>JAFBJS010000458.1:0-57295 GCA_016785265.1 Paraplagusia blochii
TATGGGGCCAGTATTTCACAGTGATCACTAGTCTCCAAACAAAAAAAAATATAAATTTTCAAAATTTATCCACCAAAATATTAATAACTAAGTATTTTAAGACAAATGAATACATTTTTAGTCATTTTTGAAAAACTTTTATTTTTGGAGATTACTTTTGGATCTTATGAGACCAGTATTTCACAGTGATCACTAGTCTCCAAACCGCAAAAAAATAAATTTAATTTTCACAATTTTAACCACCAAAATATTAATAACTTGGTATTTTAAGACAAATGAATACATTTTTAGTCATTTTTGAAAAACTTTTATTTTTGGAGATTACTTCTGGATCTTATGAGGACTGTATTTCACAGTGATCACTAGTCTCCAAACCACAAAAAAAAAAAATCACAATTTTAACCACCAAAATTTTAATAACCAAGTAATTAAAGACAATTGAATGCATTTTTAGTGATTTTTGAAAAACTTTTATTTTTGGAGATTACTTTTGGTTCTTATGAGGAGAGTATTTCACAGTGATCACTAGTCTCCAAATGACAAAAAAATAAATTTTCAAAATTTTAACCATCAAAATATTAATAACTTGGTATTTTAAGACAAATGAATGCATTTTTAGTTATTTTTAAAAAACTTTTATTTTTGGAGATTACTTTTGGATCTTATGAGGCCAGTATTTCACAGTGATCACTAGTCTCCATACCAAAAAAATATAATCTTTCACAAATTTAACCACCAAAATATTAATAACTTGATATATTAATACAAATGAATGTATTTTTAGTCATTTTTGAAAAACTTTTAGTTTTGGAGATTACTTCTGGATCTTATGAGGCCAGTATTTCACAGTGATCACTAGTCTCCAAACCAAAAAATTGTAAATTTTCACATTTTTAACCACCAAAATATTAATAACTAAGTATTTTAAGACAAATGAATGCATTTTCAGTTATTTTTGAAAAACTTTTATTTTTGGAGATTACTTTTGGATCTTATGAGGCCAGTATTTCATAATGGTCACTAGTCTCCAAACCACAAAAATATACATTTTCACAATTTTAACCACAAAAATATGAATAACTAAGTATTTTAAGACAAATGAATGCATTTTTAGTCATTTTTGAAAAAAAAAAAATTTTGGAGATTACTTCTGGATCTTATGAGACCAGGATTTCACAGTGATCACTAGTCTCCAAACCAAAAAAATATAAATTTTCACAATTTTAACCACCAAAATATTAATAACTAAGTATTTTAAGACAAATGAATGCATTTTTAGTTATTTTTGAAAAAAATTCATTTTTGGAGATCACTTCTGGATCTTTTGAGGCCAGTATTTCACAGTGATCACTAGTCTCCAAATCACAAAAAAATAAATTTTCACAATTTTAACCACCAAAATATTAAGAACTTGGTATTTTAATATTTTTTTTTCAAAATAACATTTTCAGCATGAAATAATAAGTTAATATTAACAATTAAATAACATTTTTAACTACATTTTATTATCATGCCATGTCCTGATGTTACAAGCTCTAGTTTCAAATGCCAGGGCACAGAGTTAAAATTGTCAACATTGACAACATTTTTATTTCCCTTGTTATGTTGTAAGAATTTTTTTTTCAGCAACTTTCAGAAAAAAAAAATTAGTTCCTCTACAATGTAGAAACTATTAATAATAATACCTTGTTTTTAAATAGCGCCTTTCAAGTAACCTAAGGTCACTTAAGAAGAATGTTCTTCTTACATTTATACATGTAAAAATAATCAAATTTTATTTTTTTCTGCTCTCTCATCTTTTCAAGATAGACAATCTTTTTTTTGTTGTTTTTACAAAAACTTAATTGAAGTTTGTTTTTGGTAAAGGCTTCACAAATCATAACCAGAAGTCGAAAATCTTTAACATGTCAGGTCAAAAAGTCAAAAAGCAATTAAATAGGGGATTTTTTTTTATTTAAAAAAAAAGCTTTGTTTTCCATGTGAGGTTGTTAAAATCTAAAAGATAATCATGAACACCTTTGAAAAACACTTTTCATAATTTTTTCAGCAACTTCAATCGAAATGTAACTTTTTTGGACTTTTTACCACTATTCAAACACTGTGTATATATAAAATATATGTATAAAAATGTGAAATGTTTTAATAAAACCATATTTCAAAATTTTAATTCTGCATCTTTCTCCTGAAATCTTTGTATTTTAAGAAATGTTTTACAAATATTTTTTTTCTTTCAACAAAATTCTAGTCTTGGGAAATTTTGAATGAAATGAACATTATTCATTAAATTTTTTTGCCAATTTGACAAACATTTTGACAATTTTTACAAAACTATTTTTTCTTACAAAAAGTCCTAGTTTGTGATGTCCAAGGCATTTTCTTCATGGAATTTTTTTTTAACAACTCAAATGTTTTTTCCCTGTTAAATTTGTATTTAAAACCTTTTTTAAAAAAGCAAAGTTGACATTTAAGGCTAAATACTTGGTTCCCATGTGATATTGTCTAGAAGTGAAAAATGTCATAAGGTTTTGAAAATAAAAGTGTCTTGCTGTGTATTACTCATACGCAGACTATAATATTTTTGGAATTTTCCAACAAAAAAATTTGTTTTAGATGTTTAGTCACCAGTTTTAACACAAAAAAATGATAAAAATTGACAACTTTGGCAACATACAAATGAAATTCTTTTAATGCATATTAGCACTTAGTTTTGGATTTACAAATATAAACATCACATTCACTTGAGGTGATTACAGCACGACACCCAAAATACACACGACACCTACTGTAAAGAGAGGCTTTTACTTTACATGGTTGTCAATGACTTCTCTCCTGCAAACACTTTCCTCTGCAAAGACATAGGTGGCGCTGACGGTGTTTAAAGATCAGTATGGCGGTAATCAGTGAGGATTTGTCGAAACTTCCGCTTCCACAGGATTTGGAAAAACCAGAGAAATGACCGACGCTAATCCAGACATGAAACTGGCTGCAATGATTTCGCCAAATTCATTTGTTTAATTTTGGTGATGAAGTTTTTTTGGAAGTTGATAAAGTTTCCTTAAGTCGTTAACAATTTCCTTTGAACAAAAGAAAATTTAAAACCTGCAGAAACGACAATAAACTCTTTATAAAAATTAAAGAATTTACAAACTTTTTACACATTTTAAAAAATGTTGCTGTAACTTGGGGTCACGTGACATTGACTTTGTCTCCAACTGATGTCCAGAGCAGCAGAAATCTTCAGGCTCAACTTCTCAAACCAGACGTTTGTAAAACTGCAGCCCTGGAACTGATGGAACCTCAGAGTTCTCATGGTCAGGTGTCAAACTACTGAGTTCATGAATAAATAAAATGTAAATAATAATAAAAAAAAAAAACGAAATAAATAAATGTTGAAATGTTCACGACAGTCGACTGTGACATTCACTGACATTCAGGAAACTGAAGAAGGAACCGTTTCATGATTGACCCACAGTCCCAGTTTTAAGAGAGTGGTTTGATAACTTAGTCAGATATCACTGTACATGGATCTGGATCTGTGAAAATGATAAATACAATGAGGGGACAGAGGGACGCAGACTGAGGACAGGGACCTGGAGCTCCTGAGACACAACGTAAACTCACAAAATGACGTTCGTATAAAAAAATACTGGGTTTTCAATTTTTTAAAGAATAAAAAGAAACAACCGTCCGTCACAAACACAGGTTCATAGAAAAAAAAAAAAAAAAAAAAAAACTAAGAAATGATACAAAGAATCATGCAGCTATTTACCTCCGAGTCCACCCACCAATGTACACTGTCTCTTCACGTGGACCCGACTCCCGGCGTCCACGGGGACCGCGGCGTCCACGGGGACAGCTTAGAGCGATATGTTCCGTTAAGTGCAAAGACTGTGAGTCCGTGAGCGGCGGTCGGCCGTTAGCTAGCCTTCTGCAGCAGTTTGTCCTCTTTGAGTTTGAACGGCACGCTGACCGACATCTCTGCGATGAAGCGCTCGCACGCCGTCTTGGTCACCTGTTTGCAGTAGCGCAGGTCTATTTGACAGATGCTGCCGCAGCGCTTGAAAAAGTTCAGCGAGTGGTCGGTGACACGGTTACAAACTGGAGGGAGACAGAAGGAAGACAAGATAAACAAGACTGGACCAGTGTTGGACCTGATGATGGTCTGTCTCCGTCTCTGCTCACACTTTCCTTCTTTGCTACATTTGCTTCTCTGCGCATTGTCGCCCTCTGCTGGCTATTTATTACCCCGGTTTTGCTGTTGCTATGAAATCTGTCTGAGACTCAAACACTATTGGATCCTGCAGCAGATGAGGGAGAGAGGGGGAGGAGAGGGGGAGTTTGTGACTCTGTCTCCTCCCTCCTCCCTCCCCTCAGTTCCATGGAGGAGGAAACTGAGGAGAACAATGAGAATACAGTGTCCCACACACAGAGACATCCTGCTGAGATTGGACCAACGGTTCTGACCGTGACACAGAGGACTTGACTCTGGTCTCAGCTCCACAGTCTGATCTGAGACCAGGACTAAACTCTGAACAGGAAGTAGAAAGGTGGGGTTTACCAGACAAGTTGATTTCTGTGAGCGAGTCTCTGGTTGTAGTTCCGGCGGCCGTCAGTAGGTTGACCGACTGGTCATTGATGTGGTTGCAGTAGCTCAGGTCCAGTCTGGACAACAGAGGCATCTGGCGACAGATGAGACGCAGGGACGTGTCCGTGATGTCCAGCCCGGCCAGACGCAGGTCCTCCACGTTCCTCAGTTTGCAGCGGTTATCCAGTTGTCCTGTTGGACGAGGAGTGAACGAGGACATGTTTAGAAAGACAGAGAGTCAAACTGGCCGTATGGTGACCCCTGTTGGCCAACTGACTGACTGACCTGGTCTGTTGTCGGTGGGTGGCGACAGCAGGTCCCTCATCTGAGCGTCTTTGAGTCCCTCCACCCACTGGACGTCCAGGGTGCGCAGCAGGGGACAGCTGGAGGTGCAGAGGGCGGAGACCGCCGCCCAGGAACAGCCTGACAACTTCAACACCCTCAGACCTGAGAGACACAGGGGTCAGTAATGTGAGACTACCTACAGGGGGCGCCACCTAAGAAGCTAACGGACAGAGAACGGATGAGAAGCTGCAGTGTCCGACCTGGCAGTCGGTTGATGAGCCAACTGAGCTGCTTCTTGGAGATGTTGGTCCAGCTGAGGTCCAGGATCAGCGGCTGGCGGCGGATGATCCCGCTGAGCATCAGTGGCGTGATGGAGGTGCAGCGGTTCAGGTCGATCCTCGTCCACAGCCTCTTATCGCAGCACCTGGTTGGACCATCGATCAAACCTTAGACACTGTCTCTTATACACATCTAAAGACTGTGAGTCCGTGAGCGGCGGTCGGCCGTTAGCTAGCCTTCTGCAGCAGTTTGTCCTCTTTGAGTTTGAACGGCACGCTGACCGACATCTCTGCGATGAAGCGCTCGCACGCCGTCTTGGTCACCTGTTTGCAGTAGCGCAGGTCTATTTGACAGATGCTGCCGCAGCGCTTGAAAAAGTTCAGCGAGTGGTCGGTGACACGGTTACAAACTGGAGGGAGACAGAAGGAAGACAAGATAAACAAGACTGGACCAGTGTTGGACCTGATGATGGTCTGTCTCTGCGCATTGTCGCCCTCTGCTGGCTATTTATTACCCCGGTTTTGCTGTTGCTATGAAATCTGTCTGAGACTCAAACACTATTGGATCCTGCAGCAGATGAGGGAGAGAGGGGGAGGAGAGGGGGAGTTTGTGACTCTGTCTCCTCCCTCCTCCCTCCCCTCAGTTCCATGGAGGAGGAAACTGAGGAGAACAATGAGAATACAGTGTCCCACACACAGAGACATCCTGCTGAGATTGGACCAACGGTTCTGACCGTGACACAGAGGACTTGACTCTGGTCTCAGCTCCACAGTCTGATCTGAGACCAGGACTAAACTCTGAACAGGAAGTAGAAAGGTGGGGTTTACCAGACAAGTTGATTTCTGTGAGCGAGTCTCTGGTTGTAGTTCCGGCGGCCGTCAGTAGGTTGACCGACTGGTCGTTGATGTGGTTGCAGTAGCTCAGGTCCAGTCTGGACAACAGAGGCATCTGGCGACAGATGAGACGCAGGGACGTGTCCGTGATGTCCAGCCCGGCCAGACGCAGGTCCTCCACGTTCCTCAGTTTGCAGCGGTTATCCAGTTGTCCTGTTGGACGAGGAGTGAACGAGGACATGTTTAGAAAGACGGAGAGGACACAGGTGGCGCTGTAGAGCTCAAACTGAAACACGCACCAAGTGTAATCCACATGATCACTGTGACCTCTGACCTTTCATCTCCTTCTGGTCATTTATCTTGAAGACCAACTGTTGATCTTCACTGACCTTATTGATTCTCCTCCAAAATAAAAGCCTGTGAACTCAGTGTCTAAAAGTTCTGAAGACAAACAGCTGTTGTTTGTCGATCATCTCCTCTCACTGTGATTGGTTCATATCAGACCTTCTTCCTACTTTAACCTGCTGCAGCACTGACATGAACATCTGAACTTCTTCTGACCGTTGACGGTGTTTTTTACTCACTTTCCCGCTCTTCCCCGCGTGGTTACATTTGGGACACTCCCAGCAGTTGGGCAGCTCATCGTTGACCACTCCTGACGCATCACTGATCTGGAGAAGAGGAGAAGAAACAACTGAGGAGACCAGAGGTCATGGAGACAGAGCAGAGGAAGTTCAGGGTTAGGGATGAAAACATCTGCAGGTGATTCAGGGACTGGAGACAACCAGGTTCTACTGGACTGGAAAACCACATCAGGAACCAGCAGCAGAGTACCATGGAGGACCTGGTGGTGGAGCTGTTCATTGGACTGGAGCTGTTCTTTTGGTCTTCAAACCTTTTGTTGGTTCCATAAACACTTCCTGGTCATGTGACCTCTGCGTCACCGACACGAGCAGCGTTAGGTCTGAGTCAGGACCGAGGTGAAGGACCAGCTGAGCCTGGACCAGCAGACCAGCGCAGTGTCCGTACCTTGAGACAGTGTGGGTGGACGATCTCGTTGCAGATGGAACATTCCATCAACATGAAGTTGAACTTGTCCTCCTCGTCCTCCAGCGTGTCCTCCTTTCCCGCCTCTTTACAGACCACACACACAGCAGTGTGAGGCAGGACGGGCTGCAGGGGAAGAACCAATCAGATGCTTAGATTCAGATCACCTGGTTAAACATTAGTACGTAGCTATATTAGCATAATGTCGTAACGTTTAGAAGAATCAGGATTAAAGATGGTTGTTGTGTTGATTCCACGACAGGAAGTTCATTTTCAAGGAACTAAATACTGTGATATTTCAGTGTTTCCATCATTTTGACACAGTTTTCTTAAGAACCTCCTCCTCTGATGACTGGTCCATTAACACCTTGGACTCAGAGCTCGTCTCCTCTGATTGGTCCTGAATTTGACGTCCACTCACCGCGATGCACTGCCTCATGATGCACGACTGCTTCATGCGACCCGGACCTCCAAACTTCTTCATGTCTTTGCAGAAGTGACACTCTCCGCACTCGCTGCGCAGACAGGCCTCGCACCTGCGGCACCGCGTCCTCCTGCGACGGGCTCCGGAGGAGGTGCGGTTGGAGGGAAGTTTGACGCCTGACGTCGTTCCCATCTTGGGCTTTGGCCTGTTGGCTGCCCTCTGCTGGAGAAGACAAAAGATTCTTTCAGTGAGAGCAGTTTTATTTCCTCTGTGTAAACGGGAGATCATTTAGTTAGCATTCACAGGAAGGGGGCGCTGTAGAAAATGAACAGTGAGTTTAAGGTTTGGTGTGTGGAGAGCAGCGGGAGGTGAAGGGTTAACCTGTGATAGAGTTAATAAAAGGTGAACGGACCGGTTCAGACAGAGGGTCGGATATCACAGGTGACAGTGAACGCACCACAGAGGGTGTGGAAATAAAACTATTACAGATGACTCTTCACCTGGAGAGAGAGAGTGTGTGTGTGTGTGTGTGTGTGTGTGTGTGTGTGAGTCATTGAGATTCAATAAAAGGGAGAAAAGAAAATTATTGAAGCGTCTGCAAAAATTTACACACACACACACACACACACACACACACACACACACACACACACACACACACACTGTGTGTGTGTGTGTGTGTGTGTGTGTGTGTGTGTGTGTGTGTGTGTGACTCATTGAGATTCAATAAAAGAGAGAAAAGAAAATTATTGAAGCGTCGGCAAAAATTTACACACACACACACACACACACACACACACACACACACACCTGTCTCTTATACACATCTGGAGAGAATTGTGTCACACACACACACACACACACACACAGGTCTTTGAACCAACAGCTCCAAATCTAAATTTGTGATTTTCTTCTCACTGTTATTTTTAGTCTCTCCACTGTTGCCATGGCGACACTGGAAAGCTATGAAAATAAGACAAATCAGAGGCATTCTTGTTCTGGCAGCCGTGGTAACCGTGGCAACAAGGCGGCCTGGTTGGAGGAGAAACAACTGTGATGATGGAGGAAAATATGAAGTGAGGATGGAAACACTGGGGAGTACACACTGTACACACCACTGTACACACTGTACACACCACTGTACACGCCACTGTACACACTGTACACACAACTGTACACACAACTGTACACACTGTACACGCCACTGTACACACCACTGTACACACCAGTGTACACACCACTGTACACACCAGTGTGTCAGGGCTGTGGACTGACTGTAATGTGGTGATTTGATAAGATGTTCTGAGGACCTTTGGTCCCAGTGTCAGTGACCTGATGTTCAGGTGGAGCAGCAGAGGAACAGGAATCAAGACCAGGAAGAATGGACTGAGAAAAGACCATTAAATCAGACAATACGTTGATGGAGGTTTGATAAACGGGTTCAGAGAAGATGAGGAGAAGATGAGGAGATCTTCAGTGCAGTAATACTGTCCTCCACCTGTGTCGTCTCCAATCTGCTGTGAACAGAACGTCTGGACGCAGCATCTCAGACCTCGTCCTTTCTGACCCCGACACGGTGACGACAGTGGAAATTATTTATTTGATACATTTTTGTTTCACAGTCGTGAGATTAAAATTCATCTGCGTTAATCCCTCGAACAAATAAAAAAAACACCTTCAGGCTGTGAGACAGTTTGTCTGCAGTGAGACAGTTTGTCTGCAGTGAGACGGATGGACAGAATAATCACAGGTCAATTCCATAGTTTTATGATGACACTAATCCTGACCAACAGACCCTGTGACCTTGCTGAGTCCAAACCTATGACCTTGAAGGCAGCGCCACCTGACTGTTGTGAGCTGTAACATGTCAGGAATCTAGTGCCATGAACCAGAACCAGGTCTTCTGACTCAGGAGCTGAGTCTCAGTGAGTCACAGCCTCATCATCACGTACAAAAGACAGTGTGTGTTCTGTCTTCTGCAACAATGTGTCACAGGGAGAAGTTAAAGGGGCAGGAGGAGGACAGAGGGAGGACGGGGAGGACAGAGGGAGGACAGAGAGGTAGGAGGGGCAAATCTGACAGAGAGTTTGGTTCTTGTCCTGGACTCAGGTCAACAAAAGACTGAATAAGGAAATAAATTTAAAAAAAACAAAACAATAAATTGTGACGTGGAGTCGATGGTTTGGTGAAAGACCTGACTGACCTTCTCCCTGCTCCTGATCTGACCCAGGTGTTGGTCCAGTTGTGGACCAATCATGACCTGGGACTGGAAAAGTTTGACGTCCGAGTTGGACAGGTTAGAGAACACCTGGGCAAACTAAGTCTCGGGGCCTGACGTGGTCCATTGAGCCTTTAAATCTGGTCCAGAGAACTAGTCCAAACTTATTTATATCATCATCATCATCATCATCATCGTTGTCTTCTGCAATGACAGCATTTCCCCAATAGATGGTGTAGAAAAGGACGAAGCCTTAATTCATGGCGTTTACACGTCATTTAATTGGTTCACATTCACAGTCCAACTGCTCCTTTAAGACCCAACCTGACCTCCATGGTTCTACAGACACATGGTCCACCTCTCAACACCAACCTGTTAAAATTCAATCCAAATCCAGTGCATGGTCCAAACTGGTCCATCAGCTGCAGAGACACAACGGTCCAACCCACCATCTGATTCACATCAACATTCCATGAGATTCCAGGTTGACTTTCCTCTAAATGGGATCAGACTCTAAAAAAACAACAACTCTTCAAAAACTGCACAACCTTCAGTATTTTTCCTGGACAGAAACCTGATGACGCAGCAGGATCTCGGAGAGACAGAACGCCCCCTACAGACGGGTAGAACTCCTCTTCACACTGGGTGAGAGTTTAGAATTCTGTCCACCTTCAATGGTGCAAAAAAAAAAACTGCTGTAAGACGTGTTTAACACATTAACAAATGTAAAGTTAGTCCTTGAATGCATCACAACAATTCAAGAGTCGGGACCTTAAACATAACCTGAAATGTCCAGTGTCTTATATTAACTCTTGCTGATTTTGTCCAAACACTAGATCTTCCTGGGACTGATTTGTCCTGATGTTTGTCCCCAATCAACCCAGTGTACGATTCCAGAAAATCTGGTAAAAAGAATTCATCAATAATACTGATATTACTGGACATTCACAACTGAAATTCCTCTACTACAGAGAGGAGAAGTTCCAACATGGATGAGTGTGAAGAATAGATTAACTTGTCACCTGGTCCTAGTACATGGTCCAGGTGTAGACCGTGTCCTAACTGGTACTTTAAGACTCAATCACCTGTACTCAATAATAACAACAATAATGCAGGTTAACATGGTCCCGGGTGAACAGTTCTGGTCGATCAAACCGACTACAGCCCCGGTGTCGGTGGTGGACCAGCGGAATGAACTCGAACCTCATCCCCAATCAACACGACCACAACTTTAAGGGGGTCACGGCGGTGAGTGCCACAGTTTGAGAACCCTAGATAAGTCGAGCCACTTCATTGTTCCACCTCCCCATCCCCCTCCTCAACTACTCTTCGCCCGGAGCCTTCTTAAAGGCACAGAGTGGAGGAGCAAGTTAGGAACTATGAGGAAACCAGAATGAAAAGAAAAGAACAAAACAGAGCAGAGCAGAACACAACAGCACTTTCCTGGGCAAACGTGGAGGGAGAGTCGGACAAGAGCCGGAGGAGCTCACGGTCCCCGCAGGAGCCCGGGCTGAGCTCCCGGACAGTGTCGGCCAGGGTGCCGTGTCCCAGCGGTGGTCAGTGAGAATAAAATGGGTCAGTGGTAGCAAAACATGACAGATGGTGTGGACGGAGGAGAGAATGCGGTGTTGATTGTGCGGTCAGTGCACAAACCGAGGAGACACAACCGAGTCCCCGACGTCTTATTAAAGGCGCCCGTTGTGTAAACTGTGCTTTAACTGAATTAGAATGTTCCAGAAAACGCACTTTTCCTTTCAGGTCGAATACAATACAGAGGAGAGAAGAGGAGCGGAGCGGGTGACAGACACACGTTAACACCAAACACTGGCAGCCGCGGCGCCATTTAACTCGATAACGTCTGTTTCCCGGCGTCATGGAGTCAACACAGACACACACCGAGGTCACATGATGAAATGTGGCGGATCTGACCTGCTCGGACTCTGAATCATATTCCTCTTCGTCTCCGCTCAGTGACAAGGCCATGGCTCCTCTTTCTCATCGTTTGTGAACGGCAGAGGAAACTAACATGGCTGAACAAGACTCCGCCAACACAGCCTTGGCCCCGCCCCTCACTCCCTCCCTCCCTCCAACACGGGCAGCTGCTGGCCGTGCTGCGTTCACGGCGTGTAAACAACAACAACTCCTCGTTTACTACTAATAGTTAAAATTATATTCGCCTACATCAACATAGACCACAAATCCACAATATATTTATTATAATGATTCAAACATAACGTGGTGAGATAAAATATTGGAAACGTGTAAAAAATAAAGGTCAAACCACGATTGTGTCGGTCATTATAAAACAATACTATAAGATTACGTAAAATTTAAAGTAGCACGAGTGTGACGGGAACAAAGATGAGGCGTCAAAACAAGATAGTGAACCCCCCACCTCGGCAGAAAAAACCTCAGCTTGTTATAAAAACAACGTTGGCCAAATATGTCAGGGGTTAATCGCATTGCTATACTTACATTACTGTGAATTGTATTAGTGTTGTCATGAGGGACGACTCGCGAGCTATTTTTATGAGTAAAAACAACACAAGTCTGAGCCAAAAATAAAAATACATAATTACATAATAATAACACATCACTCTTTGTATTCATCGCTGGTCTAAATGGGCCAAAATACCAAAGCAACAGCGAATATTGAAGAGTATTACTTGTAAATGCGGGTAGCGTCATCCAAGTGTTTTGTAACATTGTTGCTACAGTCGTCATGCTGTGTTGTTTATTACATTGTGAATCGCTCCCACACTGTACATCTTATAAACGCTGCCAGGAGGAACACGTGACTCAGCTCTGACCTTGAGTCATTTCATTTGTAATGTAACTTGTGCACAAAGCAAACAGCAGAGAAGACGAATTCACAGTGACTCATGTAACAGTGGCCTTCAAAAAGGCACACTCTGGCGCCATCTGTTGGCCAGATTGCAAATAACACCACGAAAACAATGACGTGCACTGCTGCGCAGCGCCAACACATAAAAACACAAATCAAATCAACAAATAAAAGTCGACATCGGTGCATTTCTGGTCTATGACTCTGACAAATCCTGGTTAAACCTGTTCAAAATCCGATCACGGCACCATGTTGGAGAAATGTGTGAATAAGTGGTGATATGGGATTACGTAATACAGTAGAAATAGTACAAATATACAGGTCAAATATTTCAATAATATTTTAACGAGATAAAATAAAATTAATTGTCGATTAAATTGCTCCGCTGTAATAATTTTACTAGGCTTTAATTCAAATGTGGTTTAATCCCCAATATTTGAAGGTGAATTCACACAGTTCAACACCTGGTCCAGGCTGATGGACACACAGAGACAGGTCTGAACTGGTTGGACTCACTGACCGCTGACTCCTGCAGGTCCTTGAACACGTCTTAAAAAAGTTGTTGTCATTTTGTGAAGTTGTAGTTTACAAACTATCTAAATTAGTATGTGTTAACTATATATGTAATGTAAACGTACTCAAATCAATATATGTATATATATATAAATAATATTGTGTATACAGAGTCAAAAGACATTAAAGAAAAAAGTTGTTTGTCTTCACGTAAGTTCACGTAACAGCCACCGGAGGGCGCTGCCGCCGCCGGACTGTTTGCGTCTTGTGTTTCCTGACAGACAGAGAGTCAGCTGCTGCTGCCGCTGACATAGTTTGACAAAGTTCTACTGGACCGAGGTTCTGCTGTCGTCGGATGTGAAACTTTTGAGAAGTTTGTCGTCTCTGGACACCGACTCCTCCCCGGAACCTGAACCCGACCCGGGCCGCGGCTCTGCGGAAGATTTAACACGAACGAAGACGAAGGGGAAAAAGTTGACGGAATGAGTCTGAACGAGCACTCGCTGCAGGCGCTGTCCTGGAGGAAGCTCTACCTGAGCCGGGCCAAGCTGAAGGCCACCAGCCGGACCTCTGCTCTGCTCTCCGGCTTCGCTATGGTGAGTGGAGTTCTGGACCTGGTTCTGGTCAACACCGAACTTTTACGCCGCGGCCACGGTGTGTGACGCACATTACTGCGGTCCTTCCCCCCACGGGCCTGAAGGGGCGAACGAACCAAACTGTTTACTAAACTTTTCACTACACGGGGCTGCGTTCACAGGCGGATGTGAACCAACCCGGACCGAGGAGCGAGGACAATCACAGTTTTTAAAAAACTTTTGTGAAGCAGTGTTTCTCAATCTAAGGTACCCTGACCCCCAATGGTACGGGACCAACCAGACCTGGGCTGTTTGCATGTTCTATTAGTGTTTGTTTGAAATTCATGAAAATACGGACAAAATATCAGGATTCTCAATTCGATATTGAACCAACAACCTTTATTAGTCACGTGACGAGAAAAGTGAAGTTATACACAAATATACATAAACAAAAAATAAAAGTCATTTCTTGTTGATGGGCGGGGCCGAGTGATGAGAGGAAGAGCTGAAAAAAAAAAAGGTCAGAACTGAAAATGTTCCTGTGGTTTGAACTTCCTCTGTGCTTCGTCACTTGTGGCAAACAACTTCCTTTGCTACGAAAATCTAATGTTCCGCTCACGTTAGATACACAGTGTAAACGACAAGAAGAAGAGTTTTATTCCAAGAATAGAAACAACTGGTTCTTCAGTTTAAACCTGCTGTGGTTCAGCCTCCGTAATAAAACACAATTCAATCATTTAAGTCAAATAAAAGTCGACTGATTTTAGGCAAAAATGTAATCCTCTGGACCAGTTCTGTTTTATGGAACCAGAATAATCTCAACATGAAAACACACGTAAGCACGGATATATGAACGTAATCTGAGAAGAACACACAAAAGAACGAATGTGAATTTGTGAATTCTTCAAACTATGTTTGTGAATTGTTGTACGCGCATGCAAATCGTGCTTTTAATTTGTTGAACTGTCCGCACACCAATGTGTATTTTTGAAACTCTTCTTATGCCGACCAGATTCACACGCGTAATTTTCCTACCTAGGTCTGCCACCAGCCAATCAGAAGTCTCGCTTGTTTGCAGCCAATCACATGGCAGTGTTCCCACAAGGGTCCGTCTGTGATGTCACTTCACTGCGCGACGGATCCAAGCTCTGGATTGACGTAGAAAAATAACGCATGTGAATCTGGGAATAAAAAAAAAGATAAAAAAAATACACATTTGTGTGCACGCAATTTCACAAATTAAAAGCACGACTTTCATGCGTGGACCACACGTCACAAACGTATTTCGACGTGTGAAGAGTTGTTTCCGTGCGTTCTTCTTCTGAGAACACGTTGGTGGATCCGTTCTCACGTGTGTGTTTTCCGATTCCATACTCTTTCAGTCTTTCTTGAACCAGTCGTTCTAAAAGTGATACATTTTTCTTATTTTTCCCAGGTGGCCATGGTGGAGGTGCAGCTGGAGCCCGGACACGAGTACCCCCCAGGCCTGCTCATAGCCTTCTCCGCCTGCACCACCGTCCTGGTTGCGGTCCACCTGTTCGCCCTCATGATCAGCACCTGCATCCTGCCCAACCTGGAGGCCGTCAGCAACGTTCACAACCTCAACTCGGTCAACGAGTCTCCCCACGAGCGCATGCACCGCCACATCGAGCTGGCCTGGGCCTTCTCCACCGTCATCGGCACGCTCCTCTTCCTCACCGAGGTCATGCTCCTGTGCTGGGTCAAGTTCCTGCCCCTGAAGAGCAAAGAAAACGACGGCAAAATCAGTTCCGGGGAGGCGGCGGCCATCGCTTCCACCTGCATCATGGTACCGTTCGGGATCGTTTTCATCGTCTTCGCCGTCCACTTTTACCGCACGTTGGTGAGTCACAAGACGGACCGACAGATCCGGGAGCTGGAGCAGGTCATCCGCCTCCAGAACCAGCTGGACCACAGGGCCGAGAACGAGGACCTGAAGGCGGCGGTCCATTTCGCCTGATTGGGTCGGGTGGAGTTGGACGTCTGAGAGGTTAGAGACCTCACTGACACTGGACTGTAGTGAAATTGTCAGTATTTATTCTAGAAAACATTGAATTTTATTTTTAAATAAAACCAAAATATGAGAATAATAGGAGTTCAGTGAAGAACTCTGAACAGAGAAAAGAAAAAGTCTGGACCAGGGGTCTCCAACTCTCCACAACATCTGGTCCATAACCAGGTGTAAACAAGAAAATCTTCTCATATTTGGCTGAAAAACATTTCTCTCAAAGGACAGAATCTAAAACTTTATTTCATTTCTGTAAATTCTAAATTTCCGATTCTACATCTGTTGTCAAATATCAAATATTATCTTTATCCAGGGGGCGCTGTGGGTTTGGCTGCTACTCAATGAGAACATTTTCTTTTTTTTTCCTTTGGAACAAAAATGTCATTTTAGAAAAGTTTTCAGCCAAATCTGAGGGAGGTTTTCGGGAAGATTCCTCTAAAGTGTCATTATGTCAGGAATTGAAGAAAGAAACTCACTGAGAACTTTTGTACCACCTAGTGGTCAACCACTGGTATTAATTGATGTAGTTGTTCTAGTGACAAAAAAAACCTAATGTGCCCCGCCCCAGCTTTGAGACCCCTGGTGGACAGACAGGTTGTTACATACTGTAAGTTTAGTTTTCTAATGAAGTTATTCAGGTTCCAGGGTACTGAGCTTTAACCATGTGACCCTGAAACTCACCTGGTCTGTACTGTGACCCTGGAGTTCAGACCGGTACAGACCAGTTCTGTTTGTTACATTTTCTTTTTTTTTCTTTACTTCCTGCTCCGTCCTCTGGTCCGACACTGATACTGAGCCAAACGTTGGTCCATGGAAGATCTTTAGAAGATTCTCTATCTCCAAACTTCCTGGTTGACGTCGCAGCCTCAGCTTTTTTTTATTTTTTCCTTCTTTTCAACAATGATTTTTGTGTGTTTTTATTTTTTTTTGCACATGATGCATCGATGCAGGTACAAGGCTCTGTGTCTGCTCCGCAGTGTAGTTAGCATGTCTACCTCGGGAGCAGGGAGTCCTGGGTTCGATTTCCATTTTAGTGTCTGTTGAATAGAATGTCGTAAAAACTGTTTTAACTTTTGTCAAATTCAAAAAAAAGTTTGTCAGTTTGACAGAGGACAGACGGATGTCACGGTACTGAGACCTGGTGCCTCCTGCACATGGTCCTAGTCTACACTGGTTGGACTGGTTACTGGTTAGTTACAGAGTTTGTTACCACTCCAGTTTGTTTGTTTAGATGATGTCATTTGTTTACCAGCTTGATCAGTTAACTCACAATAATATCCCACAGAGTCTGAGACTTTTTTATTTGTTAACACAGGTTTGATTCAAGTCCTGTAAAAATAACCAAAGTTTTTATGGCAGAGTTTCCTGTCAATCCATGAACATCAATGATCATCAGTCCATCCTGTGGTTTGCAGCGCCCCCTGTGTGTCAGTGTCAGTTTTTATTATTATTATTGCATGGCTTTAAAATGTTTTATCAGCAACCGCTGTGTTATTGGAAGTTTGAGCAGCCAATGACATCACTGCAGTGATGCTCCTCTAGAGCTCCTCCTAGTGGAGCCTGTTTGAATAAAACACTTTGGACTTTTCTGGTGAACCTGCTTTTTTATTTATTCTAAGTGTGTGTTTATAAACTGTATATATTTATATATTTTAATTATAATAACAGTAGGGATGGATGTTTGGTTACAATGTAATGATTAATCGGATCAGCTGAAGAACAAACTCAGGCTCGGGGCCCTAATCTGGCCCATAATTGAATTATATTTGGCCAGTGATCATCATAGCAAATACCAGAGTTGGCCCCTGGTACTCAGAGAGTACTTACTGTATAGAGTACTACAGGATCAGCAGTACTAGTGGGGTTTGTTCTATGTTATAGGTTTAGTTGGTCTTTGAACTGGAAAGACTAGAAATAAAGAGAAGAAGAAGAAGAAAGAAGAAGATCTACTGATGGTTGAACATTTGGTTTTTATATAATTTTATATTTATATCAGGTTTGATGTTGAGGACAAATCTGTCCAACCAGACACAGTGAAGACCAGGACTGAATCAAACTGAACTGAACAGTAACATTCGCTGCTTCCTTTCTGTCGTCTCTGTTTTTCCTCTGGAGCGTTTGTTGTTTATGTTCCGCTGCAGGACGACTGTTTGTCCCTGTCTCTGTGTGTGGACTGGAGACAGGAACAAAGACCAGGTCTGTGACCGTGGAGGGGAATAAACAGTAGATGATGGATGTTCGGGTGGAGCAGTTAGGAAATAAAGATATGAAATGAATAAATAATGTGGATGAAGGTGGAGGAAAATGATATTTAGATTATACATCACCTGGTGGACAACAAGGTTGGGAGGAGGTCGGGTGGAGAAATGACAGTGAGATTCTTCATCTGTTCTGGAACTGTCCACAAAAGACTCCACAGTCGCAGGACATTCGTAAATGTTCTGATCTCAGTTTGGAGGAAAACTGTGACATATATATATATATCGGTATTAGTATCGGAAAATTGAGTGTTTGGACAATTCCTTCCATTTTAATATTAATGTCGTCGAATAATGTTGGACAATTAGTTGTTGGACACAGTTTTGCAGCAGACTCCTACGTCACAGGTGAGTAACACTGAACCTCCTTATCACAGCCCAGTATCCCTCCGCCCCGATGCCCGGATCTATTTTTCCTCTCCTGCCTCCTGGCGGATGAATCTGTCCTCCGACCTGGGCGACGACTGCGAGAATTACATCAGCTTTTCAACAATGTTGTTCCAGAAAAGAACGAACCTTCGACGCAGGTGAGTGAGGAACCTTCTCACCTGGTGTTTCTACCTGAACAAAAGCGCAGTTTCACCCAGTGTTTGGTTGTAGTTACTGCGGGGACTCGGCCTCAGGTGATGCTCTCCATCACCGCCGTCATCACCTGTGGGGCGGATGCAGCCGCAGGAAGTGTTTGTTTGTTTGTTTGTTTGTTTGATCGAATAGTCGTCATGTGTCCAGGCTTTGACCAATGTGATGGAAAGCGACAGACGGTCATGTGACAGACAGACTGAGTGGAGAAGCTGTAAGTTGATGATCGACCCCGCTCTGACCAGAGGACTCTACAAAGTCTACCGCTACGACGGAGGGCGCTTCAACATCCCGGCCAGTCCACCTTAACATCACTACTATGTTACAATGTTACGATCAGAACCATGGAGAGTCAATCGTTTGACTGTGACTCTGCTGCTGCTGGTCTTCCTGGTCCACAGGTGGAGGACCTAGGACTGTTTCCGGTGGATGTTCTCAGAGATCCCCGCATCAGCCGCCTGTGGAGCCGCAGCCGCGACGCTCGTCTATCGGTGCCGAAATTCAAGGTGGGACGATGACACCGGGTCAACGATACAGTCAGAACCGGGTCAACAGCCGGTGAACGGCCAACCGTAAAGTATCTGAGGGCGTTATCAAATATTATTATTACTATTATGTCGATATTAACTTCTGCCAAGGTCCGATTTTCCGATAGTTTTGCGATTCTGATATAGTTAATGCAGTTTGTCCCAATACTGAGGTAATTGTCTAATGACCGAACATGTGATTAAAGCAAATTATGGACGTCAAAAAAATATATTTTTTATTCTAATTGGCGATATTGTTCAAAAACTTTTTGTATGATTACGATACCCGATGCCGATAGATGCAGTTTTTTTGCCTCCAATACTGAACTCTACACTTCAGGAACTTTTGTGAGAAGGTGAGCAATTTTACTAATCCAGTCCAATATTATCAGCCGTCCCAAAAAATTAGTCATGTTACCATGGTGATTGGAACAGCTTGATATACGTTGTTAGACCAGGACAAACTAAGGTCCGGGGACCAGATACGGCCCATCAAACATGTCTTAATTATACAAATGTGTATCATGATTTTACTTCTACTTTGTCCCAACTACATCCACATTTTTAACTCTGGCCTAGAGAAAGTTAAAAGTATTCTAGCATTATAGCCTTTATGCTAGCTCATAGAGGAACACAGCCAAAACATATCGTTGTGTATTCATACTGCGATAAAACCTTTTACTGACTTTATTAACCGTCATTTTCATCTGGAGAATGTGTTGATTTTTTATTTACAGATCGATGAATTCTACGTCGGACCCGTTCCTCCCAGAGAAGTGACGTTCTCCAGGTTGAACGACAACGTTAACCAACCCTTCCTGACCCAGATGTGTCAGAAATATGGAGATCTTCAAGAGGTGGAAATATTCTACAATCCTCACAACAGGAAACATTTAGGAATCGCTAAGGTTGTGTTCGACACCGTGAGGGCTGCGAGGGACGCCGTCCAGCACCTCCACCAGACCTCCGTCATGGGCAACATCATCCACGTGGAGGTTGATCCCAAAGGTGGTCAGGGTGTAAGGAGGGTTCTGTGATGACCTCAACACAGGTTCTGAAAAAGGTTCTCATTCCTACTTTCTGATGTTCGCAGGGGAAAACAGAGGACAGTATCTCCAGCTGCTCCTGTGTGGACATTACACTCCTGGGACGCTGCCCGTGGGCAGCACTGAGCAGGATCTCCAGAGTTCTGTAGACGTCTGGCAGGTACGACATCTGCTCCGGTCCAGAGGGTCATTATATCAAAGGTGTTCTGACGGAGCAGTTGGTCTGGAGATGGTTCCACCGATAGTCTTGGGGGTGGAGGTCACAGCTTCATCCCTGGTGAGGAGGCTTTTCTTTAAGTGTGTTCTTTGTCTTCATCCAGGGCAGAGCAGACCCTCAGCTGACTGGCGCCATCTGTAGTCCATCCAGCACTGCGACGCCCCTCTCTCTGGACACAGCCTACTCCAGTATTTGGCAGGATACACCCTGTAGCCTCAGACTGACACCACTGTCTCAGGGAACACCCTGTCTCTCTGCCACTCCTCTGTCCCAGGACTCCTGCTACTCCAGTCTTCATGCAACTCCGGTCCACCAGGGGGAGCCCTCTGTCCTGACTGTTTACAAAGCTCTTACGCGACAGCTGCGCCGTCACAGACCTTTGAAGTACGAGCAGAGAACCTGCAGAGTCTCGGAGGTGAAGGTGATTTTAGGGGACAGTCAAACGCCCCTACATCAGCCTCTGTCCTCACATGGACACGGACACAACAGGCAGCTCAGCCTGCAGAGACGCCGGGATGAAAACCCAACCAACAACATCACCAAATTTTCATTTTATGGCACGTCCACCTACGACAGAACTTCTTCTACCTCAGAGTCGCAAAATGACGGCAAGTTCAGTGTCCAACCAGCAGCAGCTCCGGCCTCACCTGAGGACGACTCCTGTCCAATCATCTCATCTCCTCCTGATGTCCACGGTTCCTCCAGGAACAGTCAGAGTCTGGACCTCCGTATTGAAAATCTGCTGTCAAACAGCCAGAGCTCCACAGGACTAGTGTTTGACACACAGACCTTAAAGGACAGTCCTTCGTCCCCCTGTTCAGGACAGAATTCACCATCATCACACTATTCAGAAGGGGGCGCTGTGACCTCTGATGGACCTCCCCCAGCCAACAACAGGCCTCCCATCAGTGACAATGATGAGGATGAAACCAGTCGAGCGGTGGCCTTCCTGACCAGACACTGTCGCTCCCCACCTTCCTCCTCCTCCACCTCCACCTCCTCCTCTGACCTCCTCCCTCAGTCGCTCCCTCCACTAAAGGTGCATCTGATTTATTTTTTCATTTAATACTTGATGCTATTGCGCCAAAAAAAACAAACAAGTAAAGGGGCAGTGGGGGCCTAGTGGTTGGGGAACTAGCCTTGGGTTCAGAGGGTTTGAAGTTCGAAACCTCCATCTGTCGGGTCGACACTAAAGGTTTGATTTTTGTTTTCAATGTTTTTGATCCAGTTTAAACTGATTTACTCTTGTTTTTCCACATTCAGTCCAACAGAACGACCGAAGCTCCAACTCCATCCACCAACACCGCCCCCCTCCATCAGCCTCCACCCATCTCCTCTCAACCACGGGACAACAGAAATCCTCCTGCTGTCAACTCAGTTCCTCTTGCTCCACCCTTTCCGTTCCCTGTTCCTCCTTTTCCTCCTGCACCTCCTCGTCTCCCAAATGGTTCCATTTCCGTCCCACCGCCGGGCTGGATCCGCCCTCCCTGGGTCAACATTCCTCCTCCTCCTATCACATTACCTCCTCCCTGTCCCATCCCACCTCCTCCGTCCATTCCTCCTCCACCAACCTTTCTCGGACCGTCCACTCCTATGATGGGACCTCCTCCTCTTCTCCCTCCTGTGCCCATGAACATTCCTCCTCCATCAAATGTGGATCAGCAGAGTCCTCCGAGGCACAGAGGACATCCTCTGTGTCCTCCACCTCCCTGGCCCGTGCCTCCTTTTCATACTTTCCCTCACTTCCTGTCAGCTCCACCGCTCAGGTTCCAGGAGGACCCTCATAAGGTGACACTGGAGAAGGTCTTAGAGGTCGTCGTGACTGAGCTGAAGTCTGTGATCAGGAAGGACATCACGCGCAGACTGGTGGAGGGGTTGTCCTTCAAGGCCTTCGAGGACTGGTGGGACAGTCAAGAGACCAAGTCCAAGGTGAGCTGTCCTTACTCTTCTCATAAGGATGGTTTATGTCCCTCAACTCCATCTTAATGATAATCGATCACCTTCAAAAGGTTCAAGCTCCTCCTTTGAGAATGGGTGGAGGATTGGACCAAAGACGAACAACTGCCGTCAGCGCCACCTGCAGCCAGGGCAAGAGAAAATCTCTACCATCCTTCAAGGTAACCTCTCAGCTCTCAGTCCATGTTCAATCATCATCATCACCATCATCATCATGATTGAAATTCTATTTTTTGACACAGATGAAGAGAAAATGTCCTGAGGACGAAGCATCGACCAAAACCACAGAAAGTTCTGTTTCCTTAACGAGTCAGTGAATCCACTGCTGATTAATGTCCTTCTGTATTGTCTTCTCCTCTGTCTTCTGGTTGACCAGCTGTCTTTTTACATTGGCTTCAGATACGAACCAGGAGGAGGTCGCAGCAAAGTCCAAACGAAGACACTGCAGACCCCACGAGTTGGACAGTGATGAAGAGGAGGAAGGTGGAGGGAAAGAAACTACAAAGACGTCATCAGAGAGAACAGAGGACATCCAACCTCAGGAACCGGTGAGAGCGTCTGAAGCTCCCACACGTTGACAACAGTACCGACCCGGTACTGACGGTCGTCTCAGTCTCAGTCCTCAACCTGCTCTGTTGTCCAGACTCAGAGACCTCACCGTCCTGATGAAGAAGACTGCAGTCAGACCAACATGAAGACGGAGGAATCCACGCAGTGTCAAGTCCCCGTCGTCCCTCACACTGTCCATGGACTGGACTCTTCATCAGGTTCTGAGTCGTCCAGTCATAACCATAGTGGAACCTAAGAATTGACTATGAATTCATCTGAATGAAGGACATCATTCACTGCTGCAAAGTTAGGACAGAGACAGAGCGAGGTCAGGAGTCTGTACCAGGTCTGTACCAGCTGAGACAGTCCTGGTACAGACTCTGACCTGAGTCTCTGTCCTAACTTTGCAGCAGTGGATGATAAACGATGACATCACTAATGAAGAGTTTCTTATTGATCCCTTTAGCGTCTCACTCAGAGAGCACCTCCTCGGGGGACAGTGAATATTCCTCAGACTACGACTCCTCGTCGTCTCCCTTCTCCTCCACGTCAGAGACTTTTGAGGACTCCTCCTTTTCCGACCCCTGTCCAGAGGATGAAAACATGGAGGACAGTGTGAAGAAAAGAAAATGTTTCTTGACGTCGAGCGATGAGGAGTCAGTGGATCTAGAACCTCCACTGAACTCTGCTGCTCCTCTGACCCCGGGCGCTCATCTGGACCTGTGTCTTCAGGACTGGTCAGAACTGTTCCAGAGGTCAGACACAGACAAGGAACCATATTTACCCTGTCAACAGGACATGGATGGTTTTGACACTCAGGATCCTCCGTCTCCTCTAGAACTTCCAGGTAGAACGTGGATCAGAACCAGTTTCCTACCATCAGGTGACATTTGATGCATTTATTTATTTTCTTTCTCCGTCCTCAGTGGAACCAGACCTGGATGTTGACGTCACGAGTCCTCAGTGGACGGCGGAGTCTCCAGATCACACTGTCCACCTGAGGCCCGTGACACCGACTGGATACCTGGGAGACAGTGACCCTGATGTTCTGATCAAGAGTAAACCAGCGTCCCCTGCTGTGGAGGAGGTGGAACGTCCTCAAACACCAGGCAGAGGGACAGTGGCTGAGCTGGACAAGGAGGACTCGGGGGATGTCAGTGATTTTCACTCTCTCTCCCCAATGAGCAGTGACCTTGCTGACCTTGTTCTCCCAGTCTTCCCTCCGTCCTCCTTTGATATTTACCAGGAAGTTCCTAAAACTCCGGGTCGAGAGGAGACCAGCGTCTGGACGTCCTTCCGTGCTGTCAGAGCTCCAGCAACTCCTGGGAAACACACACTACTGTCCGACGGCAGCTCCATACTGAGCTCACCTCTGAACAGCCCACCAGCTGCACCACCCACGTCCTCCAACCCATACGTCTTAGCCCCAAAGACTCCTGGCAGAGACATTTTTCTACCACGAAGAGCACTTGTCCACAGGAGGACCACACCCACCCTGCCTGACTCGCCGTCTGTGTTGAGCAGTGCTGGTCTTGGAGCTGCGTCCTCCCCTTCCAGCCTTTCAGAACTGTCTTCAGACAATGTCTCCAGGGCCCCAGTGTGGACCAGTTCCAGAACCAAACCTTTACAGGGTCTGGAGAACTTTCTGAGCCCCTGGCACGAGGATAAGAACTTCCTAAGGATAAAACAGTGGAGGAAGGTAACGAGGAGACACAGATGGACCAAAAGGACTCATCCCTACAGGGGGCGCTCTCTGCAGCAGGAGAGGAGAATCCTTCACAGCCTTTGGAAGGAGGGTCTGGACGAAGAAGACTCCAGACTGCTGAAGTCCACCTACGACAGGCTGCAGGAGCAGGACGACGGCTGTGGGTGGTTGACCGACACCATCTGGGTCCCCCACCCTCATATCCTTAACATATAGAAATGTATTTCTCAAAATATTTATATGTGTCTGCCATGAAGAAAGATCTACAGGTGGAACTCTGCTGGACCATTGTGGCCTTTCTGTGGATGAACTTCTGTTTCTCCTGTGTTTCTTCTTTAACCGTCGTTCACTCACCAAAGTTCTCACAGAGAAGTTGGACGAACACAAACTCTGGCAGCAGATCCACCGGAGCGGCTGCGCTCGCTGTGAAGGTTTTTACAAAATCAGCCGAAAAGAAAAACTTAAATATCTCAGACACACAAAGATGGATACAATGCTGCCCCCTACCAACACTCAGGTGACTCACAGGAGACACTCACTAATATTCTGTAAATGGTCTCATTGAACGTTGATGAAAATTCTGTCTCCCAACAGCAGCAGACTTCATTACTGCGAGCTGGATCAGACTTCAGGTCCGAACAGCGCCGCCTGCTGTCCTCTTTCAGCTGTGACAGTGATCTGGTGAAGTTCAACCAGTTGAAGGTAGGAGTTGTCCATGAAACTAAAGTCATTCTCTCTTTCCTTCTTTCTCTTTGTGACATTTTTTTAATTTTTTTTCTGTAAGTTTCGGAAGAAAAGGATTCGTTTCAGCCGGAGTCACATCCATGACTGGGGGCTGTTCGCCCTGGAGCCCATCGCTGCAGATGAGATGGTCATTGAGTACGTGGGTCAGATCATCAGACAGGTGAGACCTTCTGGTCCAGATGTCCATCACCTCCTCCTCTGGATCTTCTGGTGGATGATGGTGATGGGTGGACGCCCCTGTCTTCTTCACCACAGGTCATTGCTGATATGAGGGAGCAGAGGTATGAGGAGGAGGGCATCGGGAGCAGCTACCTGTTCAGGGTGGACCAACACACCATCATAGACGCCACCAAGTGTGGGAATCTGGCCAGGTTCATCAACCACAGCTGTAATGTGAGTTCTGTTGCCATCAATGTTAACAATCATTAATGAATATTATTACTGTTGGTGATTAGAAAACACTCAATCAACTATTTCTGTGAAATTTTATATAATGATTGTTTCAACGTAAAATGATCGATTATTTTTTTACCCCTGTCATGGAGAATAAAATTATTATTTTTATTTTAAATCGTAAACAAACCCAAAAAAATGTTAAACCAAATGTAATCGAATTCTCCAGATGTGTATAAGAGACAGCCCGTGACACCGACTGGATACCTGGGAGACAGTGACCCTGATGTTCTGATCAAGAGTAAACAGATGTGTATAAGAGACAGTCTGTATTGTCTTCTCCTCTGTCTTCTGGTTGACCAGCTGTCTTTTTACATTGGCTTCAGATACGAACCAGGAGGAGGTCGCAGCAAAGTCCAAACGAAGACACTGCAGACCCCACGAGTTGGACAGTGATGAAGAGGAGGAAGGTGGAGGGAAAGAAACTACAAAGACGTCGTCAGAGAGAACAGAGGACATCCAACCTCAGGAACCGGTGAGAACGTCTGAAGCTCCCACACGTTGACAACAGTACCGACCCGGTACTGACGGTCGTCTCAGTCTCAGTCCTCAACCTGCTCTGTTGTCCAGACTCAGAGACCTCACCGTCCTGATGAAGAAGACTGCAGTCAGACCAACATGAAGACGGAGGAATCCACGCAGTGTCAAGTCCCCGTCGTCCCTCACACTGTCCATGGACTGGACTCTTCATCAGGTTCTGAGTCGTCCAGTCATAACCATAGTGGAACCTAAGAATTGACTATGAATTCATCTGAATGAAGGACATCATTCACTGCTGCAAAGTTAGGACAGAGACAGAGCAAGGTCAGGAGTCTGTACCAGGTCTGTACCAGCTGAGACAGTCCTGGTACAGACTCTGACCTGAGTCTCTGTCCTAACTTTGCAGCAGTGGATGATAAACGATGACATCACTAATGAAGAGTTTCTTATTGATCCCTTTAGCGTCTCACTCAGAGAGCACCTCCTCGGGGGACAGTGAATATTCCTCAGACTATGACTCCTCGTCGTCTCCCTTCTCCTCCACGTCAGAGACTTTTGAGGACTCCTCCTTTTCCGACCCCTGTCCAGAGGATGAAAACATGGAGGACAGTGTGAAGAAAAGAAAATGTTTCTTGACGTCGAGCGATGAGGAGTCAGTGGATCTAGAACCTCCACTGAACTCTGCTGCTCCTCTGACCCCGGGCGCTCATCTGGACCTGTGTCTTCAGGACTGGTCAGAACTGTTCCAGAGGTCAGACACAGACAAGGAACCATATTTACCCTGTCAACAGGACATGGATGGTTTTGACATTCAGGATCCTCCGTCTCCTCTAGAACTTCCAGGTAGAACGTGGATCAGAACCAGTTTCCTACCATCAGGTGACATTTGATGCATTTATTTATTTTCTTTCTCCGTCCTCAGTGGAACCAGACCTGGATGTTGACGTCACGAGTCCTCAGTGGACGGCGGAGTCTCCAGATCACACTGTCCACCCTGTCTCTTATACACATCTTGGGAGAACTCCATGCCACGTTCCTTCAGGTTGATAATCTGTCCAGGAACGCAAGGATTAAAGTCTGGTCCTGCAGAGGAACCAGGAACTTCAGGAAGTTTCCAAAGACAGAAGCAGAAAGAACTCACAGCTGGTATGATGTCTGAGGTGTTCATGGCGATGTGCTGCACACCTGGTCCTCCATAGTACTCCACATACTCCTGGACGGATTACACCGGATTAGATTAGATAAATCTGGATGGATGGATGGAGAGTCCACCACGTACGACGAGATTAAAATATATAAAACTTGTCTCGACTGGATCACATTGGATTAATTTAATGAGTTTTGCTTGGATTATATTAGATTATTTTGGATTATATAAAACCGCATTGGATTATTATGGATAGATCAGATTGCGATGGATTAGACTGGATTACGAACCCTAATTTTATTTAACATCAGATTTTATTACATAAAAGTGAACTAGGTTGGATTAGATTAGAAAAGTTCTCGTCCAACTCGCCTGGATCTGAGACTTCCTCTTCCCCAGCGCCGGCTCGTTGATCGGCATCTTCACCGTCTCCTCATAGTTGGCCACCACGATGGAGCGCAGGGCGCTGAACTCCGTCTGCAGCTGTTTGTCGTCCACCGACCAGAAACGGTGGAACAGGAGGTTCCTGCGGTACCTGCAGAACCAGGAGAGTTCATCAGTCCAAACGTCAAGTTGAAGAGAGTCAGAGACCACGGTGACGTACGCGTCTCCTCCACAAGGTTCACATCTGAAAATTTGCATCTTTTTTCACGCCCCCTATTTTTGGAACCGACCAATGAGGGAGCTGGATCCAGGAACGGCCTCTCAAAAAAACAAGCTCCAGATGTGAGAACAACAGCTGAGTCATTCTGATCTGTGACTGGAGCCAGGGCCGGGTTCCGATCTTCTCTTCAAAGAACCTACCATTCCACCACCGGAACCATCTCGTCATCAGGCTGGTTCCCCACGACGTGGTCGATGAAGTTCAGCTTCCCATCGGGCCTGAAAACCAAAGAACGTCCATGTTTCACATTACACCTGGCAGAACTGCATCATGGGAGATGAACCAGCTGAGAGACGACAGTGTCCTCACAGTTTGGCCAACAACGGGTCTTTGACCGTGGACGGTTGGAATCCTGGCAGGAAGGTGCCGCTGTACCCCGTCCTCTCCACCAGGGTGTGTGTGGTGTCGCCGTACTGCAGCAGAACAACAGAACAAACTTGGATTTTCTTTTCTGTTCGGTTCTTTGACCTGTGAATGTGGTCGACTGGCGGTGACTGGTCTGACCGTCTGAAGAACCGCCAGTCGGACACTGCCGTGTTTGTCCTCCAGGGTGTGAGGTTCCTTCACCACGACTGCTCCGTTCTCCTTGGCTTTCTGTGACCACAGACAAACTGTCTTGATCAGAAGCTGCCGTTAACTCAGAAGGTTGTGACCAAGTCCATTAAGAAAAGAAAAACCTTGACGATGAAATCACAGTCCTCCACTGTGAAGGCGATGTCCTTCACTCCGTCCCCATGTCTCACCAGATGTTCTCCCATCTCTGAGGAGAACACCACTTTATTAGGTTCATTAGAACAACGGAGAACAACATTTTAAGATTCAGCAAAAATTACTTTTTTTTAAATACCTAAAATATTTAGACAAATATAATTACATTAATTAACTGATTAACTTAAAGTCTCTCTTATTTTTCACATTCACATGACCCTGATATATTGTGTGCGGTCCAAATGTTTACCCCCGAGCCATACCTTTGTTTCCAGGGTTGAGGGCGGAAGAAAAGACATAAATGATCTGTCAGATAGAAAAAAAAATACATGTTAGACCCAAAAGACGGAGACAACAACAAAATAAACCAAACTAAGGTGGTGTCTTAGACGGCATCTCCATCCCACACTTGCTCTGTGCCCCTCATTTTGAGAACCGCTGTGTTCAGTCCAGCCTGAAACTCATGCTACTTCACCTTGTCTTGTTTGACCACGTGTGAAACCACGTCCCGGCTTCCGGTCTCCAGGCCCCTGTAGGCCAGGGGTTCGAATCCCAGCTTGTTACAGTAGTAGGACGCCGCCTGAGGGAAAGAATCAAACACAGTTAGTCACAGTGGAGATGGAAGAACAGTGCCCTCTGTTGGTGAAAATTAAAATTGAATTTAATAAAATTTCCTCCTGATCACAGGATCTGGGCTCAAACCCATGGGTGTCACTGGGCTGGACTTTTGGACCGTCTGATTCACACTGTCATTCACGCTGCCACATAATCTACACAGAAGAGTCAACCTGATCCCAAAGCTGTACGTAACTGCTGGGACTTAAAACTATGACCAAAATATTGATTGATTTTATCGGAGAGACAGTGAAGTAGAAGTCGTTAAGGCAAAAAAAAAAACTTAAATATTACTGGATAATTTGGACAAGTTTCGTTGGCCAGAGAACGAGCCGAATCAAGCCCCCGGGCCGTAGTTTTGTCCTGCCTGCTGTGAGACAACAGGAAACTCAACGGGAAAACATCAATAAAAAGTCAATGATAAGAGTTTAAAAAAAAACATCATTTTGACACACATTAAAGATATGAAGTCATGTGACCGCTTCATTCTTTCACTCTGTACCCCAGGGAGTCTGCGCACCCCCATTTAAGAACCAGTGGTTCAGAGGGTGAAAAAGTTGGAAGTCGTTAAAAAAGTGTTTTTGGGTGGAGGTGTTGGGGGGTTTAGGGGGTTGCCCCTCCACCCCCTGGAGAACCAATAGCCGGGCTACAACACACTGGGGAAAAGAAGGAAGAAAAGAAGGACTTGAACCAGAGACTTCAGTTCAGAGGTGACTGAGTTCTTCTTCTTCTTCTTCTTCTTCTTCTGGTCTATTTTACCTGCTTTGCGTTGCCAACCCAGAAGGTCAGGTGGTCGAAGCAGAGGAACCTGCCCTGATCGTGCTGGAGAAGAAGAAGAAGAAGAAAGATTATTTTAACAAGGACATCGTGACAATGTTTGTCAAGACTGAGACCTGGAGTACATCAGGATGGACGGAGTGGACGTCTGTTCTGGACTGACAGCCACTGATTCATGTTCAGTTCATGTTCATCTCTGTTGTTCAGTAAAACAGAGATTTCAAAGAAATGAACACAGTAAATCTTTCAATTGTTGTAAACGTCTGCAGACGATTCTGAGACGTTTACCTACGTTTTTGTGAAAAAATGGCTACATTTACCAGGATCGAATGTTTTGACAATAGCAGTAAAAATGGATGATGGAAAAGTTCATATTGAACATCCATCTCATCAAAATGATCTAAAAACATTTGTTAGAATCACAGTTCTGGTCCCGAGACGTTGACGTCAGTTTTCGGCTGCAGGGATCGGTTGATATCAGGGTTGGAAGTTATGTGTTTGGACAATATCAGCAAAATCAGATATGGACAATAGTCAACAGTCAATATTGGACATCACTGCACTGACCAGGAAAAGTTAAGTTAAAGAAGGAAACAGGACTTAAATTCTTAGACTGTGGAATTAAAAGGTGACCGACCTTTTCTCCTTTGTCCGTGTACGTCGTCTGTGGATCAGAAACACAGGAGTTAGAATAACTCCTATTAACTCCTAATAACTCATTCATACGGCACTGATGCAGATGTTGGAGAAAGAACTCACCATCGCTGCTCCTGTTGTCCTGACCCGACCACCAGAGTGAACGGCACCGGCCTCGCGCTGGAGATGGTTATGGGTACGCTCACCCCCAGGAGGAGGAGAGATGGAGGGGAGGAGGTACGGAGGCTGAGGAGAGGAGGGGAGGAGGAGGGGAGTTCTGGTGGGGATCGTTTAGCTGTTACATAATGATTACAAAGTGAAACACTTCCTCCAATATAGAAGAAAACATTACTAGTATATATAGATAGATATATGTATATATATATGTCACAATTATTTTTTCATCAATTATTGTAACAAATTAAAATCAAAATAATAATTTTTTTCAGAATTTTCCATTTAAATATTTTAATTTTTTTAATTTCTCATCTTTATCTTGGAGTGAACTCAAAATCCTCAGTTTCGTGTGAGTGAAACATTTTACAATTCCAGCTGCGTTTTTCTAGAAAGAGCAGAGAAGAATGTACATATGTTAGCGTTTAGCGCCGAGAGGAGGCTCACTGATGCCGGCCTCTGATTGGCTCAGGGTCTGGCTGTAAGCGAACCCTGCTTTGACTTGAAACACCCTGATGACGACAGGAACAATATTCCTTAGATGAACCTTCAACAATATTTTACAAAAATGAAGAAATGTTCAGGTTTACATTTAGAAATGAATGTGAGGTGAATTTCCTCTAAACAGGATTGTTTGTCAAACAGAAATGAAGAAAATTCTAAGGTTCCTTGTACAGAAAAATAAGAAAATAGAATATGCCAACACTTCATCTGACTTTATTGTTGCGTTCTTATAATATTTTCCATTTGGAAATAACAGTGAATAAACCGGCACCAAATACTGAACCTTGGGGAACTCCATCGTTTATGTCAGGATCAGACTTATCAACATTTTTTAAGTTTTGTCCACAAACACTCGGCTGTTGGTCCACTGGTCTTCAGACGGTTGGTTGGTTTCTTCTCAATAACACCTGGACCTCTGGATACTGCAGTACTACAGATCACCTGAGGAGGTCGCCATGAGGAAGCAGTCCAGTAAGAGGTTACATCTCCTAAAAATTAGGATCAAATTCTTAGTAACAAGATACCATTTGATACCAGTGTGGGTAAAAAACTGGATTAAACTTCTAATAATTGTTCACAGTGTTACAACAATGTGACTGTGATTTATTTCTGTTCCCACATTGAAGTAACACCTTGATGTAACACACCCATCACTAATGAGCTGCTGGTCCACACACTGCTCCGTCCCTGAGGACCATTGTTTTTCAGCCTGTTCCCAGCACTCAGACTGTCGCCATGGACGCAGATCACACATGAAGCCTCAGGGGGGCGCCGAACGACTGAGCCGCACCAACCTGTGGATTAAAGGTGTTTGACTAAACCTTGGTTTTTAACTTTAAACGTCAGCTTCATGAACAGGCTTTTGGTTTCCCATCCATCCATCAAGAACTTCTATCCATCCAACATCCACCCTTCCTTTCCTCATGTCAACATCACAGTTACTCCACCCAGACTGTCAGTGTGAATCCCCTGAAGTCTGAGCTCCAGGGACAGAGACAGCAGTAGATCAGAGCAGCTCTCCTCCTCGGTCGTCACATGAAGACAAGAGACGGAGTGAAGATGTCGTCTCCTGAAGTTCATCTCCAGATCCTGGTGAATGGAGAAGAGTTCAAGGAAAGACAGGAACAGCCAGACTTCACAGAAGAAGAAGAGCAGGTGCCATCAGCTGGTGCTGAAGACGAACCCTCTGAGGTCCCGGCTGCTGCTGCTGCTGCCGCTGCAGAGAAGGACGTCCACACCTCCATGCAGTCGCTTCTCCAACAGGTACGTAGACAGATGAGGTCCCAGGGTGGGGCGCGGCCCCCGCCTCAGGGCAGTCTGCTGGAGTTGGTCCACAGACTCAGAGACAGTGAACAGAAGGTCAAAGAAGTGAGCGGCGAGGAGAGAGGAGCAGCAGGAGTGACCACGGAGCCCGGTCAGGAGGAGAAGAACCCCATGGAGGAGGAGCTGCAGGCACCGTTCGAGGAGCAGCTGGAGGCGGCGGTGAAGACCCTGAGGACGGAGATCCAAGGACACCTCCTCCTGCTGCAGAAGGAGATGAGGGATTACACCGACACCGCGGTGAAGGAGCTGGAGAGTCGGCTGCAGAGTCTGAGCCTCAACGCTCCACCACCCACCAAGAAGGAGGAGGAGAACCAAGGTCCAGAGAGGAGACAGAAGCCTCCCACCGCTCCTCTTCTGACCACCAGGAGGGGGCGCCTCCTGACCAGGACCATGACCACCATCATCCCTAAGACATGTCCTCCGGTCATCGTCGGCCCGCGAGCCAAATCTGAGACCCTGAGCTCCCTGAAGGGGGGCGGCAGCACAGTCCTGAGGAGAGACTCGGGTCTGTCCCTGACAGGAAACAGAACCTTCCAGAACCACCGGCCCGTCTCCCTGAACCCACCTCAGCTGCAGCAGCACAAGAACCCCGTCAGGAAGAAGTCCAAACCGGAAGTGGCTCAAACTGGACCATCAAAGACGTCTAACTTCTCCGCCTCTGCTGACAAACCCAGAAGATCACATTATAACCTGCCAAATCACAGGACTTAGATAGAACTTTAGTCTCTGCTGATCTTTGTCCACGTGACTTCCTGTTCCATGAGTTTGATCATTAATATTAAAGTTTTTTACCTGCCTTGAAACTGAAACTCGTCTGAAAGTCTTAGTCCACGGTGATTGGACTCGATGTCTCAGGAAAATTTGAGGTCTGCTTGGTAATTGCACAATTTGACCAACAGGTGGCAGCAGATCCTCGTTATCGTCTGCATGAAGACCAGAAGAAACACAGGTTCACTCGAAATAAAATGTATGGTCTTAGAGCAGAAGGAACATATACTGTATAAATATATATATATATTAACAAATTGAAAACAAAAGAATCTGCAGCAAAACACATTTCTACTAGAGAAGAATCACAGCAAATTTACAGGACATTGTTCCTGCGTTTATATCATGGTTTTATTGACATTATTTTGAAGTGTAAAATGCGCTGCCCTCTTGTGGTCGGACCCTGAATTTATTTAACGTTCATTTTTTTCATGGAAATCAACGTTAACTCATTTCTATTGAACCAGAGAGAGGGTTTTTAGTGGAGAAGAAAAGGAAAATAAACACAACAAGGTCTGGGCTCAGTCCTGTGGTCATTCACACTAACATTCACACCTGTGATCAGCTCAGTGTGAACTAACTAAGGGTTTTTGGACCGAGTCGGGAAACAGGAAAATCTGAAAAGATACTCCATGGATCTGTCCATCCTTTATCCTTTAGGCTCAAACTAAAGACTTCTTGCTGTAAGGCAAAAATTCCAAACACTCTTCCACTGTATGGTCAAAGCCAGGCATGGTCAAACTGTGGCTTGGGGGCCAGATGGGGCCAGATTTGGCTTTTTGATTAAGCCCACAAAATTACATTCTCATTAACTTCCACCTTTTCACCGCAGTACCTGCAGATCCCCTGTAGGTGGATCAGAAAAGGCTAAAAGTATTTTAAAACACCATTGACCAGCTTCCATCCACTATACATGTCATGTGACCAGGCTAACTGTCGTTATATGAAACCATAGAAGAAGATCAACAGGAAACAGTTCCTTTCTCAACAGGAACTCTGAAGAACAGTGTCCATGTCTGTGGAACCAGTTCTTCCCACACTCTGTTCCGACACCTGAATGTCTCTTAGACTATGCAGGGACCTGTCTGGGCTTAATAGTGGGTCACAGCCAACAGTTTTAGCCACATACTGCCACCTGCTGGACTGGTGTGTGTCGTACCTCTGTCCCCTCCTTACACATTGTTGTCAAAATAATTCTTAATAATTGACTTTTCCGTGGTGGGGGGCGGGGGCCCTGACATGTACAATGTGACTTCATCTCTTCTATTCTCTGGTCTGTCTTAAACCCCAACCTCCAGGTCTTTGTGTCCAGGTCCAGTCTCAGTCCAGAACTCCTGCAGGAGCGGTCCTTCTCCTCGGACATGAACACCTCGCAGCCTCCAGCAGCTGAACTGGCACTGGGAGGCGGCGGTGACAGGAGGTGCATTTAGTGGCGAGGCAGCCACAGAGGCCGAGGCCGAGGGGCAGAACTTTCACAATGGAGGGGATAGAGAAGGATGTGAAGGGGGTCTTTGTGTCTCGGGGCTAATGAGGCTCAACAGCACATCCGGAGGGGACGAGAGCCCAGCGCATTCAGGGCCGGCCAAGACGGCCCGCGCTCGGAAACGCCACCTCATGCCTAACGATGTCCAGCGAGCGCTGCCATTTAGTATGCACTATAGATTAGGATGGATGGTTGACATACAACATGTGGCCCGTGGACCTGTGTCGACTACCAACAAGGAAGAAAGGCCAGATTTGATAAGAGGGGTTCGGTCCAAACAGATGAACTTATCAATCCATTATGGACGTGGAGACTGGACGGAACTGGTGGAGTGCGACCCAAAGGTGGGGTTGCAGGCCGTTGTCAGGGCAATAAAAAAAATTGCAAAAGTTGCAATCCAAGGAACCACTGATCGAGATACTGATACCAGGTCTTTATTTTCTGGACCTTCTATGACGAGGTTGTTCTACTACAGAAAAACAAAGAATAACAATTGTAGAAGAGACGAAGGACGTCTAAAACGCTGAGACATTTACCCGTCTACTTCCTCAAGTCCATTATCAACGAGAAGATCCAGACTTTGGTCCCGGCTGCTGGGATTGGCTCCAGATCTCCATGTGACCTGAGAAGGTATTAAGTTGACCGTTGATAAGGTGTTCCTAATGAAGAGGCCCATTAGTGTGTGTTAACACATCCTCTTATATACTGTATTTTTCCCATCATGCACCTCTCACAGCAGTCAGTGGTAAATGACTGAGAAAATGATGTCAAATCTGTGTCCACCATGAGTTCAAGAGGTCAACACTGGGTCGGAGCAGAAGGAAGTTGATGTCACATGATAACATAACATGACAGGGGTGAGGGGTGGGAGGGGCTGTGCTGCCATTGGCCTCAAACCTCACATCTGACCATGTTCACTGTTATCAGCAAGAAAGTCAATGAGGCGACGGACGAGACGTGAAGGTTTGATTTCTCCTCACGCAGAAGAACAAGAACCGAAGACGTCGGGAAAAAAACCCAGACGGACCGTGAGAAAGTCGTGAAAATATCTTCATCTGAATGAACGACCACAGTGGTTGGTGCTCATGCCTTACACCACAGAGGTCGCTGGTTTGAGTCTGGGCAGTAACTTGTTGAACGTCGGTTTTCTCTTCTACTCAAACTTCTCAGTCCAAACACACACAGGGTCAACTGTTCACACCGAACTGACCGTGGTGTGAATACAACACTGTCACCACAGCTGAAAGGTTGTGAGGAGGATTGTTGCTAAGATTAGGGTCAGACCTGGACCTGGACCTGGACCTGGTCCTGGTTCAGTGAGTGGATCATGTTCCTGTGAAGCCATTAAAACCAGACCGTGTGTGTGACGGTTGTTTGCAGATGTAAACAAACATCTGACACATTCCACTTCCTGTCAACACTAACATTACTTTCCCCAGATCGTCCGTCCACCTGTCGTCCACAAACACATTTGTTGCGGCTTGGGTGGGATGGACACCAGGGAGACGTTAGTGGAGACATCTCCTGACTCACACCAACAGTGCTCAGTGTGCAGGGGCGTGGACCAATCACGTGACGTCTTTATCACAGAACCTTCCAGAAAAATGATGTAGTGTATTAAGCAGCGCAGGTTTGGAGTCTGTCAATAAATCCATGTTTCCTCCTGTCTCTCAAAGTCAACTTTCCTCGTCTTCTGTCTCCTCTCCTCTTCATGTCTCATTTGGTTGAATGTTGGACCAACATCTCAACCTCAGGCTCCTTCAGTTCATCTCACATTAGTGTTGAACAAAGACAACAGCGTTTCTTTGTTTTCCGACTGTAGGGGGAGTGTGGGGGTTGGGGGGGTGAGTGGTGATTACAGACGGAGGAAAAGTTGAGCCTCCACTCAACAGATAAGGAAAAACAATCATGGAGGTTAAGGGGGGGTGGGGTGTATTAGCACGGCTGACTTCCCACCAAGAATACTTCTGGGGACCACATGAAGCCCACACACGTACGGCCCACGTTGATGTGCAATTTCTGGCAAATGCAATTGTTTTCTCCTTTGTTTGTGTCTGTTGTGGAGACCCCCCCCGCCCTAACATACAGTCCTCAGCTGGATGAAGTCCCTGCAGGTGGAGGAATAGAAACCGTCCAACCGTCAGATCCATGAAACTCCAGCACAACAACAGGTTGGACTGGTCCGGCCCACTTCATGGACTTCACTCTCACAGTGACCGACTACTCTTTAGAAACATCAATATAAAACAGACAAATGTGAGAAACACTTGGGTTGGTTTGGTCGTAAGACACCAACAACAACCAAATTCTATGGGAGGAGGAAAAATCCAAAAATAGGCATTTACTGACAGGGAATCAAACCTGGGCCGTGGCGGTGCGAGCGCCGAATCCTAACCACTAGTCCAATAAGTGCAGGAGAGGTTAAACCTCTTCAAGAAAAATTTCATCAGTTTCAGTTTTCAAAAACCATCAAGGTGGTGAGGAGGTTGGTCCAAAGTTACTGATCCGACGTGAGAAATATTATCTTGACTCCCTGTCATATTTACAAAAATAGTTACAGCCACTAAAAAAAAATCTGTCCATGTGCCAGAAGCTGGACATCGTACGGTCCTCACAGCGTGGACGTAACCTCACAGCAGGGGTCACTACGACCTGCTGGAAAATAACTCCCAGCCGAAGGAGTTGGCGTTACATCACATGCTAAAATAACACCATGTGTGAAAGATGGAAATGTAAGGTCACATGATTGATGGTGCCTTCACTGGTCCGGTACCAGTGAGGGTGAAAAATAACAAACTTTATTATTTATTCTTATACCTGAGGAGAAATGTGACGTTTGTCCAAGACCTGAAGTTCTGTCAAGACCTGAGCTGCAGAATTGGACAGAGGAGGACTTTGAGAGGAGGAGACTGAGACTGAGTTAATGGACATATATTGTATCTACTGATACACAAACACACACTTAATACTCAAGTACAAACTCACATTTCCTGAAGGGGGGTTTAATAAGGAACTCACTGGTTTTATAAGTACCAGTGAGTCCCTGTGTTACCATGTGTCGTGTGTGTGTGACTTCAGGCCCAGTGCGTCTCCGTCATCACTGTGACAACAGTCAACAGGTCTGAGCGGCAACAAATAACCATCGTCAACCAGCAACAGGAAGTACAGTCGTATCAGCCCCACAGTCAACACTAGGGGGGGTTAGAACATCCACGACCAGGTCATCAGAATTCTTCTTTTTCCGTCCAACTCCATCGCTCCTTCGTCCTACTTCTGGTTGTAAACACCACCCCACCCCACCCTTCCAACCCCCCACTCTCGACCGAGGCTCTAACTGCAATGTCCTTTCAGCAGAGACAAATATTGACTTGTTTGGTGACCCCCACCCTCTCCTCCCATCCCTCCATCTTCTGCCAGCAGAGCAGAGCCGCGACCCCCTCCTCCCCATGCACCCCCCCCCCATCTTCAAACAGTGATTATGTCCAACACAGCTCATTACTGTCGACTCAACGGTCCTTCAGAAGACTCACTCATTGGTAATGACCCCATTATTGCCCAACATGCTGAGGTGGGCTGGGCTGCGCCAACAGAGCTCATTACTGTCGACTCAACGGTCCTTCAGAAGACTCACTCATTGGTAATGACCCCATTATTGCCCAACATGTTGAGGTGGGCTGGGCTGCGCCCCCTGTGGACAGACGGGTCTGACCATGTGACTGTACAGATGAGTCCTGGGGAAGATGATTGTTGGGGAGAACTGTTTAGAACTTTTGGCCGATATCCATTATTGACCAAGTACTTCATTTTTGATATAAACCAATACTGACTAAACAGAACTTAGCCCCCCCCCCAGGAAACAGATGTTTATCCAACCACAAATTAAAATAATGTCCAGTCTAATCTAATCTAATCTATAATTTAGGGCCTGGCAATATGTATGTATTTCTTTGTACGAAGCTCTGACTGAGTCGCTGGCACCAGATTTCTATATTAATGAAATGAGCTGTTGTGCTGCCATCTAGTGACTTTCTATTTTATCAACACCACTTTTGGAAACACATCAATCTTTGTGTTTTCTGGACTTTATTATCAGTGAAGAATCAATGAGGATTTTTACGGAATTATGGACAAATGAGGAAGTTGGACGTTATGGAGGGACCGATACCGACTGACGACCTGGATTAAACCCTGAAACCTTCCAGGGAGTTGACTCTGTGACTGATCAAACGGCTGATAGAACCAACAACCCTGTGTAGAATACACACCACTGACGAGCGACACTTGACTTAATCCGGTTACAGTCTGGGCGCCGGCCGTGAATCAATAGAGATTAGAGACGTGTTGATCTGAAGGTGGAACCCAAACAAACAGGCGTTTCAAAACAAGAGCCACGGCCGGTGGAGCAACTTCACGGTCAACTAACAGGACGGTGTCATGAAACTGACGACCAGGCCATTTGACCCCCCAGTCCCCTCTTTTTGAGTGCAAATGTCTTCTCTGAAGGTAGAAACTGAGACACAGATAAGTTTCAGCGAAGACACTTTTCAATCATTCTAGTAAAACTGAGACACTTTATTATTTTGATTTAATTGTTCAGTTTGTTCAGTTGTTGCTTCAATGACCTCAGTGTTTTTTCTATGTTTGCCTTCTGACCATAATGACCATAATGACCGATGATGAGAAGATCTTCATGAACCTCCAACAGTGAAAAACTCCAGGACTCTGTGGTCGTAGAACTCATCTTTAATACAGTAGTTAGTTACAAAGAAACAAACATCAAACATTTACAGTCGCTCCGTCCCCTCTTTAGTGCCGTGACCACAACTCCAGACCCCCCCCCCCCCCCCCCCCCCCCCCCCCGCCCTGTTGCTTCTCCCCAACATTTGTCAACTGCCATCTGCCCATTCACCCCCTCCTCCCCTCCACAAACTCCATAATTAAACCACAACACCTTTTCTCAGCCCCCCCACCCCGACAACAACACACACCCAGAGACCCCCGCCCCGTGGTGTGTGTGGGGACAGTTTTCAACAAGTGCTAAAAAAACAAAACAGTGATAAAAAAAAAAGCCACACTCTCGTAGTATGAAAATACTGTACAGCTTTATGATTGGTCCAGTGTAAACACAGGTTCTGGTCCCGGTCCAGAGGGTCGGCAGAGAAAGACCCCCGAAACAGAGCCTTCCTCTAAAACAAAAACAAAAAAACATCAACAGCTCTGGAGCTCAGCCAGCTGCCCGCAGCCTCACACACGCACACACACACACACACACACACGGTGGCAGTTCAAAGGTGACCATCTCATCTTACCGCCTTTGAACAATGAACACATATAGTCTGTATTTTAACAAGTGGTCCACAGGTGGCGACGGACCGTCCAGCGGCGGCGCCCAACCCCGGTCCCCGCGGTCCGTTACACCTTGGTGGCCAGAGAGTGGATCTCCGACTTCTGAGTCTGGGCGCTGAGGGTGGAGGACATGGAGCTGATCTGGCCGTGCATGGCCTTCTTCAGGTTGAGCAGACACAGACACTGGGAGCGGAAGCGCAGGTCGAAGAAGGCGTAGAGGAACGGGTTGAGGCAGCTGTTGACGTAGGCCAGGCAGGTGGCGTAGGGGTGGGCCAGCAGCAGGAAGTGCAGGAAGCCGCAGGAGTTGGGGGCCAGGTTGAGGTAGGACAGGGAGTCCATGCTCTTCAGGACGTGGAAGGGCGTCCAGCAGATGGCGAAGACCACCACCAGGGTAGTGATGATCTTCAGCAGCCTCTTCTTCTTCTGGTCCTCCTTGCGCAGGTTGTTGAAGTGGCGCGTGACGGTGCAGCCGATGAAGCAGTAGAAGATGGTCATGGCCAGGAACGGCAGGAGGAAGCCCAGCGCCGAGGACGACAGGCTGAGACCGGCGATCCAGAAGTCCTCGTGCCTCTGGTTCATGGTGACGATGCTGAAGTCCATGGCGCAGGTGGTCCGGTTGCTGTTCTGGTCGTTGACGGTGGTGCGGAACAGCAGCGTGGGCACGGCCAGCAGACAGGACAGGAGCCAGATGGCGCCCAGGGACGCCAGCATGGTGCCCCTGGAGCGGAGGCGGCTGCTGGACAGGGAGTGCACGATGGCCAGGTAGCGGTCGAAGCTGAGGCAGGTGAGGCAGAAGACGCTGGCGTACATGTTGACCAGCACCACGTAGCTGCTCATCTTACACAGGGCCACGCCGAAGGGCCAGTGGTAGCCCAGCGCCGTGTAGACGGCCCAGAGGGGCAGGGTGACCACCAGGGTCAGGTCGGCCAGGGCCAGGTTACCGATGTAGACGTCCGCCGCCCGGCTCTTGGATTTGGACCTCCAGACGGTGAAGATGACCACGCCGTTGCCCGACAGGCCCAGGATGAAGATGAGCATGTAGAGGACGGGGATGAGGGAGTAGGAAGGTTCCCACTCCGAGAAGTCGCACAGCAGCGTGTCGTTGTCATCGTAGTAATCGTAGTTGTCCAGATATTCCCCAGTGGTCTCCATGCTGCCAAAACCAAAGAGTCCAGTACAGGTCCAAGTCTGCCGCCGTGGATCAAAGTAGGGTTCAGGGGCCACTGAGCTGCTGCTGCTGCTGCTGCTGGAACGGCTTCACAGGAGTGACTGACTGACTGACTGACTGTTGGCTCTGCCTGCCTTTTTAAACTCAGCCCCTCCACAGCCCTGCACCCCCAACACACACACACACACCCCTCCCTCACCAACAGGTCTTGGTCCCGCCCCCATCTCCCCTCCTTCCTCTGGTTCTCCTCTCACTCTGAATATGAGTGAGTTTGAAAGTTGATAAAAGTGAGTCCAGAAACAGTAAAGTAAAAAAATACAACAAAAAGTTGTGGAACAAAACTGGGAAAACTGGGAAAACTCGACCTGGATGTCAGGAAAGTCAGAGAAAAACCTTTCATTCTGTTCAAATGTTCTTCATGAAGAGTTCATCTAGTGTTATCTAGTGATATCTGGGTTGGAATGAAGGTAGAAGAATCAAAACACTGAGCTTAGAAAAAAGAAACTCCGACAAAACTAAAATAATACATTTTCTCAAATATATAACTGACTTTACATGATTGGAGTCAAGAAAAGGAAAAGTTCTGCTCCAATTAAAAAAGTTTTTTTCTCCATATATATGAGCATAAATGTTTTAGTTAAGGATTTTGTGTAATTTCCTGTTTATTGTGTTTAAAGTTGACTCTAAATGTGTTTAAAGTTGTTATATATATATATATATATATATATATATATATATGACCATATGGTCACAGAAAAGAGTTTTTTCTGTTTATAATGATGTTGATCAGAATAAGAATCCACTCAGTCTGGATCTGAAACAATCATCAATCAAACAGATGTGGATTTAACCTGTTCAGAACCATCAGATGATCCGTGTTGGGAAAGATCAAGGTCACGTGACCAGAGTTGACAGATTATCAGCTTCCCTTTAATCTGGATTATTTATTGATGGTTCGGTTCTTAGGGCAGGTTCCAGGTTCTGGTCTGGTCATGTTTGGAACATGCCAGAACGTCAGCTCTGGATGAAGGAGGTGTGAACAGCTCCTCTGGGGGGAGAGGGGTGAGAGGTGGAGGGAGGTGGAGGTGGGTGGGGGGACAATTGAATTCTCAGGTCTGAGGATTCATTTCCATGAGAAAGAGCGAAACAAACACACGGGTCTGAAACAAAAACAAAAGGAAACTTCACATTACACCATCACTTCTACAACCTTCTTCCCTTCGGCCTCTCAGCTGATTGGATCAAAGCTCCAACCACCGCAGCTGACGGAGCGATGAAGACCAGATGAAGTCTTCATCACTCCGTGCATAACAAATGAACAGGTAAGGTGCTGATCCAATCAGAGTCAGGATCAAGGTCTTAGGAGCTCATTTTACAGATTAGGACAAAGAAAAGTCAAAGAACTCAAAGTATCATTGAGTCCAATAACACCAAATGAAATCACAGCAAAACTCAGAAATTAAAAGTTTTACCAGCCTTGTCAGCAGAAAGAAACTTTATCTTCAGCCACAAAAACAAGTTGGACTGAAATGTGAATCTAGAACAAGGAGAGAAAACAGTAACACCACCAAATGTGAGGCTTGAAAACAGAACCAGAGCAGAAAGAAAACTGAACTCTGGTCCTGAATAATGACAAATATCAAGTGGTGGCCTACGGCTGTGTGTGTGTGTGTGTGTGTGTGTGTGTGTGTGTGTGTGTGTGTGTGTTGATGGACAGGGGACATTTGTTAAAAATGTTCTTCCGTAAAGAGAAGATCTGTGTTTGACCAGGTAAAAATTCCAAAAGCTATAGATGAGGATGGACCCCCCAAGCCCCCGACCCCCCAGGCCTGACCCCGCCCACAGGTGCAGATACAGGGGCCAGTTGATAAATGAGTGAGTTTACGTTAAAGTCATTAAGATTGAAATGTTCAAATGCTTTTATTCTCTTCTACTCAGAATAAAAATGATATTAAACTATTATTATTATTTGGAAAGGTTTGGTGGATTGAAGCCCCCCCCGCCCCCCACCCCCGGCCTTTAAGAGAAATCAACTCCCCCCTGCTGGTGAGAAAGTAAATTGCAGAAAGATGATCAAAGGTCACAGAAAACAAATCCAGGATCCACCACCAAGTCAAATGGAATCGAAACGTTAAGATGATCGAGGATCGTACAAAGGTCTAGACAGGCCTCTATCGCCCCCTGTCGTCCACCTTGTATTTATTGGAAAACAGACGATCGGCCCCAAAACTCCTGATCCAAACACTTTGGGATTTACTTTGAAATTGTTTTGTAGCTATTGTAGTTACTTTTTTAAAAGTAGTTTTCTAGATATGAGCAGAATTCTTCACTGCCACCAACGAGGTTCAACGCTTATTTATATTGGTTGCCATGGTTACTAGGCCAGTTCATAATTTGGACGGAACAACAGACAGAGTTCGTTGGTCCGTGTTCAGGGCTGAAGCTTCTTCTCTAACCCGACTGCCAATCACAGCCTCAGACACACACCCCAGGTGGCGCTCCCGCCTCCACTGCAGCCCCCAGGAGGGGGACTGGACGCCTGCTGCTCCCAGAGCAGATATCTGTTAGACAAACACATTTGTGAATTTAGAAAATCAAGGTGAGCAGATAAGGAACAGATGGTGGAGTTAAAGCCTGATCCTGGTTGATCATGGCCTCGGTAGGTGACAGGGTCCTGCTGGGCCTGGTCCTAGTCCTGGTCCTAGTCCTGGTCCTAGTCCTGGTCCTGGTCCTGAGGCTGAGAAGGACCGAGACGGTCTCAGAGATGTGTTTCTTTTCTCCGGCCTCCTTCCTCTGACATCTCCCTCCAGCTGCACTGCTTCTCTTCAGGCTTGGACCACACATGAGTCTCCACCACCAACACCACCACCACCACAGCTGCTGCTGCTGCTGCTGCGTTTGATCTGAAGCTGTTGCTGCTGCTGTGGTGTCAGTGCTGCTCCTCAGACCAACTCTCCTGTTCCAACAGTGTCTGGAGTCAGAAGATGATTTGTACAGAGAGCGGAGATCTTCATCCAGCCGAGCTCCTCCATGTCTGGGTGTCACTTCCATGGATGAGTCACCATGAGGTGTTATCTCAGAGCTGGAGTTTGTTTGAAGTGTAAAAGTTGTTGGCATCTGCCCCCCCCTGATCTGCCCCCTCCCTCCCAGATTCACATGCTTGGCTGATTTGTGACCAGACCTCATGAGCTCATAAATCCCACAGAGAAGCCGCTGTCTTCGTGTCAGGACAGGCGCGGGGCGCGAGTTAAATTACCACGGAGCCGCGATGCCTTCGAGCGCCCGCCGACCTCTGGAACACGTTCCGTTCCGACACGGTCAATAATCTGCCGCCTGGCCGCGCTCTGGGCCGCGAGCTTTCACGTCGGCTCGCTAAGTGGTCGACTCTGCCGTATCAGACGACGTCGCACCCAGGTGGCGCGAACCCGACCCTGACGCCGCTTCTGCTGAGGAGCGGACCAATTAGCGAGCTGTCAGGGCCGGGGATATCTGAGGGTCTGGGGTCTGATACCGCGGTGTGAAAGTTTGCTTTATCACTGCTGCAGAACAAACTCAGGGTCACGGCCCGAGGTCCAGAGATCCTCCACCGCTGAGCCACAGCCATTGTTCTGGTCTGTAATGAAAGGCTCGTGTCCATGGATGTTATCGTTCCTCCTCGTCGGCCCGGCCCGAGTTAAATAAATAAAGGCCCCCGGTCCATCAGGACCAACAGACCGGCTGATAAGGCTGCTCTGGAATTTTTTTATAATATTACATGGATATATATATATATATACATATATATATATATTTTTTTTTCCTTGACTCCAGGCCCAGTAGAACCAAAAGTTAATTTATTGGACTGAGAATTGAGATTCTGCTGCCTCAGTTTTTTTTATACCTAAAGACAAACACTCAGTGTTGCTGGTTTGTTTCATATCTGTTCATTCAGTTTCCTCCGTCAGTGCAGTCAACACGTGTGTGTGTGTGTGTGTGTGTGTGTGGGCATCAAAGCATAGTTTCTCATGGACGTCTGTAGTTAGATTCCCAGTTTATCTGCAGCAGAGTCGTCGTGCAGTCTGTGCCTGGAGACAGTTCTGTTTGACATCTGCTTCAGAACCCAAACACCTCCACTCTGCAGCTGATTGTTGTTGTTGCCTGAGGAATGTTTAGCTTGGTACTTATCTGGCGTCCGTGGAGAACGTTGGCCCTGGACCACAGTAGCCGGGTCAGCGCCGACACACTGTTTACATCAGGATCATTAACAATGTTATCGTTGGACCAAATGTTCTGGTTTGACACCTATCTCTGATTTGTCCAAATAATTACGGAGCTGAGTGTTGACTGACAGACTGTACGTCCACTGTCCTACGGTGTCTCAGAAGAAGATATAAGAAGAAGTGAAACGGGCACCGCTCAGGTCAAACATCTCATCACATTTAATGCAGTGAAAATAAACCTTAATGATACAGTGGAACCTCCAGATACAAGTAGTCTGAGATACAAGCCAACCAGCAGATGTGAGCTTCAAGATAAGAGTAAGAACTCAAGCAGATACAAGCAAGTTCACAGATGCTCAAAGACTCATCAGAGTCTCAAACATCTCCAGCTTCCAGTCTTTCTTTCCTCACGTGACGTGTTCTAAGAAAGTGAGGTGGTCAAACTCAACTACTGTTATCTTTGTGTGTCTCTAAAATGATTAAAAAACATGTTTAACTGTTTTAAACTCCAAAAGGAATAAAATGAAAGAAAGTTTGAAGAAACTGAAAAATCAATGAATTAAAAACTAATGTACAAATGAAAAAAAAAAACCAGGTTCCCACTAATTAAGACGAGCTGCTTCACACCGTCCACTCAAATGGTCCAGTCCTGCTCTGGACTGGACGTAGCTGTGGACAGCGACGCCGAGCGGCGGCAGAAGCTCCAGGATCTGGGTGAAGATCAAGGAGGTCACAAGGTGTTTCCCCTCTCCCTCCTTGGCACCTCGGACCACCCCTGCTCCCATCCTCTGTCTCTGACCAGACCGTGTGTCAACGGACAAAACAGCGCGCAGCACAGGAAGTGCCACAATGGGAGGGTTCATCCTCTCGGCCGCGGCGACTGTCACCCTGATGTTTGTTTTCTTCAGACTAAACCAAACTGTTTATTCAGCGTCCAGGTGATTTACTGAGGTGTCACGGCAGAAATAGGTCGGAGCGGGAGATGTGATCCACGTCTTCTCTGTGAGGACACGGTTCCTGCATTCATATAAACGGCTCCAGCAGATCTTCTCCGTCCGTCAGCTGGACTCAGAGAAAAGGCCGCGGAGCAGAGAGGAAACAATAACACAGGAGGAAACGAAGACGCGTGAGATGAGTCTAATGAGAGAGAGGATGTGGGACAGAAAAAATAAGAAGACAAAGGACGGGCCTGATGAGAGGTTGTTTACTGGCAGGACGGCCGGTTGGAGGTAATGACAGGGATTAGGGATCTGCTGGACTGCTGGGATCTCCAGGTCCCTCCTGGCTCACAGCTGCTCCTCCCATCATCCCAGGAGATCCACGGGAATCTGACTCCATTTGGCCAAAGATCTCCTGACAAAACAAAGGCCTCCTGTTCAATTAGGAGGAAATTAGCCTCTGTCTCCACATCCATGTCTCACTGCCTCAGTGCCGTCGGCCTCAACTCCAGAACCCATAGATTTCAGGTTGGTCCAGTGTTTTGTTAACGTTTGCTGCTTATTGTTAATCCTTTAACTGGTGAAAATCTGCAGTGACGAGAAGTTCACAGAACCTTAAATCAATGAGCACAGAACGCTGAGATGTTTCCTACTTGTTCCCTAACTGTGGTCTGACACAGTCCAGGTCCAGAACAGAGCATGATGGGAAATGTCAAAGAGAAAAGTCCTTTGACTGCAGGACCATGGATCTCATGGATCGTTCCACTCTGGTGGAATGAGCTACTGAGCACTAACACCCTGGAGATCTTCAAAACGCTCTCTAAGACGCAGCATGCTAGGAGAACACCTCCTGTCCTACCACTGTCCCCTACGTCCCTTCCCTGTCCGCACTTCCCTCCACCCAAGTTAAGACCAACCATAGGTTCCACTTCAAGACCTCCTCTCTGTAGCCTGATGGTCACTTCTCCTCCTCTAAGTCTCTTCAGATAAAAGCTTCTGCTAAATCAGGGAGGCCCAACCCCCGGTCCAGGGAACAGTGCTGGTCTGTAGGACATTTGGTGAAGAGCTTCTTCTCCTCCTCTAGTCTGGTCCGTTCTTCATCATCCTTCTCCATCTCCCCCTGTTCTCTCCAACTACCTCCATCAATCTCCTCTCCTCTGTCTCCTACCTGGTAGCTCCATCTCTAGGGTCATTCTTCTGCAGTTTTACTAATTTACTGGAGTAGAATCCATTTCCTAATTTGTCAACGTTTCAATGACTGGTCCTTGGAACAGAAATGTCGTGGAACAATGAGCTCAATGTGTAAAAGAACCGGAGAAATAAAACACTCCATGTCCTGAAGGTCCAGCTCAGAACTGGGTCGGAGCCAAAAACCAAATCCACTGAAGGTTGTTTTTAAAATAAACTCTGATAAAATAAGCAGATTTTCTCCCATGTCAGGAATAAACTGGACCATAGTGTCCAAGAATATGGACTGGACAAAATGTCTCGTACATAGAGTATATATAAAGGACCTGTTGTTAGTCCCCGTGGGGACGGTTGTAGTATTTCTGGTTGAACAAATATCTGAACTAACGTCCAAATGGCAGCGATCTGTCGTCCACTCCATTTGTCTCCACATGTCCTCACATCTTTGGAGGGCAGTGACGGAGGTGGGGTTGGGGTGGACGGGGTGAGGGAGGTGTGTGTGTGTGTGTGTGTGTGTGTTTGGGGTCGTTGGGGGCCATTCACGCTCACATTCACACCTGTGCTCGGTGCAGAGTGAACACTGACTCCACCCTGTCCCTACAGACCCTGGGAAAAACTGGACAAACCAGTGGTCAACATTGTCAGTTATTTTCTTAAAAACAAGACAAAAACAAACAAAGCATCAAACTGACCCTTCACACCAACAACAGTGTTATTCCACTGTAATAACTCTGTTCTGTGTCCAATAAAGACAATTATTTGGTCTTATCACATCCAGATGTTTATGTCTATGAGACCATCTTACAGGTGGTGGCGCTCTCCTCTCATTACCCTCTGTTCTACAGTAGTGAAGGGTTTTTTTTATGTTCCTGATTGAAGTCTTTACAACAACTCAGGGATTATTGCTTCCTAAGCAGAAAAGCATTGTGTGAGCGTTGAACCTTTTACTGCGGCTGCTGTTAACCTGTTAACCTTTCCATTAGAGCTAAGCTGCGCCGCTCAACGCTGCACGCCACCGGTGACACGACGCAGCATCAAACGGCGGCGACAGAACGGCGACGACTGAGTTCTTTCCCATCTGTCAGCTGTTTGACAAACAGCAACAAACTGTAAATCACTCACCCTGAGACCAGTCCCCCGCCTCGTCCTCCACCCTCCACCCTCACCACCTACAGCTCACAGAAGTGTGTATGTGTGTGTGTGTGTTTGATACAACCATCATCCCATTAAAGAATCAACAGAAACCACTGATGGACTAGTTCTACTTAATGAAGAATCCCTGTGGTCACTGTGTCAATCTGTTCTGTCCTGGGCAAACTATGGCTCAGGGGCCAGATGCAGCCCACTGGACATAAACCTGGTCCACCAAACATGTCCAAATTATACTATAAATTTATATTATCATTATCTTTGTGCTTTTTTTTCCAGCAATGACAATAATTCCTGAATAGAAGATGTAGAGGCAAATTTTCTGAACGGGCAAAATCACAAGATTGGAAACTGAATTGGCAAAAATAAATTCATGTTTAGCTTCAATAACTGAAAACAGACTAAGACTGGGGAAAGTTGAGTCGTTTCCTCATGTCTCCTTGGGTTTCTGTGTATATTTGATGCAGTCTGTCCAACAGAGGTGTCGGAATACTGTATATCCACACACTGAAATACTATCATATCGAGCTTTTCTCTCCAACTCCCAGTCCAGTCTTCCTGGTGTTGGTTCATTCATTCATGTTCAGATCGTCGTAGATTTGTGTTTTTTTTAATCTATATATCGCCAGACCTTTAGAATCACAATATATCGTATCGTTGTCCCTGGATCGTGATACGTATGGTGTGTCCAGATCCTGGTCAATCCACAGCCTCAGTGTCTGTTGTGTCCTGTAAAAACAACCCTTAACTGCTCTTTGACTCCAACCCCAACACTCGGCCGACACCTTCTGATGTTCCGTCACAGACAAACAGGGGGCGGGGCTGAGCAGCAGAGTAAAAACATCCTCTGAGTGGCACTAATTGTTTTAACATCTTTGTCCAGTGAAGGAGTTCCCACTCTGGTCTGTTTCCTTCACCTTGGCCTTGACTCTCACAGAAACCTCCACAGGCTACAACCTCATCCATGTTGTTTTTTTGTTCGATCGCATTTCAACTGAAGATTGTTGTCGTAGGACGGGCCAGAGAGCGGTGCTGACGGGGGTCCGACTGGACCAGTCTGCTAATGAAACGGGACAAACTGGCGGTGGAAGGTTTTACACCGACTGTAGGTTTCTAAATGAGGCAGTGGGGCCCTGTTAAAACACCAGAGGTCAGGATGTTGGACCCCCAGGATCACAGCACGGTGTCTGCCGGGTTGAGTGCTGACAAATTGGCTTTTAACAGTCCCATAACAGAGCCGGGGTCAGTCTCAAAGCCATGTGTCACTCCACAGAGGCCGGCGTGAGATCGGAGCTCGCTGTCTCCAAAAAGAAGCCGGGTCTTTGGGCAAATATTGTGATAAAAATTCCGATAGAAAATCCAAAATAGGTGGGAAAACACGTCTATCATGAGTCGAGTGCAGATAAGAAATCCTTACACTTTAAAAACACTGAAATGAAATAAAAGTAAATTAATATCAGAGTTTCTTCTGGGCCTTCACCGTGACCCGGAGGCAGTGCCTCCGTCTGTGGTGTCCAACTCCAGGGTTCATCTCTTGGGCAGGTTCAGATCCTGGTTAAGGCGGTGAACTTCCAGTGGGCTCACCACCTGCAGGAAGGTAGGGTTCAGTTCAATGTGATTTGGGTGGCAGTTGTGGAGACTGCTGCCCCTGGATGGACCGATGGATGGATGAAGTTTCTTCAGGAGTTTTTTTTTTCCAAATCCATCTCCTGGTGAAACAACTTTTATTGTGAAAGTATCTCTGTTCAGGACCTGAAGTGTCCTAGGAAAGGTTTTTTCCGGACTTCCTGACCTTTCCAGTCTTATCTGATGTTTCCACCCTGTGGTCATCCTTCCCCATGATCTGACTGAGATGGTTTCAGCCGTGAGTCTACCAGCTGCTGGGGGAGGGGACTGAACCACTGTCTCCTCCTGACTGTAGTTTTCTAAAACCTTTTACTAAATATCACCAAGTAAGGTTTCAATCTGAAGTGCATGGAAGGGCGGAGCTACATATGACAAAGCAGGACTTCAACGCTCTGACCCAGAATCTACATCCACCTCAGTTAGACGTACGACCAAAATACTAAAAGTTTTACTAAAAAAAGAAAAAGATCAGCGCGATCTGTCCTGAATATATGAGTCCCATGTGTCCAGTGGTTCATGTCCTGATACTAGCAGCTACCATGTGTCTATAGGCAGCACACTGGTTAATAAGACCACATGTCATCACCAGAGTAGAGATGTGACAGCTGCAGCCCACGTCTCTCTGTCCACTGGAAGAAGACGTGTCCAAACCCTGGACAGTTTTATGAAAATAAAACGGTTCATCTGTAACTTACACTCAAGTCTACGGTCAGTTACTCAAGGTTCCTCCTTAACCTTAGACCCAGACCAGATCCTTAACCCGGTCCAACCCAGAACATCTGAGTCCCTGAGTCTGAAGACCGTGTCAAAAACCTGGAATATCCATCCAGATATCTGGACCAACCACGGTCCAGTCCAGCTGTGAGTATCACTTTCACTCAGTCCAAGACAAATTAGGTGATAATGATGTGTGGTTGACAGTGGAGGGGCGGGGGCCTGTGGTGGGCCACATTAGGATTCAAATCCAATCCTATAAAAATACAGAAGTGTTTCCTGACACTGCTGTGAAAATTAAAGGAAAAATTCAACTTTTTTTTACTGTAGAAGGAAAAATAAACATGTCACTTCAATGAGGTGGACACGTGGTCAGTGCTGCTGCCTTACAGGAGGAGGATCAATCCTCTGACCATGACTCTCAACTACTGGACTGACGGCTCACTCAAAACTATGGCCCGGGGCCTGGATGGGGCCTGTTGGTCTCTTCACTTTGGCCCACCAAACTAGTCCACATTATAATATTAGTTTAGTCTATGATGGACTAAAGACCCCCACCCTCACAGGAAGACTTCTGGGTCGAGCTCCAGCCCCCTGGTACCACTCAGAGGGATGAGGTTCTAGAAGATGAATGAACGTAACACCACCACAGAAAGTCGGTCTCTCAGGCCGCGCACCACCTCAGTGCTGCCTCCACCACTGCTGTGGTTTGTGTGACTGATTAGTTCTAATGGTTCTGGCAGACACTGCATTTGACACATTTGGCTCAGGGACGGGTCCAAATCTGAGACAGTGTCAGGAGGTCCTGAGAGAGTCAGTGAGTGAGTGAGGGTCTTAGAGGAACTGAAGTGATAAGACAAATCCACAGCAGTGTATACTCTACTATACTACTCTACTATACTACTGGACTATACTATTGTATTCAGTGTTAAACATTTGAAACAAATGATTTTTCATTTGAAACTTGAAATAAAAGCGCAACATAAATTATTTTGGAAGAATTGATACAAGAGTAGAGCAGTGATATAGTAAATAAATACTAACCTGATCATGAAATAAATAAACAAAGTCCAAGACCCCACCCCACCCCTCACCCCCACCCTCCACTCGACCACACCCTTGCTTCTTGAATCTCCTATCATCCATTTCTGTCATACAGAACAAAGTGAAGGAGACGGAGCCTCCTCCACCTTCACCGCCCACACCCTCAGTGTTGACATTGTCCTCCAGACTCCAAGTGCCGTCGGAGAGGGAATCCTTCAAGAGTGGAATAATAATAAAACAGGAAAAACAGTGTGTGCAGCAGATCAGACCACGGTGATGCCGCGGCCCCGGCTCTAGGGGTCACTGCCCAGCCCCTTCCTGCCTTTGTTGGTTTGTTATTCCGGCTGGTACACTGTTGTCCAGTGGAGGTGTCTTTGGGCCTTACCCCTGTCCTACAGGTTCATCCTGAAGATGAAACCTAATGGTCCAAAGATCTGCAAATGAAGCCAACCCTGGCGGGACTCACCAGAGCGGTGGTGACGGCCCTGGAGGTTCTAAGGACTAGGACCGAGAAGACAAGTCTGAACCTGTGGTTCTACCTTCGTGTTGTCTCTTCAGATCAGACACTTTATAAAGAATAAACTCACAATTTCTAAAATGTCTCTGGAGGACGATGTGATTTTAGAGCAGACGACGTCCAACGTCAAACCTGGTTTGTTATTAGGGTGAATTTAAAGGCCTGGTGATTAAAGAGCGCCTCCTTCTGTCTGTGGAGCTAAGACTGAAAGGATCCATTCAGAAGACGGGAGACCACTTGACAGCAAGATCAAGGTCGGGGGGTCTGTGAGGGGGCTGGAGAAAGGAGAACAACCAGGAGCTTTTCAGGGACAATCTCTGTTGGACCACAACAATGGAAGGACAAGCTCTCAGGGGCCCAAACGCAAACAAACCTCCACATTCCAACATGGCAGACAGACGCTGGTACCAACGACGGCTCTGGGCCGAGCTCATCTTGATGTCTAGTAGGAGGAAGAGGAGGAGAAGGAGGAGGAGGAGGAGGAGGAGGAGGAGGAGGAGGCGCTAGAGGAGCTGCAGGGTTTTCAACAGGATTTGTTTTTCAGAAGAGAAGCTTCACCTGTCAGAGGCAGAAAAGCCCTTGGGCCAGGTGCATGACAGAGTGTCATTGGACAAACATAAGGGTCGGGGAATGGAGTTGACAAGAAGCAACACATCCAGGTCTAAACAAAGGCAGGAGAAACTGGAACGTGACCTCAGCTACCAAGAACTTTAGAGGTGATAGATCCATGGATGGATGGATAAATACGTAGGTAGGACTGGATGAATCCTATTGAGGAACTGATACAGAACTTCACCTGCTGATCCAGAAGTTTCTGTACAAACTGTACTTGGCAACAGTTCCAGCTCTAATCAAGGTCTCCACTAATGTATTGTCCCGACTGTTGTGTTGGCAAGAGTCCGACAATTCAAGATCCGTGGTCTGAACATAGAGGAGAATCCAAATGTTTTTTTTACCCCCCCTGACCCCCCCGTGACTATCAGCAGGTCTCTTGAGAAGTGCTGGTTTCCGTAAACGTGGTGGGGAAATGTTTCCTGTGGCAGGTCTGTCTGCTGCTGATTACAGACCATCTATCACCGGACCTCCTCGGAGCAGACAGGACACCCTGGTCAAGTCTTTGTCTTAGTGCTGACCAGCCTCGGTCCTCGCATTGACCCACAACCGGACCAAACACAGATTTACAGTTGGTGTTGATGTTTACTCTGAACCAGGAGGTTGGATTGAAGGCTGTTGAAGCACAAAGACCAAGCTTTCTTTTTCCAAACTTCTCTTCGTGAAGGTCTGGTGTCTTTATCTCAATGTTTTACTATCAACATCTGCTGAGCCACATCCTCAGGCTACAGTGGAAACAACATCTCCATGGATTTTTAACACTCACTCCTGTTTCTCCTCAATACAGTTAAATGTTCAGGACTTTTGCCTTACATTAGGAAGGTCATGAGTTCAAACCTTGGTTTTACCTTTAGGATAGATTTTGACTGTAAAGTCACCTTTGGTGTGAACGGTCTGTTTGTCTTTACATCTGACCCCGTGATGGAGCGGACGAGTGTCCAGAGTCTGACCTCAGTGCATCCTAATCACTGCTGGATTTACTCCAGCTCCACCTGCAGCCATGGAGGACCAAACAGTAGAAGAAGAATGAAGAACAGTCTAAAGTGAGAAAGGCCAGGTGGGGAAACAAGAGAACTACAAGATGTTTGTTGGGGGTGATGGTGGCAGGACCTCCCTATAATGTAGGGAATAAACAAATATTCTCAGGGGGACGTACAGTCAATAAAAAGACTCAGAGACAGACAGGCCGCTGCCCGTGTCCCCCACTGAGCTACAGGATTATTTTCCTCCCAGACTCCATCACTTTCTTCGTCCAACTGTGTGAAGTGTAAACAGGAGGTTGGGAAGTGTCCTCCCCAACCACGCAGAGGAAACCCCTGAGCTCCTCCCCTGGTCAGTCGGTCACTTTACAACTTCATCATTGATTTACTGGCCTGGTCCTTTTTGTCGGATCTTTTTTAGAGCTGGCGTCAATAACTAAGTGACCGTGCATGAGAAGGAGCAACAGTGTCGTGAGGACAGGGGACAGACGATATATAAACAGGAAAGAATCTGTCAGTGAGAGTCAGCAGGTGATTCAACCTTTAACTGTCAACCATCTTAAACAGGAGAAACTAAAAATACTGACGTTCACATTGTCATCTCTGCTGCAGTGGTTTCCAAAATCTCCATCTCACTGGAAGGGAAACAACAAGACAATTCCAACATTTAACCAACGTGTTCAGATCAGTTAAGAACTAAACTCCTGTTTCTGAAACGTCCTCTTTCACATCTTTTACAACAACAGTTCTGTAACAGACCAGGTCAGAACAAGCAGTTTTTTGACAAACTCTAAATCTTCCTCACATTTTATGGCCCTCACAGGCATCCATGTCAGGATGTAACATTCCTCTGAGAGCAGGAGGTGACGGAGGTGACGGAGCACCGCTGACCGAACTCACCTCCACCTCCTAGGCCATTGAACCTGAGGCTGAGTGAGACAATGTCAGGTCAACAGGTCTGGGCTGCCGTTGATTCCATTAGTCAGGTCTGACTGTCGACCCCTCATCAGGATCGATGAGAGGAGGAAACATCTATCGTGGAGGGTTGGAACAAAGGAGAACGTTGGGGGAAGTTACTCTTGTCTCTCTCTGAAGGAGAGGTGGAGTTTTCCAGATTTATGTTGTTGCATGAAAACAGGAAGGTCAACAATATTTATGTTTTCATCAGTTTCATAGATGAACAAATGTTGTGTCAGTGTAAATAAAGTTGGAAAAGGTTGAAAACCCAACTTTTCCACAATTTTTCAATAACTATTTTCTTAGATCTTCTTCTTCGTCTTCTTCTTCATTGTCATCTTTATTTACACTACAAGAGAGTTCTGGCCACAGAAATCAGACGGGTCCAGTATGAGCAGCAGATGGATTGGAGAAAGTGGCACAGTGGATGCCCGACTTAAGTTACCATCAAAACCAGCGACTTTGTCAGCTGGTAAACCACATGGAAATGTTTAAAGACCGATTTTTCTTCTTCTCCACTTTCTCTTCTAAAGAAATGTGTAAAAAAACATTTATGTTTTAGATCTGCTTCTTTAATTCTATCCAGACCCAACACTCCACTGAGGAGAAGCTAAAGAAGCATCATCTGGTTGTTAAGAACCAGAGACAGAACCAGAACCACACAGGAAGTGGAGTCGTCCCAGCTGCAATTTTAAGGAGGGAAATGAGGAGCGACTTGATGAGATTTATTCACGCTGTAATAAATTTCACAGGAAGAATTACAGCAGTGGATTGTAAGTGTGGGTAAAGTGGAGGGGGGAGGGCCCATATTTGGTCCATGTGGGGCGGTTCTGGATGTTACTGTTCAGGAGACAGAGCGACAGGCAGACTGCTTCAAAGATCAGATACAGATGGTGAGACAGGGGTTTCCTCACTGCTGTCCAGCTGCTGTCTGTGATCACACACAGACCAGCTGCACTCACTCACTCACTCACTCACTACAATCCTGCTACAAAGACTCAAAAAGTCCTCAGACCCATGTCCTGAAGTCAAAGACGTTTGAAACATGATCTTCATCAGACCAGGTGGAGCAGCAGGTTGTGACCATGGGTCTCATACCTTCTACAGAGGAACATCTCTCTGCTGCAGGACACTGGGTGTCCTATCCTGACACACCATCTCTTTACCGTGTCTTAACATTTGTTACATTCCACCTCAACATCATGTGACTGGATTGTTTATGGTCCAGACCCGCCCACCTGGTCCCACCACTAACGAGCACCACAGGGCAAACAGGGAGGGAAGGGGAAACCTTATCAGTCCAAACACCAGCAACATGTAATTATACATCAGCCCAGACTCGAACCCTAACCCTCAGACAACACCTCACACACACGTCCAGTCACTGTGGGACCGGACAGGAAGCTGCAAACTATGGACTTGGACACATCACTGTAGTAAATATGTATATTTACCTTCATATATAAGTTGTTTTGGGCAAAGCATCTGCCAAATGTAATGCAATGTGTACATATGCATATATATATATTACATTTTATTAAAAGATTACATTTATTTTTTTGTCATTGTGACGTGATTCCCACCACAGTGCACAACCAAATGTGACCTCTGCATTTAACCCATCACCAAAGTGAGCAGTGAGCAGTGAGTGGGGACGATACCATGCTCAGGACACCTTGGTGGTAGTGGGATTCAAACCAGGGACCTTGCAGATCCAAGTCAAGGCAGGTGTGACAGTGGTTTTCTTCTACAGTTACAGTTACAGTTACAGTACGGTACCAGAGTAATCTTTTACTATCTACTGTAAAACATGCTTCTGTCACAGTTTGTTCTTTGTCTTGGGGGTCAGGGGGGTCAGGGGGGGTCAGGGGGGTCAGGGAGGGTCAGGGAGGGTCAGGGAGGGTCAGGGGGGTA
>JAFBJS010000458.1:57322-87068 GCA_016785265.1 Paraplagusia blochii
GGAGTATTCTTCGCGAAATTATGCCTCTGCATTTATCTATCACAGTAGCAAGCAGGGGGCTTCTGGCTGAGCCAGCACCCTGGGGAGCAGTGTGTGGGGACGATACCATGCTCAGGACACCTTGGTGGTAGTGGGATTCAAACCAGGGACCTTGCAGATCCAAGTCAAGGCAGGTGTGACAGTGGTTTTCTTCTACAGTTACAGTTACAGTTACAGTACGGTACCAGAGTAATCTTTTACTATCTACTGTAAAACATGCTTCTGTCACAGTTTGTTCTTTGTCTTGGGGGTCAGGGAGGGTCAGGGGGGTCAGGGGGTCAGGGGGGTCAGGACTGTCTTTTTTAAACTATTAATGACATCATATAGTTATAGACTGTTAATATATAACAACTGAATTTACAAACAGCCTCTGGGTTTGAAAAGGTGCAGCGTCCAACATTTAGGGCCTCTCTGCAGCCCCCGACACACACCCAAGAAAAGCAAAGTCCAGCAGCAGGACGGCCCGTGGACCCCTGCTGGGACAGGAATGAGGGGGACACGGCCCACCTTTACTCCCCAGCAGAGTGGACCCTGACAGAGGTGGTGGGGTCCAACCAGCTGAACCAGTGAGAAAACTATTAGGGAGTTAATGGTGTTTAACAAATGTCCATGTTGTCTTGTGCACATGTCTTCACATGTCCACGTTAAGAGCTTGTAAAAAGGCTCATTTGGTTCTGGACAAGCAGAGCTGGAGGTTCACAGTGGCTCTCAAACAAAGAGCAGGTCGGGTTGGCAGTGAATGACTTGACCTCTCAGACACACACACACACACACACACACACACACACACACACATACACACACATACACACACACACACACACACGCAGACACACCCTCTTCCTGTTTTCATTGGGGGTAAACCAGGAAGTGGACACAGCCGTACACAGAGGTGAGCGGAGACAGAAATATCATCCCGTCCAAAACCAACCAAACTCTGAGTCATTTTTCGGACATTGGACAGAAGTGAGTCCACGTTTGTCCTCCAGGGACAGTTGTCCTCTATGCAAGTTTAGTGGAACTTTCTTGGATTCTGATATTCACAACTTTTTAAATGTATTTTCTTTCAACAAAAGAACTGACCAATAGAATGGCTAGGATTCCATCATCAATAATGCAACTATATTTGATTAGGAAATATTTTCTCAGTGAAGAAACAACAATAAACTCAAAATGACACAGAGTCATTGATACAAGATTCTAACTTTTTATACTGGTCTTGTAGCAGAAAATTATAGGCTGTGTGCACTTGAGAAATCCTTGTTCAGGTAGGAAGATTTTAAAGGTAGGAAAATATTTCAGAAGACCAGGAATGTAATTTTATTAGGGGGTATTTATCTGCCTCAACTTAACGACCTGTCGGTGAAAATCGTACAAGACATTTCACTGGTCTGTGGTTGGTCAACACTGCTGTATGACACCAGTTAAATCTATCAGTCATCCCGCACCACGGGCAGGAAGGTACGGTGAGGTGCAGTGTGATTTAGGTGGCAGTAGTGGAGAGTGTTTTGCTGATTTAAAGCAGATCTCATGGTTTCCACTGTTACTTTTGGCAAAGGTTTCTCTGTGAGACAGAAGTTTGAGTTTTGCTTTGACAAAAAATGTACTTGTTGGTACTGGTTGTTCTCCACATAAAAAACAGATGTAGAACCTTCGTCCTCTATATATTAATGTGTCAGTATTTAGTAAAGGTACCCCTCTGCCCCCTCCCAAAGTAAACAACGAACTGATCTGCCCCATGAAGCCCCGCGACACTGAGACCCCAGATCTCAGTTTCCATCCTTGACCCAAACTCTGTTCGTTTCCAGACAGACTCCTGCTGCTCTGGATCAATTCTCTGGACATTTATGTCTGAAAACCACTGTTATGTTAAATCCAAGTCCACGTCTACGTCGGGCAGACGTCCAACTCCACCGAGCTCACGGTTCGTCCCACATTAAAGCAGAAATTAGAAGAAACCGCAGACTTTAATCCACATCTACGAGGCCTGGAGACACAGAGCATTAAGTGGAACGTAAGGTCAACATGTGAGGTAATGGCATCAACGCTGGACGGCTTCAGGCAAAACACAAGGAAAACATGTCCAAGTAGGAACATCAGAAGATCTCTGATATCAAACTGTGCGGTGAGTTGGACCTGGTGGACCTGGTGGACCTGACCTCAGAGAAGTCACCGTTGTTTTCTCAGTTGTTCGGATGCGTTTATTGCGGGGAAATCCTGTCTAGGAGAGTCGGCTGGAGCTACCTGTGAAAATGGAGCTGTAAAACCAGTGGAGAACAGTGGTGTGTCCGACAGAGAGGACAGCTTCCCAGGTCAGTCCTGTCACCACACAGAACCAATATCTGGTTCCTATGACTTCCTGAGGGACCACTGGTCTCCACAACCTTCTCCACGTTACTGACAGCGTGTGGAGCTACAGGAATAAACATGGACAGGAAATATTCACAAACCATGAATTTAAGACAAGGGACAGATGGACTTGTGAAGACACATTGAAGGGTTCTTCTCAGAAACCTCCCTCTCTCAGACCTCCTGGACTGAAAGCTGTGGGTTCTCCCATGACATCAGTGAGATATCTGAAGCATGCTGAGGGTGGGGGAGGTGGATGAGGTGGAGCTCCAGCTGGACCGTATTACCTCTCTATCTACACAACAACAACACACATGCAGCAGCCATGGGCTGGTCCTGTTCTCCAACACTGAGATGTTCTGAGCAGCATCTCTTGGTGCTGATGAAGTTCCTTCATCACAGTGGTCAGTGTGAACCTTAGAAACACTGACAGAACCAGGGAACCCCTCAGGGCGGTGGTCTCCATCCCGTCTGTGTTTGTGTAGAAAGAACCATTGTCCAGAGTCCCTGACCCTCCCAGGTCCATACACATGGTCTAACAATGAAGAAAAAAAAAACTCTACCATGATGAAGGCTGCAGTGATGATGGTGAAGTGTGTCACCTACTGAACTATTACCATATATTTGGACCAAAGGCCACTTCATCATCATAAAGAACAACAACTCTGTCCGACTCTCTGTCCAATCACAGTACAGTATCAGACTCTCTGTCCAATCACAGTACAGTATCAGACTCTCTGTCCAATCACAGTATAGTACAGTATTACTCTTTAAGGTTGGTCAGTGCAGTCGCTGTGAAGCCTTGACAGAAACACAACGTTTCTGCAGACATCCCTCCATGATGTTCCATCACTGTACTGTAGAGCGTTTCCAGGAGGCCAACCAACCTAGAAGAAATCTCTCTAATTATTCCCAGCAGGAAGAACTCTACTCAGGTCTGTAAGATGTCACCTGATACTTCCAAAGCCAAACATCTACGCAGGCCTGTTCCTCCTCCTGGGACCTCCTCTGTCTTTGATCAATAAGTCTGTGGCCACCCTTCAGCCGTCCAATCATCAGAGAGGGGCCCATTGTCATCTAATTACAGACCTGCTAATCTCCACCAGAGCGCCACTGCCTGGACCCTCAGCTGGCACATGCTCCGTCTCCTGGAACCAACAGCTTGGAGACACGGCGGTTCTGGACAAAGCGCTCTTTCTTACGCCGATGTTAAGGCCGAACATTTCAACGTTATTAGCGGTGACGCGTCTCTCAGATGAGCGTTCACAGGAATTGGCCGTAACGTGATGAAGCATCTCATTTACGACGGAATTCAGAGCAGAACAAGAGTCTGTCCTTAGATGGAGAGCAGCAGAACATCAGGACAATGGGTTAAAGCAGACCTGGGCAAACAGACGTGTTGGGCTGTTCAATCAGACCCACAAAACTTGACCATATTTTCCTGTTAATTTACAATGTCATTATTTTTCTGCCTTTTCCCTGTAACACCATCAGTAGAGCATGAACTGAGGAACCTGACGTTCTAAGGAGGAACGAGGGCAGCTCTGCAGGGTTCTCTTTGGTGACTTGAAGACATGTGTGCGGCGTCTGCAGCCTCTGACTGGTTGAAGGAGGTTGTGAGTTCAGCTGCGTGATGACAAACTTTTCTGTTGCAGCCACTCACTCAGTTCACAACAATGGCAGGAAGAAGAAGAAGAACTTCTCAGGAGATGAACCAACCAACAACAATTAATCAGACTGCTGCTAATGCTGGTCAATGAATGAGTGGGCGGGGGTGGAGGGTGGGGGGGGGCGTTCAAGGCTCCATCCATTTCCTGTGTTTTCCTCTCTGCTAAGTAGTGACAAGGACCTGCATGTGCCAACACTTCAATGACTCAACTGCTTTCATCAGTTTCTAACACAGTTGGACGCAGCACAATGGAAAAGTCCCAGAAGCACAGACCACTGTATGAGCAGCAGCACCGACTGACCATCATCGACTGACCATCATCGACTGACCAGCGTCGACTGACCATAATCAACTGACCATAATCAACTGACCATCATCGACTGACCATCATCGACTGACCATCATCGACTGACCATCGTCGACTGACCAGCGTCGACTGACCATCATCAACTGACCATCGTCGACTGACCATCGTCAACTGACCATCATCGACTGACCATCATCGACTGTCTGCTGCACTGCTGAGGTTGCTGAAGTTCTGTAATTTATTTTTTTTTCTTATTCCCAGCCAGACTGGATAATCATGGGAGTAAGTTGTAGTAGGTGCAGCAGGAGCAGTAGCACAAGGAGCAGCAGGAGCAGGAGCACAAGGAGCAGCAGGAGCAGCAGGAGCAGCAGGAGCTACATCTCCTCCACGTGGTGCAGGAGCCAGACTCCAGGTCTAATCTACTCCAACTGTTCCTAGAACAAACACTGAGCCACAGCATTGACAGTGTCCACCTTCTATATTGAGTCTTTGGTGACCCTTTGGTTTGGACGGTACTTCCTGTCCAGTGTGTCTGACACTGATGACTCAGCATATTTCATGTAGAGAACGTGGGAATCCTGGTTCTACCTGCTCTGGCGGTTGTCGGTCCAAACACCATCTTCACAGTTTACAGCTCTGTGGTCTCCGGTGCTTCATTGTTGGCTCCACTGTTTGGACAAGGTTGGTGGGCGGGGTTTAAAGTTACTTCTAATTACAAATCTGGGCTTGGTAAATAAAACAGCATTAACTTTTCAAAACACCACGGCTTTTACTGCCTGGAGCAGATCCTGTCTCCTCTCCCCAGGAGAAGGACGGCCGCTGCAGATAAGCCCTCCGTCAGCCTCCATCAACATTGGGGGATCACCACAGTGACTAGAGTTACAGGCCTGAGTGGGAGGAGTGGGGGAGGCAGCTCGGGGGAGGGAGCTGATAATCTGCTCTGGACCGTCCTGCTGATGTCCACCATCTGTGTCCGTAAGTCATCACCAACCAAACAGGAGTCTCCACAGACACAGACATATGTAAACAAACAGAGAGGAGAAGAAGAAGCGCTTCACCCACTCATCACCAGGAGGGGGAGGCAGAGGTTCAATGATTTGGGTGTTTTGACTTTTAAATCCAATAAAACTGGTGACGACACATCTCCACCTCTGGACTCCACCCCTTCATGCTCCTCACAGCTGACACTTTTGTGCCTGACATCAAATGTAAGTGTATTCTGACGTTGAATCAGAGGTGGCGCTATTTCATCACAGCAGAACCCACCATCACTGGGTCACTTTCAGAAACTGCCCTTCAGACTCAGACCCACAATCAGACCAATGGTCAGTTTGGCGAATGACCTTTGACTGTAGGGTGACCGTTATACTGTGAGCAGTTCAACAGATCGCAGCCAAAAGTCAAATAAAAAAAAAATGGCGATTTTTGATGATAATAAGAAAAATATTGCGACAAAGGAAAAGGTTTCTGATTTAAAAAACCATATTGTCTTGTTTTTTTTTCCAGTAGTTTGGCTGAAGCTGTGAAGATGAACCTTGACCTCATCTATGGCCACACAAGGGCTTTTTACAGACTGATGACAACTGAACACCACTGAAAACAACATTACACTGTCACTAAATCAAGAACACAACAAGTTAAAAAGCAAAAGGAAAAAAAAGATGCAGAGAAAAGCAGAGAACAGGGTGAAGCAACACAAGACGAAATAATCGGAGCCAAGGGAGAAGAAGAAGATCTTGTTGACCTTCTTATCCTGTTATGATAATATGTTGAATATATTCAATGTTCTTTAAGTTGTTGTGTAATTTCAGACTGAGTTTTCACTTTTGGATTCTTGAACAGCCACCAGCAAAAAAAGGAACGATGAGAAGAACTGAAACAACAACACAGTTCAGGAGAAAAACCCCGGCTCCAGCTCCAGCTCCAGCTCCAGCTCCAGCTCCAGCTCCAGCCCCAGTCTTAGTTCCAGCCCCGGCCCCTGCTGCTCGTGGCCCATTGACTTGACGAGATCTTCAGCTTTAACTGCCCCGGCCTGTGGCAGCGCTGAGCCAGGGGATGGAGGAGGCCAGGAGGTCATGTCATGTGTATCAAATTGAAAAGATCAAACTCCTGCAGGAGTGTGAAAACCACACAGGTGTGCAGAATTTGACCCCACCCGCCCCGTGTCAGCTCACACACCTACGGTCTGGGGGTAAAAACCCAGTGGGTGAAGAGCAGAGACAATAACTGACGTCTCACTGTTCATCTGTGTCGTTGAGTCACAGACAAACTGAGATTTTTGACGTTAATATCGACTTTGATTTAGACAGTGAACCAGGTTCATCCCATCCATAAAAAGATGGACAATTCACTACGTTGGACTAAAACAATTCAGACACTTTGGCCTCTGGTCCATGGAACCATGTCTCCATTATGGGTTTCATTGTCTTGCTTTGGAGCCAGTGATTAACAATAGTTGACAAATCCTTTCCTTTTCTTTCTTCTCTAGTCCTTCAACTGTTTGATAATGTTCTTAACATGATGTTCAGATGGAACATCAGCAGAGTCTTTACCTGGGGGGCGGGGTATAAGCCATATATGGTCAGGCCTACAGTATCCCAGCAAATCAGACTGTTGTTTCTGGATCATGAGTCTTGTCCATTTACTTCTTCTTGATCTTTGTTAGTGTTTAACCCATGTGTTCATGAGGAACAGGTTGGAGTTGGAGTTGAGGATGTAGAGGACGGGGTGAGATGGGATAAAAATGGGATAAACCGAAAAGAGAAGAAGAAGTTCATGAGGAGCAGATGGTTGAACCTCCACCTTATCTCATCTTCACCTCTTTCCATTCCAGGTTGTTTGTCGTTGGCAGCAGCAGCAGCAGCAGCAGCAGCAGCAGCAGCAGCAGCAGCAGCATAAGCTCCTCCCCTGAGATTAGATGGAATGAGGCGAGTGCTGACATCTGAAGTAGTTCATTAAGGCCCTGGAGAAACCCTGGAGAAACCCTGCTGTTTCTCTGGGCCACATCCTCAGAATACATCAAGTCTTCTTCTGCAGAAGAACCTCCAGTAAATTACACCACATAAAAACAGCACTGATGCCAAGGAACTGGTTCCAAGACACACAGTGAGGTTGTGGTGACTGATGAGGAACTAGTTTTTAGAACAGGATTTTTGGATTTTAAAAACTACTGAGTGTAAAGTGTCAACACAACACACTCTGCCTCGACAACCAACGCACAAGTGGGAAAAAAAGTATAAAAAGACAGAGGTTTGATTTACCTCAGTGGATAAAAGAGTGTGTCAGTGGTTAATAAATGTAATAGATGTGACATAATCCAGGTAGAAAAACTAGAAGTAATAAAGAGAAAGAGTGAATAAAAAACAACTATATAAAAAAATAGTTACATCATGGAAAAATTCACAGAATTTCACAACTGATCCCATGTTGCCAAAGGAGGCGCCAAGTATGTGGTTCCTCTGGGGCTTGAACCCACGACCTTCTGCCTGTAAGGCAGATAGAAGCTAATAATCCAGAGTAATGATGCTTTAAAACTGCAGAGTAGAAGAAGAAGAAGTTTGGAGTCAAAGGTTAATTAGATTTTCTTCAATCACTTAAAAGAATTCTTTTTGTTTTAGGTTTTCTCACAGGAACTGGACCAGTGTGTGTGTGTGTGTGTGTGTGTGTGTGTGTGTGTGTGTGTGTGTGTGTGTGTGTGTGTGTGTGTGTGGGGGCCGGTCATATCCAGGAAGAGAACTCTAACGTTCTTTTCTGCACTGTAATGTACAACAGGACACCTATAATGTAAAGAGTCAGCGCTCCTCCACTGATCCTTCCCTAATCTCCACTACCTCCACCCGTACCCCCACCCCGGTGGACAAATAACTTTTACTGAGAAGGAAAGTTCACCTGTAGAGGCCACCACAGCCTCTCGTATTTGTTACGGTGGAACCTTTCTCACCTGCTCTGTCAGGCTGCATTAGAGTCAAACCAAAGCTGAGGAACACAGAGGCCTTTGCTCTGACGCTGGGAGCAGAGACAGCGAGACAGAGACAGAGAGAGACAGAGTGGACCGACCGCAGGACATGAATCAAACACTGTCACCGGAGTCCGTTGACTCTGGGATCACACGGAAGATCACAAGTCCGTTCTTTTACGGCTCGTCTCTACTAGCTGGGAATGAGAGCGTTGATGAAGAGATAAATCAGATCATTTCTGGAGTGAGGAAGGGAGGACAGAGGAGGACAGAGGAGGCCTTCTTGCTCGTCCTCCTTTGAGATGTAAATGGACGGTGGCACTAAAGAGGGCCAGGTGTCCCATGCAAAGAGGGAAAGCGTGACGGTGCATGAATTCCTCAGGGAGCGACACCATTAACTGTTGCTGTGCCTCATGTGGGCCAACATCAACCGACCCCTACGATGGTCCAATCAAGTGTCATCACTGAAGGACTATGGGTATAAACCAGGAGAAACTCCTCATCATCAGACTGTTAAACCTGTGGAGCTGAACTTTATCTGATCTGAACAAATCAAACATTTCATCACAGCTTTTATGGTCACCTGTATCAAGCAAACACACTCCAGGCCACTAGGGGGCAGTAATGCACCTTGTGTTATAAAACAGGATTCACTGCTGATATGAGTGGACCAGAACATTTGGTGAACAGTGATGAAAGATTGGAAAGTGCTGCTTGGTTTGTTGTCAACAACTTTCCGAGGTTTATTTTACTTATTCTCACCTGGATAAGCGCAGCTTTTGGGCTAACTCTGTTTGTACAGACGCCAGAGCTAACGTTTCCTGGTCCAATCAAACTGAGTAGACAGTCCACAAAGACAGAGTTGACGGCCTAAAGCAGACGTGGCCAACCTGCTCCAGATGGAGCCACAGGTTTTCATTCCAACCAACCAAGAACACATAGTTTGACCAATCAGCTGTCTGGTTGGCTATGCCTGGCGTAGCTGTAATTGTGCTGTGAGATTGTTCAGCCAAGAGAAGAGGAGATTTTCCTGCTCTTCAACTTCACCTTGATGTCCATTCATCCAGTGGACTTCATATATTTGGACATATATAATGATCAATTTATGTTTATTTTAATTCATTTTAATTGGATATTCCCAAATATCTGGAACGTGTCTTGATCTGATCCCACCCACTACCCAATCACATATGATTAGCTAAGACAACTGTGAAACTAAAACACTGCCCCCCAGTGACTAGAAACGCAACAACCATTAGTTACAGGCACACGAGGCCCTGCAGGTTATTTTACCCAGATACCAGAGGAAGAAAAATAAAGATTGATCCATTTCCTGGTCCATTACCATATGTTTAAGTATGTAACAGTGTCCAGAATAAAAAACAGATCAGTTGTGCAGTGACGACCGTGAAGGACCTGAATGTTTCCCTCTGACATTGAACAGAATATTCTGAATCTATTGAGTATTGTGATTACATGGTGATGACATAATCACTAAGCTGACCCCTGGATGACCAGCGGTCAGCAGCTGCAGTTCACACTTTGCTGGACAATTAGAAATAAGTTAGCAGGTTAACTCAGGTCATCAAGGTAGCAATTAACAATTATTACTCCAGAGCCGACGGCTAAACCTCCAAATACCCCTGGCCTTAGGACACCAGGGGGACTGGGCAGGTCAGTGGTGACCAAAGGGAGTTGCCTGTCATTATTGTAAACGAGGAGAGACTTGGAGTGAGATCTTCCTCCTTCCACCTCCTCAACCTGGGAAAAAAGCCTCACAGGCCAAAAGTCAAATGAAATCACTTCTTCAGGGGCCACTCATTATTCACCTGGGGTCCAGGACTGACACTGGACCACAGGGTCGACACCCGAACCACTGACTCTAATCTGGGCTCAGACTGTGCACATGGTTCAGTTTGATGAGAGAACCCACACATGGTCTCCTTCTGAGGTCATTTACAGAACATCACGATGGTTCACAGTGAAGTGGATGACAGAGTCATGACTGCATCAATCTGGTTTAGTCAACTCTAACTAGTCAAACTAACATGTTCCTAAACCAGTGCAGCCCATGGATACAGTTGAATCTGATCCACAGCAGCACTGTGTTCATTCACCATCAAAAATAACCAGAAAAAGAAAATAAACAATTTTCTACTAATAAATATATTACTGTAAATTACTACGAATTACTTCAATTTAAACAACATGACCTCAACACCATGAACATGGATATAAACTAAATATAGTAATGATAGAAAAAACAAAAATTTTTCTCATAAAAATGTGCAAATTAGCCCGAAGAAAGACAGTGTCAGGTTGGTTAAGCGTCCATAACTAGGCAAAAGTTGCTTATTGGTAAGTTAAGGATTATAATCTCTCTTATATCAGGAAACTCGCATCGATGGTTTTTAATAGTGAGTTTTTTAAGTTCTGTTCCCTGTTCTTCATGTGTGGTCCAATACAAACAAAACAATAAAAACCCTTGGATGTCATATTTCATCTGACCATTTCTCCATTTTAACCTGGACCAGGGGAACCAGGTGTTGGTCGCAGCAAATACAATCAACAAACAAGTTTGTAGAACAATCACCAGAACTAAGTCAGTCAGGAAACATTCAACAGTCAACGTTTGACTCACTCCAAACACCACTGAGCCACAGGGTTGACAGCAACAGCCCCACCCACAGGAAGAGCAGCGCGATTGATGGCAAAACCATAAAACAAGCCAGAAGAGATTCACATGAGCAGCATCCACTTCTACACCCATCAACACTAGTAACTACAGCAGCATCAGACAGAACTTTACAGACACAGCGACAACATTATCAGTGCAAAATAAAGAAAAATATAAATACTTTCCTACCTTTTCTCCAGTCCTCTGGGGGTGAAGACAGTCGACCATGGGCCTCCATCCAACCACGTCTCTTCATCCTTCCACCTCCAACCATCCATAGTCCTCTCTGAGATCCTCCTCTAGCTTCCAAACCATCTCTCCGTCATTATTCACCGTCTGAATCAAGGACATGAAAACAAATGAAAACAAAAACCTAAGATTCAGAGGTAAAGACGACACCTGCTGGAGATTCAAGGTTCATACAGAGTTTTTTATCCTGGATGTTGGTTTTAAATTAAATTAGTAAAAATCTTACTGGTCCTGGTCCAGTGACGATGGACAGACACTTGAAGCGCCTGAGCTTTCCCACCAACAACACTGTTTCTAGTGGTGACGTGAGTGCGCCATCTGCTGGAGGAGGCAAAGTATCAATATTTCATTTTAATGCAATATGTCTCATTTAAACCCCTACTCACAATATAGACGCGGTTAAGGAAGACAAACTGACGACCTGAGAAAACACAACGCATAGGAAAAACAACGCAGACCAGAGAAATAACCTGGAGACTAGAATTGAATTTAAACAGGTACAACAGTGCCACCCTGTGGCTACTGCGCTCATGTTTGGCAGAAAAAAAATAAACAAAAAATAAAGTAAAATTCTGTTTATATCACTTCATAAAATAACTTTATGTAGTGACCGAAAGCAAAGAGTACCAGAAGTTTGACTTTAAGCGTTTAATTTTCTCTTCATTTTCCATATTGAAGTAACTTTACTGATACACTGCAGCCTATAGGAACGGAACCCGTTGTGCTAATTAGATGAGCTTTATTAGCACGGCTAAAATACCGTTTTCTATACGTAATAGTAACTTATATATAGTTAATGCCGTGATATAACCGTACATATATCCATGTCTGTGCCCCGTACGAGTCATACATGAGTTAATTCCCGCCATAATGTCCCAGAGAACACTATCGCGGTTCTTAGAGAAAAAGGACTCGAACCTCAGGCCGGAGGCTAAATGTGTTCGGTGGGGAAATGGTTTCAGACAACAATGGCCGATGGGATGTTTTATTCAGATAAATGTCAAATACACTGAGTTAAACTGTATCGATTCCCGTCTTACCGTTAGACGATAATCAGAGACTTCCGTTTCAAACGTCACAGCAAACAAATTTACATCCGGGCCTCAAGTTCTATATGGTTAATGAGCAGCATATCCGCAAGGTGGCAGTAATGAGTTCATTTCCGGTTCTATGTGCGGCGGCTGGTCCCCGGTTTATGGTCCCTGACCAGCGTAGTTTCTCCGTGGTCCCACATATTATGTTGTTCGGTCGGTGTCTTCTGCTTCCGTTTCATGTCTCGGTGAAACGCAGACAACTCAAGGCTAGTTTTATATTTACTGCGTTGACCAGGGATTAGACTTAAGTGTGTTCTATAACCAGTCCTTAGAACAAGAACTTTTTTTAGAATTTTCGTTAAGAACACAAAAGGTATTTTAACGTTTGATTAGACTTAAGTGTGTTCTATAACCAGTCCTTAGAACAAGAACTTTTTTTAGAATTTTCGTTAAGAACACAAAAGGTATTTTAACGTTTTGGGTTTTTGGTTCCACCATTAAATTGAAAATTAAATACCTGTAAGTTCTCCCCCTGTAGTCGGATGGTCCAGCCACTCTCATCAGTCAGTCAACGTCACAGGAAGTGCACCTAATAGGTTACCATAGACTTTGAGGAGACCAATGACCGCAGGCCAACTGATATCAGCACAGTATTTTACGAAATAAAAACCAGTTTTAACCAGTTACCATTATTTTGTACCATTTTTGTTCCAATACAAACAGAAAAAGTTTCAAGTTTGTTTTTTTGTTTTAAGTGAAATGCCACAAGTTTCTGGTTTTCGGTCCAGTTGAAAGACATGATTATAACAAAATACGTAGAAATTTCATAATACCTGTATTTTCAAGTCATTTTTACTAATGACGAAAAATGATTAATAGTAAATATTGTGCCATTCAAGGGATTTGCTTTATGTATATATTAACAGCAAACAGGCAGAGTCTGGAGGATAAAACAAGAAACCCATGTCTTAAAGCATATGAGGTTTTGTTTATATAGTTTTAAAATTTAATTCTGACCTGTTAGTGTATTCTGAAACAGTTTTTTATTAATAATAACACACAAACATACTTGTCAAAACTCCCTTTATCAGTTTTCATTACAATCAAAGTAAGAAAACGAAAGTACAAACAGTTAAAAAAGATTGTCCAACGTCTGGACTGTCGTGCTGCAAAGATTCTTCAAATTTAAAACTCTTGATGATTTGACTGTATTTACGCAATTAGGTTAGCGTTAGTTGAAGAGCACCTGAACGCAACAGTCTTGATTGGCTTTGGACATCCTAGCAAAATAACATTTAGACCAACAACACAACAGTGACATCTGTTTGGCCCCAGTAACATACGGTGAAGTAAACTGTGTCAGAGGGAAAATGGTGTGGATCCATGAGAGTAGATCAGATGGTAGTTTTAGAAGAAAGGCTGAAGAAATGGAGGTCTGTATGTGTGTAGTCACAGTGACGTAACGTCACCAAACTCAAGTAAAACATTTGACCTTGAACACTTTAGAAAACCTTTAACAATGTAGTAAATTTAAGACTCGGAATTCCTTTTAAAACCATAATCTGGTCGACTCCCCAGGTCTTGACCTTGTCAATGTAAAAACGTCCGCACTAAGGATGTCCGATGTTACTCCTCGCTGATATCTGACAGGACCATATTGTCCAAAACGCAATTTCCAATTCCAATATCAACCGATATCATATAAAACTCGGCAAAATTAATTTATTTATCATTAACTACCAACCAATGTATGATTATGACATCAGTGAAATGATCTGCAATGCTGCCCTCTAGTTTCACTCCAGTAGACAGCAATTTAACCCCATAATATATGTAATGGTACATCAAGGTAGTTCTACATGAGGTTTTCATTAAAGATTGAAAAACAATAACAATTCCTACAGATATAACAAGTCACCATCAGGCCAATGGTATTGGTCAGCTGATATTATCGGACATCCTTAGTCATTAGGTTATCAGTAACGGCACACTCTCAAAGCTGTGATTATTTGGCAACAAAAAAAAAACTTTATCAAGGCAAAAATATGTGGAATGTCCAGGTTCTTAAAGTGGCTGTTAGCATATGGCACCCTAATGAATATGGTTTAAGGTTCAATCACATGAGGAAAGCATGTGACCTAGGAGCACGGGTGGGCCATGCTGTAGGTTGTTATTAAATAAATAGAGCTGGTATTAAGACTCATATCAACACACTGTGGCCTCTGTTAAGTTTCAGTGACGCAGAAAGAATTAATTCAGTTACAAAGTAACAAAATATATAACACAAATATATACACAAGGTCTCCCAAAATAAGCAAATAGGTAAGAAGGAATCCCAGCCTTGTTTAGCAATAGTGTGCACGCACCAGTAGAATGAATGGTGGCTGGGGCTATTGCAAGGCTGCCCTCTAGTGCACAAAACTGTTAATGATACAAAGCAGAAAAACAAACCCGTGAGGCCTGGAGGCTGCACACGTCCGGTCCATTATAGAGATGTCCGATACTAACTTTGTGATGATATTCAAAATATAGATATCTTCTAAACAGGAAACTTCAGATTCTGAATCAAACAATGTCGTCGTAGGTCTAATAATATTTATTTATTCTGTACAAGCCACTGCATGAGTATATGAAATAAATAAGCTGCAATGCTGCCATCTGGTGACTTCCACTTTAATAAACAGCTGTTTAACCCCTAACTACTTTATAGGGCAAACACCGTTTTGCAGTCATTACATGACAACGATTCTTAGAGATGTTGAAATTGACTAATATTGGGCCAATACCATCGGTCAGTCAATAGTATCGGACATCCCTAGTTAATAGTGTTCATTTGGGAGAAGAAGAAATGTGTTAAAAAAAACCCAACTCTACTCAGCAACAGGTGTTTTTGACCCAAAAAACATTAGTGACAGAATAAGACCTGAGACGGTGACAGGAGTGCTGCCCCCTGTGGACCGACCAATGCTGGTGTTTCATCTGAACCTCGACCAAGGTGGAGCTACAGGTACGTGTCCTGCTCCGTGCTGCTGAGACTTAGTGTGGATCTCTGAAGAGACTCTTTGGCAGGAGGGGGGTCTGAAGATGGGGCTGGCTGCTGATGAAAAGAATCTGGATCAGACACTGGCACAGGGGTCTCTTCCATGACTGGAGGGGGAGCAGGTGGTTCTGTTGGTGGAGGTGGAGGCTGGAGCTCAGGCTGCGCCTCGGACTGGAGCTCGGGCTGGAGCTCGGGCTGGAGCTCGGGCTGGAGCTCGGGCTGGAGCTCGGGCTGGAGCTCGGGCTGGAGCTCGGGCTGCGCCGAGGTCTGGGTCTCGGAAGGAAGAGGATAAGGGTTGGGAATCTCCAGAATGGGCTGGTTTTTCTTCACGCTCTTCTTCTTGCTCTTTTTGTCTTCCTTCTTCAGCTGTGCGGTGGGCGCAGGGTCCTCCACTACGATGGTGGGGTTCTGCCGCAGGTCTTGGCGACTTGGCGGCTCCATGATCATGATGTGTCGTGCACCGTGCATCCTCTGAACCGGCTTGGAGCTCAGTTCCCCACGGGTTTTCCTCCAGCGTTTCACTTGAGTGTGATGCTCCCTCTCCACGTCCCGGGCCGTCACTGGCACCTCCAGGATCTACAGCAGGAAGAGACACAGAACCAAGTCAAATCTGGACTCCAACAACATTAGAAGCACAAGAAAATTTGGCCCGACTGATCTCGGATCAGTATGACGTCCAAAATGAACTTTTTGCCAATGGGTTGATTTGGTCTTTACAAACCACTACATGTTGTTGGCCCCAGAATTCTGCATACAGTCCCAACTAATAAAATAGATTAAATTAGCTATAATGCTGCCATCTAGTGACGTTCTCTTTCATATACGACCATTTTTCATTTGTCAAAAACAAGACATTTTTTAAATCATTATCAGAAACAGAACAAATAACAATTCCTACAGATATAACATAATTATGCTGATATTCCCCAGTCTATATCATTGAATATCCCTAAACAACTGTTTAATTTATGTTTACATTTTTTAAAATACTCTTTCCCAGAATTACCCCCCAAAGTCAACTGGTCTTTAAACACTCGCCTCTCGGACTAGGAATCCCTCCTGCATGTATCGACTTTCGATGGCCCTGAGAAGCTCCATGGTTTCGTACTGGCCCTGACAGGCCTTCAGCTTCTCCCTGGTCCCTAACATGGACTTTAACAGCACCAGACCGACACGAAAGATTATTTTAACTCCTGGAGAGGAAGACAGAGGGAGAGAGAAATAATAAATATTTAATTTAATTTAACACAGAGCCACTCTGGACACAATTAATCATTTTAGAAAAATAGGTCACATTTTATGCACCTAAATAAATTGGTTGAAAATTGTTCAAAAATGTGCCTATGGCGTAGGCTGCATCGTCTCAAAATATCACTGGTCATACCACAGCACTGCACATTCTAGTACAGCAGGTGGCAGTATATCCCTAAAAATGTTTAGCTGTTACCCACCCTAGGCCCAGATCTGAGGTCCCTACATAGGCGTTCACAGAAGAAAGAAGATAAAAACTACAAATCGTATCTCACAGTGGGCTGAAGATATTGTGACTAAAACACACCTTCCTGGAGTTGATGTGGTCTTTAAAGTTCCAGGTTCTTCACAGTAAGATTAAGCAGAAAACGTTGTGTGTAAAGAACACATTTTAGAAGATGCTTCTCATGAGGATTCTTCAGTTGTTCAAGCCTCTTGGATTAGAGGTGAAACATCCTCTAAATAAACTGTACCTCACTGAAATTTCCACTCTCATTAACTTGATGCCATTACCATCACAGAGGAACATGTCCCACACCCGCAGCACGGAGGACCAGGGCAGCGTCCTGGAGAAGGCACACATGAACCACTCAGTCATGTAGAGGATGGGGTCGATCTTGTGTTTGTCCAGATGGCGGAAGGCCACAGAGGAGACACGGCGCAGCAGAGCAAACAGGATCTCTCCATCCAACTGGATCGCTTCCTGGAGGAGACACAGGTAGGACGGCACAGGAAGTGTAAACAAAGGCCTTTGTACCAGGCATTGTTGCAGCAACAACCTGGTCCACACACATGGACACAACTGGTCCAGATGCACCGTCTAACTCTGGACTGGACTTTGTTTGTCTCTGCGTTGGACTCTTCAGATTTTATGACCAATCTTCTCTCTCTGCTGTGAAAACTCCCTCCTAGAATCCTGTTGTAATATATTAACTCACCACTGTTGTCTTCTACAGGGTAAATAAATCACGGTATTAACATCCTAAATATTATTAAAAAGAGTTTAATTCTACAAATACAGTGAATCTGCAGAGACCAAAGAACATTTCATTCCAGGTTTTACTGCAGTCACATGGGACGACAACTTCATCTGTGACATTTACAGTCTTACCAGTCCAGGGCTGTAGTAACCAGGCAGATACTTCTCACAAATTTGGACCAATCCCCAGAAGGCATCCTGTGGACAGGAACACAGAGGTCAGAGGATGTCACACAACAGCAGCCTAGAAAGACTCAGAGCTGAGAGCAGACACGGTGACATATTAGAGAGAAAAAAAAAAAAACACAACAAGTGGAGTTTTGTTCTGCAGCTCTGAAGTACGTCCTCATAAGGAGATGTTCTTCAGACTGGAGCTGCTCCAGGATTTACTGTATTTCTGAATGACTTCATCCAAACAGTCGCTGCTGTGCTGTTTTAAAAATAGACTCAAACAAGGTCACTCATTTACTGTAAAACCAAATGATGACCAGAGGAGACACAGGAGCTCTTTACTGGTTCTGTCATCGTCAAACAATCAGGCCTTTCTACTGTCCGCAGCCAATGGATGAGCCCGGGGTCCATCACATGATCCCACGCAGACCAAACAACCATGGACCCACTCATACTCACAGCTCATACTCTGGAATAATAACATTCTTTGACTCTGATTTCAACCCATACAGATAATATTGATCTTTCTGTTCAAACCACTGTATGGGATCAATTAAAGTCACTGCAATGCATTTAGAATCTAGTGACTCTCACCTTAATATACAGCTGTTCATCCAACCAAATCATATTTTTAGGTCACACATTATTTAGCATTCTTTTTTGTTATTATGGAGGGATAAACATGAACCATTCTTATATAAAATTCTAATCAGTGGTCAATATTTTTGGATACTGACCCACTATGCTATAGAAAGACCCTTGACACACACTTTTAAAAAAATGGATATGGTATTTCTGGTGGAGTGTACAGAACCTCAGCAGGCATGTGCATGAGCAACACTGCAGCGATGGGGGCCTGGGCCTGGCAGTATCCCTCCTCCGGCCTGTAGAGGGTGTAGGCCTTAAGGACACGAAAAAGGTCCCTCTGCCTGTTAACACAGAAGCAGGAAGAAGAGACGTGTGTGTGTGTGTACTCTGTTCTTCAGACTCTACGTCACAGTATTAGTGACATCCGTCCAAAAATGAAATGTATGGATTGTCTTTTTTTGCGTTCTTTTCTGTAACGTTGCCCTCTTGTGGCCATGATCATACCGTGTGTAAGTTTGATACAGAATACAAATCAGAGCAGCAGGTCCAGCCAAGCTACCAACATGAAGTGCAACTCTCCTCTAGAAAGTACAGTATTTCCTGGTTCATCCAAACTTACCCGTGGCCTCCTCTGGAAATAAACATCTCATGGAAAGGAAACTGTCGATGAAGGTCTTTCTCTATGGTATCCACCCATTTAGGATCTCCTGGTTGGCTGTCCAGCTCCTGGTGGAGTTTATGATTCTCTTTAATTAACTTTTTAGGGTTAGAGGGTTCAAGTCTGACATTTGTTTACTTCACAGAAGACAACTCAGCCATACAGAGCTGTCAGAGTTTCAGATTCCAAGTCAACAGAAGTGAAAAGGACAAAAGGAGTGGACAAGCTGAGCAAACAGGGCAGTGAAAGGGAAGTGAAAGAAGAAGCTCTCTGACCTGAAACTTTCCCTGGTTTTGCTCCTTCTTCACCTTCCCCCCTGACAGGTACAGCCAGGCCCGGCCTCTCAGGGCAGGAGGGATTCCTTTCTGGCACCGCAGCCTCACCTGAGCCACAGGATAAAACAAGAGAAGTAAAATATCTTTGTCTGTTTGACAGGACTGAAGACAAATCTCCAAAAGATTTGAGATAAAAACTTTGAGATTAGTCGATCCTTCTGTGGTCATTTCAAATGTAGATATCTATTAACACGACATTCCAACTGTGTTGTGTCCAAAAAAAACACCCTAATACATCATCTAGCTTAGTGTATCACACAATATCGTAATAAATAGTGATGTTTCTGCAGATTCATGCCAATACACCCCCCAAAATGTGGTCTTAGTTTCATCTTATGGTCTAGTAAACTATTGTGTTTCCATATTTGCAGTGAAACTTTCACAGTCCTGTAAAAAGTTGGTCAGAATAATGAAACGAAAGATCTGCCTCTGTTAAAACAACCTCTTAAAGTTTTCTAAGAGACCAATATTTTCTGAGCAGTAAATCATCGTCATCTGTGTGTGAGAACATCTACACGCCAACATTTCAAGGGTCCAGAATTAGAAGTTGATAATCAACCTTAAAGTCACACAGTCGATGGATTGAACAGAAAGACAGACTTCTGTCATGCACACACACACACACACACACACACACACACACTTTAAAGGATTAGAAACACACACAGCACCTTGACTCCACTAGAGTCTTCCGGCAGGAAGTCAACACAGCCCCACCCTGAAAGTGAGACTTTGAATCTGTCACATGGTGCGTGCAGCCACTCTGGGACCGTCATGTCCTGCTCTGCTGCTGATTCATGAAAATCAGCTGCAGTTGGTAAAAAGTCTGAGCTGAACTCGTTGGACGGGTGAAGCCGTAAACACAGAGTCTTCCTGTGCGAGCGTAAGCCTGATAAATACCACTTATCGTGTCTATTCCTGCCCCAGCAACACTGGGTCAGGGCTGCAGGGCAGCAGAGCTGTGATGACATGAAGCTGAGCTCAGATCCGTTAAATCAAACCAGGATCATTGACATGACATAGTATTAAACCCTTGGTGGGAGTCATGTGGTACAGTGTTACACAACGTGCATAGACAGAATATTATCAGGGAAAAAAAATACAGATTACCAATATCTCCAGCTGTTTGACCCCAGAATATAGGTTAACATCTCAGGACCCTCTGTGCCATTATTGAATTAGGTCAAACCCGGGAAGTGTCTTGAAAATCTGACAACAATCTTACTGACATTATATCATTACACCAATATTTGCTGTCTGTTATTATCCACAATAATAATCTCCTATTTCAAATGACCTTATAATTGGCTCAAGTCTTAGCCTGTTTAGTTGAACACACTGCTGATATACTGGCAGGAATTGAAGGAAGACCATAGAGATATTTTTCAACAACTCATTTTTGTTTGTTTTCATAGCCATTCGCTGCCCCCTAGCAGAGCAAAAGAGAAATAATATACAGCACAGGGGTTGGAAATCACTGCAGTAATGCAGCGCTGACCTTATCAAATCTCTTGATGATCCATCTGTCCCAGTGGTTGAGCATGTCCAGCCACTTGAGCTCCCTCTGCCTGAGCACGGCTGGAGGAACGTCCTGGGCTCTGGAGACGACACAACAACAGACATGAACAGATACGTATATAAAGTAGAAGGTGTTTTATGAAGTGAAAATGTGAAAAGCCTTTTCGAACGACGTGTGTGGCCGTCGGTCATGTGCAGACAGTAAAGTGTGTAATTTGACAATGAAACAACAACCAGCAGACGTGTTTTTAGTCGACAATGAAACAAACAAACAAAGAGAAAATGTGTTTATTGACGATGACTCAGCTCAACCACACAGAGAAGTCGGTCTGTCTTCTGTCGTCAGGCCACAACAAGTAAGAACTTTAAATTGAATTTCTGAATCAAAGTCATGATGTTCACTTTAAGACGAGCGCGGGCGCCTTTAACTCGCCATGTAATTATGTCATCGGCGGAGGCTGTAATTGTAGGGTCAACTGTCTTCAAAGAGCGTCCTCAAGTAGGAGGAGAATTCTCTATTCTTTGATTTAAACAGAGTCATTTCTTCTACGTCACTGCCACATTATTAGACTCCAAAGACCATCAACAGAAATTAGTAGCTTTCACTTCCAGATAAATCTGAAGCGAATCCTTGAGCCAAACAGAGGAAAACCAAAGCCAAAAAGAACCAGGGCGCCAGGGCTGTGGCTCAGCGTCAGCCAAAACTGCAGAACAGACACTCCCAGAGAAGCATGCAGCGCCTGGCACCACTTCTTCTCCCTCCTATCACTATTTTAGCCCCAAAGAAGAGAAACTTTTTTTATAGCTCTGAGGCCAGACATCAAAAACACACAAAAGGCCTACAGTAAAAACCATTTAAATGGGAACCAGACGACAGCGAGGACGACATTAAAAAGTTTGGTTCACAGAATTATTTGTTGTGTTTTATACAGGGCTGCAGACAACAGGGGTTTATTATTAACTAAGAATATTTATTGTGGAGGAACTAGTTTAAGATAAATAAACTATAAGAGAACACCTAAACCATTATGGACCAATTCACTGTCAGTGGTTCAATATTACAGCCACTTACAGCCAAAGCTAGACTCATTACCTCGTCTCTAGCTTTCTGGTTTTTACTTGTTCTCACAATGAAAAAAAAATCGAAATTATAAACACCTTTTAGCTTTGTATTTTGAATTTGGATCATGATTATCATGAAATATATACAACGGTTGAAAAAGTCTTGGACGCCCCTGTGGGATAACTGCATTGTAACAGCAGAACTACTAAATATCAATATATATTCCTATATATGGAGTTTAATTCTTGAAAAAAAAGACAATGTCTATTTCACTGTTATGATATATTCATGCTGATACCATCTTCTATCTGTATTCTATCAGACATCCCTAATAATTTGAATTTGTTTGTGTTTGTTTACCTTTTAAAACACAAAATATAATAACACATTATATGAGATTATATCAAATTTTAAGTGAGTCAGAAAATATTTTTCCACCACTGTATGTTTTTTGTTTCTGTCTTTTCATCTGTGCGAGTTAATTGAAGTTTTAATTAGCCATGTTTACCAGTCAGCTTTTGTATACAGTATCGTCTGCTTCATTTTAGCCGTTTAATTAATAACCTTCAAACTTCTCTATATTGTGGTGACACATTTACTTTCAGCACATATGTGTCAAACTCAAGGTCCCGGGGCCAAATGCGGCCGCAAGTCATTTTGTATGGCCCGCAGGATCTTACAAAGCATTAGATAACGTAACGTGACAGAGTTTAACCTAATAAATAACAACAGCAGTAGCCTATATTGTTAAGTAAAAAAACAATAATAATAATAATAAACTGCAGTAACATGTATAACTATGTATTGGAGTAATTAAAGCTCTAGTCTCTAGTCCAAGTGCAAGCGGCCCTTCAAGGAAAGTGTTTTGTTGATGTGGCCCCTGGTAAACATGCCTTTGACACCACTGTGTGAGCAGTGAGTTACAGCTGACCCACGGTGTGATGATCCGGTCCACCACAGACAGTGGACCAGACAGACTGGTCTGTGACTCACTGTGACTGTGGGCAGAGGGTTAGACTTGGGTTAGTAACACAGGGTGCCACGCAGCTGGTTGGGAGAGGCAGCGACACTGACCCAGGCTGCCCGTGTGTCGGTCCAACTCCGTTAACAAACACCACCCAGTCTCCACCAACAGCAGTGAACACGTCCCCAGACTGACACCGAACATAAAACGGGGTAAAGTGTGAACTTACGACTCCTCCGAGTACTGCTGAGCTCCGCCGATGAATCCATATTTGTCCGTTCGCCTGTCGCTGGTGAAGCCGTTGATCTCAGAGTCGGATCCCACGGAGCTCTCGTCGTCTATGTGGCTGCTGCTGCTGACGGTTCGGATACTGCGGGTGTCCGCGGACTGACGGCCGTTCTCTATCTTGGCCATGACGGGGACGCGGCTGGCCGCCTCGTCGCCGGTGTGGAGCTCGATGACAGCCGACCGTCAGAAGAGTTCCCCCGCACGAGCTGCTCGCTCAAACCGCAACGACGTCATCGTATCTCCACATTGGACTTCACTCTTTTTTCCTTTTTTGACCAAATTCTACCCTAAAATTCGCCCTCACCGACCGGACCCGACGGTGTTGGTGTCAGTTAGTCGTAAAAAGCGGAATTCTCTCACCGAACCAGGTTAGCTAGTCAACCACAGACTGCTAACTAGTTTAGCATTTAACTACAGAACGATTTCTACCAGTGTTAAATCTTCAGCAGGTTCGACGCCACGCTCTTAACTTCACTTTTATATTCATTAGCTACCATGACAATAAGTTAGTGTAAAAAAAATAATAATTCCAGCGGGTGTCGACGAGTCCGTCTTGTCAAATTCTCCCGGAGAAGTTGTTGCTGATCCGGGGCTTCTGACTGAGAGCCACTGTCGCTCTCCTTCACCCCCCCTAGTGGTTTCACTGGGAAACCACCTTTTCACGGTGTTGGTGAAGTGGATCATCACATTAGAAATAACCATCTGCGCATGACTCTAATCTCCGAACTCCCGGCCTGGTAAATACAGTCAGATATTTGATTTTTGATTCCAAACTTCTGACTAGAAATTAAGGACAGAATTAAGAAACAAACAAAATACACTGGGACATTGGATCCTAGTCACAAAAATACAGAAAACATATGACTTTATTGTCAAAATTTCTCTGTAAGAATATTTTGAGGATATTAAAGATATATTTTCGCGAATCTGACCAGTACAATTAATAATTTTCTTCCAGAAATCGTGGAGATACGTTTGATTCTGACATCAGGCATGAAGCACCAGGGGTGTCCAATATTCAAAACAACGTGATATCAGTAAGATTTTTACTATTTTTTCTCCGATAATGAACATCCATCCATTTTTACCCACTTACTGGACTGAGGGGTCAGCAGTCTCCATGACTGGCACCCAAATCACATTACACTGCACCATATCTTCCTATGGGTGGTGAACCCTCTGGAAGCTAACTGCCTCAACCGGAAATCAAACTTGCCCAGGAGGTGAACCCTGGAGTTTCACACCAATGACAGAGACAGTCTCTCTGGGCCAAAGTGAAGGACTGATACAAGGATCTCTGTAAAATTCCTAAGAGAAAATTGAATTTCACATTAAATGTCTAAATAATTGTCCATTAACCATCCTCCACAGCAGGGCGCTAGAGTCAACTCCAATTGTCAACACTGTAAATATCAGATTTAAACGAAAACTGGAAACGTTTTTTTTTTACTACAAACTTTATTTAATTCATTGAAAATGAAAAGATGTAGAAACTGATGAATTCATGTTTCATTCTTAGTCTTCTTCTCACAGAGGACCTCTACCATAAACCTTTCAGCTCAGGTCTCTACATGGTAATCAGTGTAGTTTCATAAAAATCATATTCTTTTTATTGAATGTCACATAATAACATGGGTCGATAAGTCACTTTCACCATCTTTAACAAACTAAAGTTGTAATGTTGTCAACATACATTTCTGTATGTGGTTCATTTAGCATTGGACGAAACAGGCTAAACACTTAATAAACAATAAACAGCTATAAAGATAAATGCTGTTGAACAACTGCCACAAAGACCCACTAAAGTCACACTTAGTAATAAACAAACAAATATAAAGAAAAAAAAACATGATCTTTTCTTTCTGCTCCTCTCACTTCCTCCTTCCTCCTCTCTCCTTCAGGGCCAGGTGAATGACTGCACCGTTATTCATGTTGTAATAAGCCAGAGAGTTGGAATCTTTGATGAAAATTCCCTGAAATTAAGAAAAAAGACTTTAGTAAATAAACAGAATAATCCATATTTCTGGAGATTTCAACAGTTTCCAGGACAAGGACCAGGAGCAGGAAACCTTGACATATACATTTTCATGTGTCATTTTGTATCATCTGTGTGTTATGTGGGATTTTACAAATGTGAAATACGTGTTTTTATAAGGTTTCAAGTATTGTCTAAAACAAAAATGTAGCTAGAGGTGTCCAGTTATTTTGCACCAATAATGGCATCAAGTTAAATCTGTAAGAATTGTTATTGACCAATAATAAATACCAAACAGTGTCAATACCTGTGATTCAGGGATAAACAGCAGTGTAATTGATATGAATAATCACTAGATGGCAGCATTTAAGCTCATACAGTGGTCTGTGTTGTAATGTAATTGTAATTCAATGTTTGGACGATATTGTCATATCGGATATTGGCAAAAAGTTAATCAGACACTAAATGTAACATTTCCCCTGCATTACCCCGGTGGACCTACTAGGTGTCACTAATTCTCTGTCAAAGACAAACTTAGAAGGACAGGTTACCTCATACTGTAACTTTTGTTTCCCAGCTGGCATGCCTGTGGCTTCGTGGATTTTGACTTTAATAACAGACACCTGTGGACAAACACAGTGCAGATTGACATTCATCAGAACACAGAGAGACAGAGTGGGACGGGAGACTGAGCGTTGACAAAGACAGTTACATACCTGGTCTGTTAGTGGGACAGTAAAATTCAGAACCTGGCCGTTCAACTTCCATTCCGTCTTGTCCTGCATGTTTGGAACCTGTACTTTGACGGCCACAGGACCCTGAGGAAAGACGAGAAAAGGACATTTTAACAGCAGATATTTGACACTAGAACTAAATATCAAAGACTTGTCACAACCACCGGAACAGAATATGTGGACATGGTGCTTCTTCAAACCTTATTCCTGCGCAGGAACTCCTCCTCTGGCACCAGGTTGTCTTCTGTCTTCATCTTCTTGTTGATTGGCTCATCGTCATGAGGTGGAGGTGGGTGGACAGGTGGCGCTGGAGCAACGCTAGGCGGCTGTGGTACTGGTGGTGCTGGGACAAAGGCTGCAGGAGACAAAAAAGATATTTTTAATGTTAAAACTGAAAATTACTGCCTGTTCCAAAAGTTCTGAAATGATGTCAAAGCAAAACCTCTTTCTGCATATTAAAGGTTTGAAGGGTGTAGCCTACCAGCTGGAACAACCATGGGTGGAGGTCTTGGAGCCATGATGTGGGGCGCAGCCGGGGGCATTGGAACCACGTTGATACGTGGGGCAGGAATCATGGGAGGCACCTGTGCGATGACCTGTCCTGGTGTGAGGCGGACGACGGGGGCCACCGGGGGGCGTGGAATCACAGGGACAGCAGACAGGAGAGTGGTGCGCACCGGTGGAGGCATGGGCTGCAAAACACAAGTGCATCATGGGTATGTACTGTACATCGGTGGACAATGAATTTCAGTGACAGTGAGACTCAACTCACAGTCATGGGTGGGCGGGGCACGGCGGTGACCGGAGGACTGGGTTTGGGTAAACTGGCCACGGAGGACGGGATCGGCGACTGGTGATGAATTTCGCTGGGTTTGCTGGGTCCGATCTTCTCCTTGGTGTCGTCTTCTCCCACCAAACCTTTGGCTTTGTGAATGGCTTCGATCTGCTCCTGCAGCGTGATGTTGGCCTGCGCTGCCTGCTGCGTACGAGCCATGCTGCCAGAGTGACCGTCCCAGGTGACCTGAAAAAGAAAAACAAAGGAAATTAAATAAGTCACTTTCCATGACCTGTATATTTCTCAGACTGAGCTGTTTCAGAGGAAGTCTCCTCCTCTGACACAGCTCCGAGGCTTATACCAAGGTCAAAACTTTCCTCAGCTCTGATCTGATCAATCTAGTTCTCTGTAACCTAGTGACACTGAAGATCTAGAAGGAGATGGTGTTGCTATTGTGATCATTGTGACCTCTGTTGGTTATTTATTTATTTGAGACTTGTCACAAAATTTCCTGATTTTTTTTCCTGATAAACTTTGTCACTTTCTAGAAGAATTCAGATGTCCTCACCTTTTCCTCAGGTTTCTGGATCTCCTCTTCACCGATCTTCTTACCAATGGCCGTCTCTTCCACACCAAAGATATCAGTACGCCTCTCGGCCAGCTGTTTCAGGCTGCTCTCGATGTCCAACCCGGGAGCGTAGACTTCGTCCTCAATCTGCCTCTCTTTGATGACGCGGTCTCTCTGCTCCAGCCAGCGTGGATCCAGCAGACCGATACGCATGTGCTCCTGCATCTTACTGGCTGGAATCTTCTCGCCAGTGATGGGTGAGATGAGGTACTCATCGGGAACGGCCACGGTGGGCGGGGGTCTTGAAGCTGCAAGGAAAGAAAACGAGAAAGACTTGAGTACAGAGTTGATTCTTTCCAGAGTTTGCAGTGAAGTGTTGAGGGATAAAAAGACAGGACACCTTTGGGATCGTAGTCCTTGCGAATGATGACCTGGTCTGGGGTTGGTGGCAGTGGAGGTGGCATTGGGTTGTCGGGCGGCAGTGGAGCTTTGATGCCCATGTCCTCATCATCAGAGCCCTGAAGAAGAAAAATCATCAAGTGAGACGGAGGCTGTTGCTGTTCAGTGTTATTGATACAGTTGGGGTCTATAGTTCCTACCTCATCCATGTCCTGAACTTGAGTGTCTCTGTCGGGCTGCGAGGGCTGTCCACCGCCTCTGTGCTCTCGCTCGTCCTCTTCGTCTTCACTCTCCACCTCCATCTCCACCTCCTCACTCTCACCATATTTCTCATAGCGCTCCTGGATCAGGATGCGAGCACCAAGCTCCTCTGGTGTGGTTGGTGGGGGGAAGTGACCTAAGGAGGAAGGAGAGATGGAAATTTAGTCTTTTTTTTACTGGTAAATATTCAGACTGGAGCTTTGGTTTCAAAGAAACAGCTTCAGTTTAAAACAGCGACCTTGTTCGTTGGGCTGAAAGTCCACAGTTTCCACAACAACAAAATCGTGCCAGTCTATCTGGGCGTAGGCCACCCTCTCCTTCTCCCTCTCTTCCTCCTCCTTCTTTCTTTCACGCTCCTGGTACTTTGCCCATTCCACTCTGTATCGAACCTGATGGTGAAATAACCCGATTAATGATTTACTGAGAAATAAATCAAGTAGGATAATAAATCTGCTAATATCGGACTTCTGTAAATCCAAGTCATCCTGTACCTGGTCCATGACCTCTTTTGGATTCTCTGACTCTTTCTTCAGCTTCGCCAAAAGGCCTTTGGGAGGAATGAGTATCTACGAGTGAAAAAGTTGAAGACACAGTTGGACTCAAACTCATAAACACAGAGAATAATCAAATCAAAGAGACAGGTCAGATCAGGTCACCTTCGTGTACTGTTCCACTAGTTTGGTAAAATAGTTGAAAAGGCTGTGCTGAGGCCTCAGGAAGTCAAACTGGTAGTTCCTCTGCTCCTTCTGCATCAGCTGCGTCAGAAACTGTCGGCCATTGCGAGCAACAAACTGTGCGGTGAGTTTGACCACATCCAGGTCAAAAGCTGAAATGGACGGAGGATCGGCGATGAACTCAAACTCAGGTGGCGGCTCTTTAGGGATGATGGTCTCCTGGATGACCTGTGACTGCACCTGTCAAGAACATCCATCACCATCAGTGTTCAGGTCCCTCACGGTCAGTTTGATGGAAATAAAAAAAGTGTACGTGAGAATGGTTGGGTTTACCTTTTGAGGCAGCTGCTGCGTCTGCTGCATGGTTTGCTGCATGACTTTTGGCACCGCTGCAGACGGTTCCTGGGCTTTGCCCTCCTTGAATTCATTGACTTTGTGGCGGTAGTAGGCGTGGTACGGGTCGTTGGGATTGAGGAAGTTGAATTTGGGATTGTTGATCTCATTCTGACGAATTCGTGCCTCAAACTCAGGACCATTTCTGTGCAACAAGAACAAACCCTCGTGAACTTGCACGACAAACAGAAATCCACAGTGAAATTTCAAGTGCGCAAAAGATCATTAAACCAACCTGGCGACAAAGCTGGCGGTCTTGTCAACGATGTTTCTGACCTCTGGTGGTGGATATATGATGCCAACAATGGGCTTGGTGGCTGGGGTTTCTTCTGTAGGTGCCTCATTCTGCAGAGACATTTCAGAATTTTACATTTCATTGTCCAAACATAAAAAGACATTAAAGACATGCAAGTAAAATAAGTTATGGAAAATATACTGAAATTAAAACCTAAACAACCTTTGTTACAGGGAACCACAATATCATTAGGGACTGCAGCCCAAGACCAAAACAAGACGTAAAAACATTATAAATAAAATCTCACTCACACCAAAATTGGCATTAATATTAAGAGACTGTGGAAGCGACTGAGGAGAAGAATAAGAGTGGGGTCAGGATGGAACATCTGAAGAAAAGAGTCAGGAGTGATCTGAGATAGAAGAGAGTCAGCTAAGGTGAAGGGACGGGGGTGAGACCATTCATGATGGACGGATGAGAGACACTAGGAATAGACAGAAGACAGAAGACAGAGCTGGAGGTGGGGGAGTTAAAGATGCTGCTGAGATTGTCTTTAGGAGAGACAAGGATGGACAGGATCAGGAATGAGGTGATTAGA
>JAFBJS010000458.1:87303-108067 GCA_016785265.1 Paraplagusia blochii
GGATCAGGAATGAGGTGATTAGAGGGACAACACAGACAGGAAGGTTTGGAGAAAAAGTTGGAGTCAGAGGAAAGGATGGAGAGGACAGGGGGAGATGGAGATGGAGGATTCACTATGGAACCACCTGAAGAAGAGGAAACATTTCCAGATCCTGGTATTTATTCTATTTTGAAAATAAAAAGAACCATTGACTTTAGTCTAGTGGCCAAATAAGAGCTTTAAAATATTAAATAAATAAGAGTGTGAATAAAAGGCTGAGCTCAGTTCCGTTCCATGAATCCTTGGATGACTGAGAAGAGGCGACGGCGTTAGCCACATGCTAACAACACAATAGCTTGGCCTTTTGGGCTTCGTTACGCAAAGTTTACATTTATTTATCCATTTATTCGAACCTATTATTGCTAAACGAACCGGTTGGTCACCGGAAACAGTCGTAGTTGAGCTGAGACTCGGTCTTTACCTTATTGTTGGGCTCTGGCTGAACTATCTGAACAGGCCCGGGCGGCATGGTGGCGTCTTTGTGGAGAACCGGAAGTTACCAACAAACCCTGTCCGAAAACAAACAAAGAACACATTCAAAGATGGACTCCACGGTACAGAACCCCTCACAGTGTGGGTCTTTGGGACATTTTAGTCATCAAGTTGCAGAAGTCCTACCCGCTGCGTCGTGCCGACGTTGACCCAATGGACGAGAATTACTTCCGGACACAAGCCGCAAAGCAGGACGGGTGTTGGAGTACTGTACTCTGACCACGTTTCCACGGAGATGTTTGTCAACAAGCAGGACGAACTCACACGCCTCATTGAGACAGAAAAACCGAGAGTGATCCCGTTCCCTGGTCATGAGTCGGTTCTCGAGTCACCAGGTCTGTATCGAAAACCTTCAGAAAGATCTCGTCGACCTCCAAGGTGCCGTCCTGGACGTGTTCTCCAGAACCGGACCGGTTCGCGTTCCCTCCTGGAAGTTCCCTGATAAACTGTCCTGTCACCTGGACATGGTGGCGCTGCTGGATCAGTACGACTTCGTGGACGGAGGAGGTGCAATAAACGAGCACTCCCATCTAGTCCTGCTGGAACTGGTGATCGACAGGTTGGACATCTGTCTGTCTCCTTCTCTGTCTCTCATTAATATGTCCTTCTAAAGGCTGTTGATATCTGTGTGTTGTCCCTGCACCAGGCTCCTGCTCCTGATACACAGTTTCAGTTCTTACGTCCAGAGCGTAAGATGCGTCCAGCAGAGGACACTTACTCCACGGAAAGGATGTCTTTCAGTTGGCGTTGTGGTCAAAAACTTCTGGAGCTCTTTACTCGAATTTGTTGCTGTTAGTAGCTTTAAAATTTTTCTTCTTCTTCTTCTCTTCCTTTTACACATGTTCTACCCCTTCTTTAACCCGTATGGTCAATTGAGGAAGTGCCTGAAACAGGCATCTCCAATGTTAACGTTTTGCCAATATTTAGTATTGTCAAAACACTTAATTTTTAACTATTAACTGTTTACTAATACCAACATAGGCCTGGTAATATTAAGCTATTTAATTGCAAAAAGCACTGTAACAGTGTGAAATTATTTGAATCAGCTGCAATGCTGCCATCTAGTGACCTTACTTTTAATATACATTTGTTTATCCCTAACCAAACCCCAGGCGTTGTGCAGCAAACTGATAACGATTCTTTCAGATGTTATTATATGCTTACATCAGGTCAATAGTTTTATTTAATATACTTTCTTCCTTCTTACCTTACATTACTTCAAAGGACTTCAATGGACATCAGACAAAACTCACAGCATGTGACTCTAGTACAAGAGCGCCATCAACCCATGCAAAGCCAGCACTGCAGCCGAGGAGTGAAGGCTCTGGATGTTGTTCTCCTGCCTGGTCGTCTTTAAGTTCCTTTAATTCTTTGACACAGAGCTCGTCAGCCTTCAGCTCTTCCAACGACCCCCCCAGCCTCCCTCACCCTGAGACCCACCACCTTCACCTTCACTCACCTGAAGTGTCCCTCAGACCCTGTAAAGCCTGTCAGCAGATGCAGTCATCTTTGAAGAAGATGGGCAGTGGGTTGGTGAAGCTGCTCCAGGGCGAGGGTCTGCCCTCGTCTCTGCAGCTCCTTCTGTCCGCCCTGAAGAACCACCTGGAGCCAGGACGTATGACGGCGGAGGACGTGAGCCACTGGGCCAATGAGCAGCTCAGGGACATAAGGCGGCTGGAGAGACATCTGGAGGACGTTCGTCGTACGGTGGACCCTCTGAAGAACAGACTGGCCACAGCAGAGGCCGAGCTGCAGCGTTTGACATCAGAGTTGGACATGACACGGACAGACAGCAAGCAGAAAATAGAAAAGCAGCAGACGACTATAGTCCAGCTGGAGTTCTCGCTGAATAAGGCAGAGCGATCGATGAAAAAGGCCGAACACAAATTACAAGACAAACATCAGCAACTGGAAAGAGGTCGGGATGACGTCAAGGAATAGAATGAAAACAGAGATGAATCTGAAGTTTTGACTTTTTTTAAATACTTTTTTTTCAACAGAAACTTCATCTTTAGAGGAAAGAAACTCCAGGCTTCAGGAGAACGTAGCATCGCAGCAGGAAACTCTGCAAGTACTGGGTAAAAACACTAACATTTATAATTTTTATTAAATAAAATAACACTGTTGCAATGAACAAAGACAAATTATTTGCAGCAAATAAAAAATCAGGGATGTCCGACATGAACCACAATATAAAATAAATAGAATACAATGCTGCCATCTAGTGGCATTTACATCCACCTACACTTGTTTTTCTCCAAACTATTCTCTCAGGGTACACATTTGGAGAAACCAAGACATTAAATTTGATGCAAGAATTGTTATTGATCATGTTACATGATGATGCTAATTTTGGACCTTAAATGGGCTAATATTATCAAGACATCTCTTTTAAATATTTATATCTAACTATTTAAGTAAAATGTAAGAATTAAATTTTAAATGTTGTTTGTGGACAGAAAGTGAAAAGATTGCACTAGAGGAGAAACTAAAGTTGGAGAAAGAGGCTCGTTGTCTTCTTGAACAAACCGTTCAGGAACTGCAGGCTCAGATTTCTGAAAGTCAGATCCTCCTGGAAAAGGAAAAGACCAAGTATGAAAGTGCACGACGACAGCAGGAGGTCAGTGCTGCACCGAAAAACCAAGTTAGTGCTGTTTGATGAACACAATAAGGATTTTTTGTTTTGTTTGTTCCATGTTGTTGTTTATTCAGTCGATGCAAACGAAGCAGAAATCACTGCTGGAGCGAGTGGAGGCCATGGACGAGGAGTGTGAGGAGCTGCACCGTCAGGTGGAGGAGAGTGAGAGCAAAGGGTTCCAACTGGAAGAGGAGCTTCAGCGGACCACCATGGAGAAGGAACAACTCCAAGTTCAACTAAACAAACAGCAGGGGGTGGTAGGTTCTTACCGTTTATACTGAAAAGTGGGTTAATTTTAACAAATACTTGGTCAATGTGAAAGTTTTCAATGTGAGAGTGTTCACAGTGCAGCTGTGGATCCATCCGTAGTTAATCTGGTGAATTAACAAAGATGAATCAACATTAATGTTACATCTTAAAATTTATACTAAATATAATAATATTATTGTCATGTTTTTATTAGTAAATTGAATTAGCTGCATTGCTGCCATCTAGTGACTTAAATAGACAGCCGTTTAATGGTTGCCTAATATTATTGGACACCCCCCTAAAAACTAAAATAAATACACAAAAGCCCTCAAAATATTCTATTTTAAATGTAAAGGTCTTGCACAGACTATATAGTTTGTAGCAGCAGAAGATTTGACAGGAGATGTTTAGTTGAAGGTGTTCATCTGTTCCTCTACAGGACTGTGGTTTGGAGCTGCAGAAAGAGAAACAGACGCTGGAGGACACTGTGTGTCAGCTCAACAACAATGTGTCTGAGCTGAGAGGACACATTCGGACTCTGAGACAGAGGGAGCGACTGCTGGTTGCTTTCCCGGAGCTCAGTCCTTTAGCTCGGATGCAGCCTCAGAGTAGGCACTGGTTAAATTCTGGTCTCCAAACCCTGGTACTGGCTGAGAGGCTCCCTGTCCACTGACATGTTCATTGTTTAAATGCTAAATTTACCAGAGTCAAAGCACAGATGGAGCCAACAGCCAGGAGTCTGAAGTGTTGTGTTGCCAGTGTTCTTCACAGCTGTGACTGTTGTTCCTTGTGAATGTTCAGGTACAGGGGACGTCCTTATGGACATGGAGAAACAAATGGAAGCAAATATCATCCGTATAAAGACTCTCCAGGAGGAAAATGCTGCTCTACGCATCAGTCTGACCAGAGTGAAGGACCAGGGACAGGAGAACGCTCCCAGAGTCAGGGTTTTTAATATAAGAGATATGGTTCATGTTAAAAGATTCTGAACAAGACACTGAGCTTTGTTTATTTCATCTTAAGGAACCTTCATCATCAGCATCATCATCACCTCTGTTTGATGGACCTGCACAACCACAACAGAGTGACCACAGCCTTGTGCAGAAGAACCACCTGTAAGTGACCCATTCTCAACAGACACAGTGTTTGCAGAATTCTGTATTTTCCTGTCCATTCTGCACAGGAAGCATCACAATAGTCAGATCAGTAGAACCTTCTCCAACCCAGTCAGACCTGACCCTGGCCCTGACCCTGACCCTAACCCTGACCCTGACCCGGTTCATCATCTCCACCCACAGGTCCAGTAGCAGCAGTTCACAGCAGACATACAGTAACAACAGCCACGAGCGCAGTGACAGCGGTGTGGTGTCAGCCGGGTCAGAGGGTTGCAGGTCCAACTCCAGGTCTTCCTCTCAGCCCATACACCTCCAGACCCTCCAACTCCAGACTCCACCACACACTGCCACCAGATGCCGCACAAAACCACACAATGTCTCAGTTCACTCTCACAGCAGAATCTTAAGACAGTGGAAATAACTGCTGACGTCATCGACGTCGGCGTTCATATGGATGTGGTTGGACTGGACCAATGAGTGGAAGTCGGGGAGGAAAACCAGCATCAGTGTCAATGTGTTCCTCAGCGTGACATTAAGCGTTACATAACTACACTACCTCCACAAGAGGGGACTGTTTCATCCAGTGTTTGACCGTCAGAATAAAGTTTAAATGTAAATATATCTAACTCACTGTCATTTATTGTGGAATTTCTTTCACTTTGATTCAACAGTTGACAGCAATATTTTGTGGTTTATTCAATAAATATATTGTTTTTACGATAAAATGTCAATGATAAAATAGGGTTCGGGAAGATTCTCTTTAGAGATATTAATCTTTTTTTGTAAATATATAAATGAGAAACTATTCTATTCTCTATGTTGTTGAAGTGAGGCTGTCCTATTCAGTTGGGTCAGTCCGGTTGAAGGTCTTCTCCGCTCCTACTGTCATTGCTTTTCTCGCGAGAATCGGCGAAGTTTCCGGTGTTGTGTATGTTCCTGGAAACATGGCGGCCAGCTTCCGCGGCCGTCCTATCCGGAGTCTTCGGATGCGAGGTAGGCATGAAAAACTAGACCCTGTGCTTTCTCTGTTTGCGGAATATTGCAATTACACGTCAACTCAGACCCTCGATGTCCTCGGCTCATGTCTTCCCCGTGTCTGTGGTGTTTTTCACGGCAGGTCGGAATGACAGCGGGGAGGAGAACGTACCGCTGGATCTGACCAGAGGTAAGCAGAGGCTTCATCACATCACCCTGAAAGAGATTATTGTTCGGTCCGGATGAGGAGTCTTTCTACAGACAGCAGCTCCATGGAGTCAAGCACAACTAGTTCTCCATCTCCTCCTGTCTGTGCTGCTGGTCTGTTGTCACCTCCACCTTAGCGTTTCACACCAATCAGTGTCAGAATATGAGGCTAACTAGCAGCGTTAGCATCAGCTAGCTGCCACAGTGAAGCAGCCATGACGACGGTCCGTTGTTTTGGTCCGTGTGAATGGACATGTATTCACACTAACACCCATTGGAGCTGCACTCGTTCATATGTGGTCGTTATGTTCTCCAGGAACCAGGTTTGAGTCCGTTTACTGAGCTACAGCGACATTGTCTGCGTACGGCTCTGTCATTGTGGCGGTGTCACAGTCAGGCAGACGGTTCGACTCCGGTGAAACCACTACGACACAGCAGAGTAGGACTCACAGTCACACTTGGCTTCGTTAATATGAAAGTGTAACGTTAAAGTGGTTACATGTAACAGTGCTGAGCAGGTGGATGATGTTGGGTGGTGGCACTCACTCACTTCAGGGTTTTTTTTCATTTATTCTGATTAATTCGCGTCAGATTTAGTTCAGGGAAAACCAAGTAAATCCAACAGGAGTTGAGGAGATGAAGTGACTTTGAGACTTTTATGTTGAAAACCTCCAAGGTCACAATCCTGCCCTATAAAGATGAGCACTTTCTTAAATAGAACAAACTGTCCCATTAAAGAGACAGTGTCTCTCTACTGTGGATTCATTATCCGCTCTCTAAGTTACAATAATACACATTTATGCATCAACATTACATCTGGAAATTTAACCCAGGACTCCTTGGTTCCTAGGCAGGCCCGCTAACCCACAGATCACACATGACACTAAAATAGGACCCGTGGTCAGGAGCATTAAGATGGAGAGTTTGTGTGGATTAAGATAAAAGTCATGTATAAAAGTGAAAATGCTCTCAGCCTTTTCTTATCCTTCTGCAGAGAAAACATTGAAATGTATTTATATAATATTATATATAAATTGACTTCCTTAGTGTGACTTTCAGAGGATTGAAGTTCTATATATTAAGTGTGTAGCAGTGCACACAGAAACAAGATAAAATAAAAAAACTTGACAGGGTTAAAAGTATGATGTTGATGGTGAAAGATCTGCTGTGGAGACTGAATAACAGACCATGGTCACCACAGATCTCACAGAGCATTTCAGTCCATTCTTCTTCTCGTCCCAGGTTCCTTATAATTTGATGGTCATTTTGCATCAAACTTTCTTTTCCAGTCATTCAGTAGAGTGATGGTAAATTATAGAGATTCTCACTGGTTCAGTTAGTAATCTGTCAGTTAAGTTCTCAGCTGGTTTGTTTGTTTGCCTGCCAGAAGACAAAGTAAAGAACGAAGCAGAATCTGTTGATAAACACTTGAAGTCGTGGAACGTTTGCGTTGACGATTCTAACCTCCACCTTATGGAACCACCAGCCTTACTCCTTTTTATCCAAACGATGGCAACATGAAACTCTATATCTAAATAGTTTTGTTCCATCAACTTTGTTTTTTGTGCCACTGAACTCCAGTCCTATGATTGACGTTTGTTGAGGAATTGATTCTTATGGCTTGAAATTAACTCCTCTTAAAAGTATTCAATATCAAACTCTCTGCCAAAATCAATTTTACATTATAGCAATATATTCATTTTATTTTAAGAAAGAAATACTGTCATTAATAAAATCATGCTGACTTGACTGTAGAAGGAAGTGCTGCTGAATTCTTAAACCTGATTTTTTTTATCACACAGCAATGACACTTCAATAAACAATAATCAATTTCAGAAACATTTATTAATACTTCCTATAAATTAAGTCTTAGAGTTGGATTGACAATGTGCGTCCCCTGGTTTGACACCCCAGATTGACATGATTGACTCATTTTGCCGGCTGTTTGTGTGTTTTTGCCAGATTGAAACCTAATGTGTGATATCTGATCTGAAGCAGTGTTTGTTTCATGAATGGGTCTGTTGACAGTTTCCACACATCTATCAGTTTCCTCAACGAAGTGGACGGCGTTGACAAAACAGGTGGAAGGAGCAAAAAAAAGAAAATAGAAAAATCACTTCCTTCTCGGTGTCTTGTGCTGTTGACCTTGTGTTGACTGTACACACTAACATAGTTTGACCGGCTCAGCTCAACTTCCTCTCTGCAACATATCAAATACACTCTATCACCTGTTATTGTGGAAACACCACTTAATGCCCGACTTGGTTACAATGTATTTCCTGTCTGTTCGTCTCCAGAACCATCTGAGAACTTCAGAGAAATCCTCCAGAATGTGGCCAAACAACATGGAGTCAGTAACATGCGAAAACTGGGCCACCTGAACAACTTCATCAAGGTAACATCACATGGTGTGGTCAGTGGTCAGTGATCAGTGGTCACGAGGAAAGATGACGTTTAACTCACGGGGTCACTACTTCCTAATGGTCCAAAATAATCATGTTGCATCTCATTTTTAAAGCTATTACTCATAGTGTGTTTTGTACAGATAGGTTAATATACAGTATATTACCAAGCCTTAATCTGTGTGAGTTAACGCCCTAATGGTAGATGAATGTTTAGCTAATATCGACAGATCAGATATCGGCAAGATGTTACTATTGGACATCACCAGTTTTGCTCTTCAACACTTGATATTGAAACGTTTGTTTGTTTGTTTGTGTACAGTACACAGACCAGTGTTTTGACCCTGACCTTTGGTCCACCCTCGGATTTTGCATCGTAGTTAACGTAGCCGTGTTTGTCTGAGATGATCAGCTGTAAACCTAACCTTACTATTTAGTTCACAACTGCGTGTGTGTGTGTCTACACACGTGTGTGTGTGCGTGCTTGTCTTACCACCGCGCTTCTCATTCCTTATAAGGATTCTAGGACAGTGAGGGTGACCTAATCCCCCTGGAGAGTGTCACATGCCCTTCTCCCCATCCCCTGCCCCCCCACTGGCACCCTCCACCCTCCACCCTCCACCCCATTTCAGTTGCCTGCCTGAGCTCTGACATCACTCTTGGTTGAAAACAACCCCCCGACCCACCTCCCTCAGTTCTCTGTGCCCATCATTCCCTATGGTTCATGTTGAAGAGAAGTTTATCTTCAGTCTTGGATGTGTGTTCTCTTAATTCATGATGATGATGATGATGATGATGATATAACATTGAATTTTAACCTGTCTAAATTATAAAATGGTCTTATATGTGATTATACTTCTGCCTTTTCCCTGTGATGTGATGTGATGTGAAGTTATTTTGTACAAATGGTGTGGACGACGACTTTTACCATGAAATCATTGATCTTTGTTCACACTGTTTTCTTTGTCTGCAGCTGATATGCAATGTAGGCCACCGTGAAGAAAACTTTGGGTTTACCCACGAAGAAATCATAGTGTGGTGAGTGTTGTCATCGACCGGCTGTTGGCAGTTGATTAAAAAATAAATAAATACTGGACTAACACATACATTTGAATACACTGACAGTCTTCGACTAGCTCTGCTAAATGAGGCCAAGGAAGTGCGTGCTGCAGGTTTGCGGGCCCTGCGCTACCTCATCAGAGACACCAACGTTCTGCAAAAGGTCCTCAGACTGCAGGTGGATTATTTAATCGCCAGGTGAGTTCCTGACTCCAGTCATTCAGCAGAGTCGGAAATTTGACCTTTAGGAAAAACTGTACAATTTTAAGGTGAAACCCGTGTGTTTTTTTTTTTTTCCAGATGCATTGACATCCAGCAGAGCAATGAAGGCGAGAGAACTCAGGCGCTGAGGCTGGTCCGAAAGGTAAAATCCACTTTTGATTTTAGTTCAGTTCATTCATAGTTGGTTCTGTCATTGTCGATGGCGTGCAGCAGGAGGAAGTGTAGTAGCAGCAGTAGCAGCACCAGCATGTGGACAGTTAACATGGGTTTTCAGGCCATGTATATTTATAATGTTTTCTGTAGTTTACTGTAAACTCTCACAAACATACATAGAGTCGAGCTCCGGTTTCAGGAAGTTTCTATTGAGCCATACAGGTAGAAACATATCTGCAGTGTAAATACATACACAGACACACGGGCACTGTCCACCTCCATCATTACCATATTGATTAGAGCAGTGAAATGTCTCGTACTATTTTCATGGACCGGTCGTTAAGTTGTGTACGTTTGAGATAAAAATCCCTTAATGAAATGAAATTTCTGGTGATCTGAAATATTTTCCTACCTATAAAATCTTCCTACCACAATTAACTGTGCATGGACACAACAAGGATTTCCCAAGTGCACACAGCCTATAGTTTTCTCCTACCAGACCGGTATAAAGAGTTAGAATCTTGTATCATTTTGAGTTTATTGTTGTTGTCTTCACTGAGAAAATATTTCCTAATCAAATATAGTTGCATTATTGATGATGGAATCCTAGCCATTCTATTGGTCAGTTCTTTTGTTGATATGGGTATGGATCAAGTGGAAGGAATAGACAGATGGGGACCAATTCACCCATGGACCGGTACTGGTCCCCGGCCCAGTGGTTGAGGTCCACTGCATTAGAGGACCTCACCTTCTGTCTGTAGTAGGACGACTGTCACTGACTTTGGCTTCTGGCGTCTGTAGCAGTACAACTGACTGTCGTGGTGTCTGTTTTCATGGTTTTATTCACTTTGTTTTGGTTGAATAAAAATATGTTTGTGTTTTTGTGTTTTTCCTGCTCTGTTCTCCCGTAGATCATCACCGTCAATGCTATGTTGTTCCCCACGTCCATCGCCAACTCTCTGATCGCCGTGGGCACAGACGGACTACAGGAGAGGGATCGTATGGTTCGAGCAGCAATCGCCATTATATGTGAACTAGGTAGGAACCAGCACTTGGTTATGGTTTAAAAAAAAAAAAAAAATATCATATTTTGTTTAATGAATTCTTATCTTGAAATGTTCAGCGCTGAAGAACCCAGAGGTGGTGGCCAAACGAGGAGGCCTCAGCACCATCCTGAAGAACGTCATCGACTGTCAGCTGAGTCGCATCAATGAAGCACTGATCACCACCATTCTCCACCTCCTCAACCACCCACGCACCCGTCAGTACGTGCGGGTGGATGTGGAGCTGGAGGTAAATGGCTTTATTCCAGTCAGTAAAGATGTTTGGTCTGGAGCTGAGTCTTCAAACACCTGAATACAAATGTTTTCTGAAACACAACCCTGGGTTGAAACCAGGTCGGATTAAGTCGACCTCTCCATAATCTGAGGAATAGACGTAGTCAACGAAGACTCATTGATGAGTGGGAACAACTGTGATGTCCAATAAGTCCATGTCTGTAACATTTTGTTCTTTTTCTTCTTCCTCTTTCTCCCTTCAGCAAATCCTCGCCCCCTTCACAGATTTTCACTACAGGCACAACGCAGACACAGCTGAAGGCCAACTCAAGTAAGAGCTCTCACTCTCTCTCTCAGTGTGACTTCACCTTTTATCTGGTATCTGTGTGTGTGTGTGGAAACTGACCGGTGTGTGTCCATGTGTCCACGATGTCAGGGAGGACAAGGAGGCTCGGTTCCTGTCCAGCAGAATGGCCATCGTGGCAGCTTTTCGCTCCTGGTCCGGTAAGAACTGACACTAATTCCACAAAGACGACACTGAAGCATGCTGGGAAACGAATGTGAAGTCCATTTATTACCATCTCTGACATATAATTTTTCAACACTACAATAAAATGTACGCAGTGTTTTGTTAAGTTAAGTTCTTTGTACTTATTTGATGCCAGAGCTGAGAGCAGTTCAGCACCAGGTGTCTGTGTTTGTCTGTCTTTTCACTCAGGCATCATCAGTCTGTGTAAGGCTGGGAATTCTGGGATCCAGTCCTTAATTGGTTTATTGTGTATACCAAATATGGAGGTCAGGGTGAGTATGACTGGACTGATGGAGTAACAATTATATTCAGTTTACCATATAAAAATAAACATCTCAATGCTCTGTTTCCCACAGAAGGGACTGTTGGAGGTTCTGTATGAGATTTTCAGGCTCCCTGTCCCCATCGTAACACAAGACTTTTTCGAAGCTCTTCTCAGTGTGGGTGAGTGGAACTCTGCTTTGAAGGTTTTTCACACTCTGGGGTCAGGGATCAACCCCACGACCTTTGGGTCGTAGAAGAACAGAACAGAACAGAACAGAACCGCTGCTTCTAAAATTCCAGAATAGATTTCCAGGTTCATGCGTCCATTGAACCCTTGGTTTCCTGTGTCTCCAGACCCTTCCAGGTTCCAGGACTCGTGGAGACTCTCTGATGGATTTGTTGCTGCTGAGGCCAAAGTCATTTTACCTCACCGGGCCCGCTCCAGGTCAGAAGACCAAACGGTTCTGGTGATGAACTGACTGTTGATGCTGTAGTTTAACATGTTGCCTTCATCTCTTAAACATTTTTATTATTTTAAACTTTTCAAGACAAGCATCTCCAACCCCTGGTTCGTGGACCAGTACTGGTCTTGGTACCAGGCCATAGTTTACTTAATTCAAAGAGAAACAACCCACTATTTACCCTTGTCTGTTTAAATGAGACTGTAATACAGGCAGGAGTCTGCAGAAACAGTCAGCAAATGTTATGGCTGCTGCTGATTCAGGTTATTATATTTCATATAAATGAAAGTGTCTGTGTCCGTCGGTCATCAGGCCCGATCTGATGGACAACTACCTTGGATTCGTCCTGTCAGCGTTCATCAACAGTGGTCTGTTGGAGGTGAGTCCGTCTCCGTTGACTTCTCAGTCTCACTCACTTCTGCAGGGACAGGTCAGACTCAGTCACCTCTCTCTGTCCCTGTGGTCATTGTAGGGACTGGTTGAAGTGGTGACCAGTAGTGATGACCAACTCGCTGTGAGAGCCACCATCCTGCTGGGGGAGCTCCTCCATATGGTAACGAAAAAACTAATGTTGGTCCTTATTTCTCAGCCACAGTGGACTTTAATTCCACATTTCTTTGTTCCGTCCTGTGTAGGCCAACACCATCCTGCCCCACTCCCACAGTCACCACCTGCACTGCCTTCCTACCCTCATGAACTTGGCTGCTTCTTTTGACATCCCCCAGGAGAAACGACTGTGAGCACTTCAACTTCAACCACTGCAACATCTCTAACTCCTGGCTAGAAGTTTTGAAGTTATTCTTAATATATTTATATTCTACAAGGGAAATACTTTCATTTTAATTTATATAAAAGTCCTTTTTTTACTTTAAATGTGGTTTAATTCATGTTGAATTAAAGAAGATATTTTCTCTCTTATTTCTTAGTGAATTACTAAAAGTGTTTTTCTTGTTCTTTGCCTCAGTCGTGCCAGTGCAGCCGTCAACAATCTGAAGCGCTTCCACGAGAAGAAGAAGAAAGGTCTAAAACCTCACAGTCTTTATCTGGACCACATCATCCGCAAGTCTGTGTCTTCACACAGTCGCAGAGAGTCGCACTCCCGCTCCCACAGGGACATCTACGTCATCAAGGTTTGGACGGACATTGAATGTGAGACTGAGGTCTGGATGAGAAAACTGTCCTTGAGTGAAGCCTCTGACTGTGGAACTGATTGTTTCAGGACACTGAAGAAGCCCTGATGATGAATCTGAGAGACAGTCAAATCCTCAACCACAAACAGAACCTGGAGTGGAACTGGCTGCTGATCGCCACCATCCTTAAGGTCCGGCCTCACTCTCAACTGTATAGTTCACCTCTCATTTGCTTTTCATCCTCTGATTTAATAATAATTCTTTGTCTCCATCAAACAGTGGCCAAACGTAAACCTCAGAAACAACAAAGATGAGCAGATGCACAGGTTTGAAACCTTCACATCAGCAGAACCTCCAACAGGAACCTTGAAAGTTTTCAAGTTCAACACATTTCATTTTTTTGTTGTTTCCTCCTTCGTTGTGACGCAGGTTTGTGCGACGTCTTCTCTACTTTTATAAGCCCAGTAGTAAACTCTATGCAGGACTAGCATTGGATCACGCCAAGGCCCGACAGCTGACAGTGGTTGGTTGTCAGTTTATGGAGTTCCTCATGGACTCAGACGAGGTGAGTTCCCGTTTTCCTTCCACGGTCAGATCTGTATCACGATGTGTCTTTGGCTTTAAAAAACTTTTATTTTGGTTTGTCCTCACTGTCTGTCCCTTCCTGTGACCAGGACGGTCAAGGTTACCTGGAAGACCTGGTCAGGGACATGGTGTCCTGGCTGTCCCTGTCCTCAGGGCTGAAGCCGGAGCGTTCTTTGCAGAGTAACGGCCTGGTGGTCACCCTCAGCCAACACTATTTCCTCTTCCTGGGGACGCTCTCTGCTCACCCTCAGGGAGTCAAGCTGCTGGAGAAATGTGGCCTGTTTCAGTGGTGGGTGAAAGTCCTGGTTCTGAACACCTGGTTCTGAGCAGGTCATTAATGAATGTTCTAAACTGTCTGTCTGTCTGCCTGTCTGCCTGTCTGTCTGCAGCCTGCTGAGTCTCTGCTCTGTGAAGAACCAGGATGCTGTGCTCAAACTGGCTGTGACCACACTGGACTACAGCAGAGATGGACTGGCCAGAGTCATCCTGTCCAAGATCCTCACTGCTGCTACTGATGTAAGGCCACGCCCTTGGATTACAATGTTAACAACCACCAATATATGTGGCCTTTTTATTTTATAAAAATCCTGCAGAAAAGTAAAGCATTGGAAACACTTTTTCAAAACCCGGAATGGAAAACTAGAATTTTTTCTCAAAAAGGTCTGATTTGAGGAAAAAGATTCAGAAAAGATGCAATTTTTTTTGCTTTTCTGAATTTGTGACCAAAACACAACAAAAATGAATTTTCTAACAAACTTCTCAATTGCTATAATCTGATGAAAAACATGGAAAATAATATACAATTTGAAAATAATCTCCAGGTTGTTTGTGATCTAACTGTTGTCTGTTTTTCCCTCTTCTTCCCACAATTCCCGGCGGAGCAGACATGCAGACTGTACGCCACCAAACACCTGCGTGTGCTGCTGCGTGCAGGTGTGGACTTCTTCAGCAGCTGGGGCATGGAGCTGCTGGTCACTCAGCTCCACGACCACAGCAAGGCGGTGTCCATGGAGGCGCTGGACATCCTGGACGAGGCCTGCGAGGACAAGGTAGGTGGTGGTGTGGGAAGGCCACAGTTTGGGTTTAGCTGGAATATAAAAAAAAAAACAAACAAACAGAAAAGTTTGATGAAATAAGTTCCTGTTGTTGCTACAAATGTTCTATCCTTGGTTCTGCTTCCAGGCGAACCTTCACGCTCTAATCCAGTTGAAACCTGCTCTGTCCCATCTGGGGGACAAAGGTCTGCTGCTGCTTCTCAGGTGAGGATCCTTCTGGATTATTTTTTATCTTTTAATCTCCATTTCACAAATTTGTACATTTATCACATGGTCTCTGCTCTCCAGGTTCCTGTCCATCCCTAAAGGTTTCTCCTACCTCAACGAGAGAGGTTACGTCAGCAAGCAGCTGGACAAATGGCAGAAGGTAGATTTGGACCCATTTCACAACCAGTTTGTATAAAGTTACTTTAACTCTGATTTGATGGTGATACGTGCCTTTGTTTTCTCAACATTTGCAGGAATATAACCTAAAGTACGTGGACCTGATAGAGGAGCAGCTCAACGAAGCTCTGACGACCTACAGAAAACCTGTGGATGGAGACAACTACGTCAGGCGCAGCAACCAAAGGTGGAGACATTGGATTAAATCAAGTTGATAAAATCAAGCTGACTTTGATTAAATTGAATTAAATCATGTTACAATTGTCATTCAAATATAATAATAATATATATATATATATATAAATAACTATATATATATATGTATATATATATAACATGTTGCTAATTTCTACAGAAAAGAAACTGATGATGAAGATTGTGCTGTAAATGTGTGATATTGAAATGTTTTGGTCTGGTTACAGGTTACAAAGGCCAAATGTCTACCTTCCTGTGCACTTGTATGGTCAGCTGGTCCATGACAAGACAGGCTGCCACCTACTGGAGGCCCAGGTAAAATCATAAATAAAATAAAAGAAGCTACAGTTTGTAGAGTTTGAGATGAAATTCTGTTGACACCAAGCTGGTGGGTGTGGAGGCAACGTGAGGCAACTGAACATTAATCTCAACACCTTTTTTTTTTGGTTTTTGATCAGAGCGTGGTTCCTGACCTCAGCTACACGGTCCGATCCCCGATGCTGGACACCTGGGAGGGCATCAAGCAGCTGAAGGCTTCTCTCTGGGCCCTGGTGAGTTTCACTGGACTCCAGTTTTCCTGCTGCTGAGAAGATCTCCTCTCATGTGTGGAGTGTTGTTTTCTCCCAGGCCAACATCGGCTCCTCAAACTGGGGTCTGAACCTCCTGCAGGAGGAGAACGTCATTCCTGACATCATCGCTTTAGCACAGCACTGTGAGGTTCTCTCAGTCCGAGGGTGAGTTCTTCTTACTTTTTGACCAACTGCCACCTCTGACCGACCTTCGTGTCATTGACTGGACTGAGTGTGTTTCCGTCCTCAGGACGTGTGTCTACGTGCTGGGCGTCATCTCCAAGACCAGACAGGGCTGTGAACTTCTGAAACAGTACGGATGGGACGCCGTCAGACATAGTCGCAGGACACAGTGGCCCGTGACCCCGGACGAGGTGGACACGCAGCTGACCGCAGAACTGTCGTCCGTGCCGAGCACGCTGAGTCTGAACTCTGAGTCCACCAGCTCACGTCACAACAGCGAGAGCGAATCTCAGCCCAGTACGTAGACCTTCTGCCACTCGTGGTCTCCTTCTGTCCTCTGCTGTGGTCCTCATCTGTGTCTTTGCTCTTTCAGACATGTACATCATGGATGATGACAAGTGCGACCTTCTGGACCAATCAGACGAGTCGTCCTTCTACCTACACCCTAAACCCGTCAAGGACCGCAGCCCCTTCACCATCCTGGCCTCCACCCGCTTCGTTCGGACACGTTTCCTCAACTCGCTGTCTCTTCCCACCAAAAAACTGCGATCGACCAGTGACCCCAAGACTCCGTCGGGATCACGCACACCCACGGATTTTTACACCGGGATCATGAGGCGCAACAGGACGGTGACTGAACCCTCAGTTTACTGTTCCAACCAGGGGGACGTCTTTACTCCCATCTTCAACGGCAGAGCCATGCCCAAGAGTCCCACCGTCAGCGTGGAGACGTCTTTTGTGGGAAACCGGGGGAGTTCGGAGGAGCACCTGGTGGATGGGAGGCAGGTGAGGGGAGGGGGGTCTGGCTTCGCTCTGAGCGCCCTGGCGGGGCAGGGCGCTGCGGAACACCCCGGCCGGGAGAAGGAGCAGAGCAGCGGCCCCTCCTCCGGTGGTGGCAACATTGGAGGGGGCGGAGGAGGCGTAGGCGGCGGCGGCGGCAGTCAGTTTAAAAGTCGAAGTCAGAGCTTTAACACGGACACCACGACTAGCGGTATCAGCTCCATGAGCTCTAGTCCGTCTCGGGAAACGGTGGGAAACCCCGAGCATCCAGAGCCAGAACCGGATTCTTCAGACTGTGTGAGCCTCAACACGGTGGTGTCAGCCAAGACTGTCAAAACCCTTTCCGCCCTCACACCGCAGCCTCAGTCCAACTATATGTCCATGTCCAAGTCCTCCACTGTCTTTTTGGTACCGCCCGGCTCCTCGCACACTCTCCCTCGTCGGGCCCAGTCTCTCAAGTCTCCGTCGGTGACCACCATCAAGAGCCTGGCCGACTGTAGCTTCATGTACACCAGCCCCCGAGACGCGCTGGGCTACGCCACCCTGAAGAGGCTGCAGCAGCAGAGGATACATCCGTCTCTGTCCCACAGTGAGGCGCTGGCGTCACCGGCCAAAGATGTCCTCTTCACTGACACCATCACGATGAAGACCGGCAGTCTGGACTCCAGGTTAACACCTCGCAGGTAATTCAAGCGCTGGCCTCAGAGGGGCGCCATCACAGACCGTGTCATCTTTTTTGTTTCTTTTATTTTTTCCATCCATATTTTGAAACGTTGGAGTTGGCCTGCAGCTCTGGGTTGGCACTGACAGGTGTCGCTGTGTTTCTCTTTTTGTGCAACTTCTACTGTTTGTCAGGATATTGGACAGGAGGGGGACCTGTCCCGAGACCCAAGTCCCAAGTCCGTACCGCAGGCTGTCCAGAAGTCTTGGGCCGTGGTGGGTTGACTGACCCGTGTCCTCCAGAGTAGAAGTCTAGATTGTAGCCTCGCTCCACCTGTGAAATCCAGTAGAATCAGACAGACAGTGGTGACGTAGATGTTCTCCTGGTAGTTCCGTAGTCTGAGGTGTTAGACCTGTGATAGTTACCAGTCAGTGATGTCACTAATGATCTTGAACAAAAGTTAAAGACCAGTCTGATCATCTCCTCTTCTCCTAAGATCTCTCTGTGATTGACAGGTAGAACAGCTGACTCATTAAAATGATGGACACCAAATCAATCAAAGTCCAGATCTTCAGGTTGAAGATCTTTAGGTTGAAGATCTGGAGGCAGGAACGTTGTTCAGACTCTGAGCTGTTTCTAAGACTTAACTTCTGATCTAATGGATGTGTTTGATTGTGACGATGATGGTTCAGCAACATTGAAACATCTCAGGTCTTGGACCATGAGGGTTTGTCACAACACAAACACTTTCAAAATAAGGGCACAGGGTTTTAGGTTCGACTCCATCAGCTGCCAAGTTGCCACTGAGTTTCTCTGAGCCTGAGTTTAAGGCTGAGATTTTTGTTTTACAATGAAAAAGAGTTTCTTTTTCCTTCAGAACATCTCTGGTGACACTCTTGATCATATGACCTGGAGGAAACCTCTCAGGTTCTGCCAAAGTAGGTCTTCAGTTCAGTCATGAGGGTAAATCCCAGGATTGTTCCATATGGATCAGCTGGGAATTCCCTGCGTAAAGGTTTAGATGAATGTGTGACTTGGTTTCAGGTTAAGGGTCAGGGCTTTGTTGAACTGATACACTAGATGGCGTCATTCTCGCTCAACACTTCTTCTTCTTCACTCCCCCCCTGCTCCCTTCCTGCCTCAGCCTCTCCCCCCACCTCCTCTCACACTCCTCTCCTCTCGCTCTTTCCAGGTTCCTCAAAGCTCTCAGCTTCGCCTCCCTGGATAAGGAGGAACTCCTCAGTCCCATCAACCAAAGCACGCTGCACCGCTGCTCCTCCGTGCGCTCCATGGTCTCCAGCGCCACCTTTGGGTGTCAGGATGATTACATTGGCCTGGCCTTGCCCATGGACATCAACGACATGTTCCACATCAGAGACTTGTCCTACTTCCAGCAGAGGATCAGTCCTCCATCAGAGGAGCGCAAACGATTCCTGTTTGGTGATGGAGACGGTGAGAACTTTTCAGCGCCACCACCTCTCAAACACCTGGCATTTCTATTAGGGATGTCCAATAATACCAGCCGACAGATATTAGAATAACAGTGTAATATTTGTAATAATCAATGACCAATAGTGAAAAACCTGGATGGTATATAAAGTTAAAGTCACTAGATGGCAGCATTGCAGCTTTATTTATTGATCTAATTTAATGCAACTCAAACTGAATATTATCAGAACTGGATCAATATCATAAATTAGCGCAATTTAAGAACAATGTCGGAATAAAATTATTATTGGATGTCCGTAATTTTGATGATGTCCCCTTGTAGGCGACCGTCCTCCTATTCCAGTCCTGAAGCAGCAGTTCAGCATCACGGAGCTGATCGCGGGCCGAGGCGACGGTCAGAACCACATGGTCGGCTCGGAGGAAACTGGACTTCAGGAGCACAGTGAAGAAAACTGTCTGTACTGCGTAGGAGCCTCTGTCCTAGGATACCCCACCCAACCACAGCTCAACAGCGCCCACCCCAGGACAGGTGAGTCTGCTGACCTGCGGCTTGTAGACACGGACCTTCTGAAATGATCCTCAAACTCATCTTTTCTTTTCTTTTTCTTGACAGACTACGTGGACTTTCCGTCCTGGGGAGGACAGAGCGGCCATCGTCTGGAGGTGATGCCTCAGTCCAAGTTCTCAGGCGTGTCAGGCTGCAGCGACGCTGCCGTGTCGCAGGGTTCCATCTGCAGCACGCCCACACCTGCTGACATCGTCATCGGTAGGTTCAAGTCCCTCCCCTGATAAATGTTACCTCCTTCAGTCCGACTGAGGAACTGCAGACGACGTGGACCTCCAATCATCACCACCTCCAGTTTCATGTCTTATCATAGAACATGTGAGAAGAGTCTGAATTATAACGTTGATTACTTTTGCGCCCTCATGTGGTCATACATGGAGTCTCACTGTGTGTGGACCAGCGGTAACATTACTTTCTTTCTTGACACTTTTTTATTATATTTTGGACAAAAAGTCCTGAGTCTGTGCTGAGTCCTGCAGCTCCCACCAGTTCAAACTGCTTGAGGTCTATGTCACATGATCAGCAGTGTGACCTTTGACTCATCTTATCAGCATGTTCTGGTCCAGAACCATTTGAGTTTTCTTTCCTGTCTCCAATAACGACTGGGAGGAACCGTCAGAAGACGTGGAGTTCAGACGGATGAAGAAGCAGCGTTGAAGAATTATTTGTTCGTTAACTTTGTTTCCCGTCTCCCTCAGATGGAAAGGCCATATCAGAGGACGGCCCCGCCTCCCGAGTGCTGCTGAGGAAGGAGGTCCTACGACTTATCATCAACCTCAGCTCCTCGGTGGGAACCAAAGGTCACGAAACAGGACTGCTGACGTAAAGATCTTCTCCTTACGTAAAACATTTCAGTCATGTCCTCGAAGGCCACGCTGTATCTGAACCTGTTGTCTTCTCCAGGATAAAGGAAAAGTTTTCGTATGCATTTGATGACATCTGCCTGTACTCGGAGGTCTCACACCTCCTGGCCCACTGCATGTTCCGCCTGACATCCAGGCGCTTCATACAGGAGCTCTTCCAGGACGTCCAATTCATGCCAGTAAGTGATTCTGACAGGAGACGGAGGTGGAGGTGGAGGAGTTAAAGATGCTGCTGAGATTGTCTTTAGGAGAGACAAGGATGG
>JAFBJS010000458.1:108169-143017 GCA_016785265.1 Paraplagusia blochii
CCAGGTAGGAGGAGACAAAGAGGAGATTGATGGAGGACATGGAGGTAGTTGGAGAAGGAGGATTGACCTGAAGGACGTGTCTTTATTTCCCTTTATTTATTTGATTGATTTTCTAACACATTAAATCATTTCCTTCCTGTTCTCTTCCAGATGTACGAGGAAGCAGAGGCGATCCTGACCAAACCACCCAAACTTGTCCAGGAGGACGCTGACCCGGTGGTAGAGTCCTGATCCATCCTCAGCCCCCGCCCCTCCAGTTTAGTGATCTTTGCACAGCCCTTCTCCTGCCTCCCTCCAACCACAGAACAACTGCTCAGACTCAGAAAATAGTAAAAGCTCTAATGATGGAGAAATGTTTGGCCCACGGCTCCCCCTACAGGCAGGGGACAGGAACTCCAGTGTCTTTCAACAAAGTTTAACCCAAACACGCCTAATGCTGTCTGAGACTTTGATTTTCAACAGGAACACAGGAGAGCACTTAACCAAATACTGTGGTCGGACGGATGAGTCACAACGAAACAAAGACTGGGTTCAGAAAAGAAAAAAAAAGGAAGAGATTGGATCAGCGTCCTGTCCCTGTCCAAGAATACAGCATGTTTTCGTGTCTTCGCAGCGATTCCTCAAACCTCTCTGATGACAAACACTAACGAGGAATTCTGCTGTTAAATTAAAAAAAAAACAAAAAAAAAAACAAGTCAAGAATTTCTGGAACCTTCCTCGGTCCCGGTCCTCCTGGACCTGAGGTCCGTTCAGGCCGGACTTGTGCTTCTGCTTCTCCTGCTTCTCAGCCACTTCCTTTTGTATTTCCCGTATCTCTGACAATCAGACATCACTTCTGTTTGATTCTCGCTGAAGCACAGCTGCTGCTGCTGCTGCTGCTGCTGCTGCTGCTGCTGCTGCTGCTGCACCCACTACACCAGACAAGCATGTGGTGAGCTTCTCTTCCACCTCACCTCCACCCTTTCCCGGACCTTTTCTCTGTCCGCCAACCACAGCTTTGGTAAATAGACAACTATAAGTTCCTCCTCCGTCACCTCACAGTAGTAACACCAGACTCCGTCTTCTCACCCGTGTGCTTCGCCTCCGCTGCATGCACAGCATGTCAATGTGGAACGCCACTCTGACGTGTTTCTGTTTGTCGGAGCTTGTGAAACGCTCCGCCCTTGTCTTGTAGGAGCACGATTTTTCCATGATTCTTTTTTTTTTTCCCTAATGCAATATCACTGACGGTCTATGGGTGGCGTGGTGGAGAGAGAGAGAGAGAGCGTGGATTTCTAACAGAGGTTCCCAGGGAAACGCTGGTTTCCGTCGGCTTGTTTTTGCTCTAATGCTGCTACAAAAAAGGACTCGTAGAGAGAGGGTTTATAGATCAGCTGAGTGATGTCAGAGCAGATCTATTTATTATGTGTCTGTATCATAGAGTGAGCTCAACCAGAGAAGAAAAAGGTTATTTATATTTTTTCCTCAAGACTGTATTATAATTTAATTTCTTTTTTTTGTTCTTTTCTGCCTGGATCGTGTTTTCCCTTGTTAATGTGTACAGTATGTTTTCTGGGCGTCGACTCAGAGAAACATACCATCCTCTCAAAGGGATACATTGTTAATAAAACTAAATTTGAAAACATCAAAAACAAGGAACTGATTGGTTTCAGATCTTCACACAGTTTCCTCTGGAGCTGCATTGACATGAACTTTCCTCTGATTCCTGATATTGTCAAAAAACATCATTTCCAATTCTAATATCAACCCACACAGGCCTGGTAATGCTCGGTACATAAAGTGCGCTGCCGTGCTGCCATCTAGTGACTTGAACCGTCATACACAGTAGTTGAATAAAAGAAGAAGAAAACCCGATAACCATTCTTACCGATCGTAGCTCGTATTTATGCTACTATTTAGACGGTGATAAACTATCATCAAGTCATGACGACAAGTGTTGATACTAATAGTTTATTCACATAATAAAAATATTATTTTAGTGATTGCACGTGTTCATGTTCAGCTGTCAGGTGAAGTTCTGGAGTGTTTTCAGGAAATCACCTGAAACAGTCAAAGTTTCAAAGTTTAAAAAAAAAATAATAATAATAATTCCAGGACATTTGTGTCCTCAGACACGTCCTCAGACGTTCGCTGATCAGACCTTTGTGCGAAGGTCAACTATTGCATTGCTCAGAAATATTGCACAACTGTGAGTTGTTGTTGACGGTCCCTACAGTCCATCACAGGTTTCAGGTTAATGATTGTCTCCTGGCTCTCGGCCCGGTTCTGTCCGTCAGGTGGGTACAACCGGCCGGGGGGACACTTTCATAAACGGTCAATTCTCTCCTCAGCGTCCACAGCTGAGTCCGTGTCCATGTGATTAACAGCAGGTTTGCAGTTGAACTCCGTCTCGTTGACTTGGAAGCTCATGTTGTCGTAGACCTGTCTGTGTGCCGCCGCCTCCTGATGGACCTTCTGGTTCTCCAGTTGAAGCTGCAGCAGAACCGCCTTATTGACTCCTGGACCTGAGGTAAAGAAACAACAGCAGCAGAATTTAATGATAAGAATGAAAATGTTTCAGAGTTCTGCTGCGAACACATCAACGTTTCAACTAAACTGATCCAAGTAAAAAAAATCTTCTATTCTATGTGTTTTGTGAAATCAGTTTGATGATGACATTAAGACTGATGTTCTGATGGTTCTGGTACCAAAGTAGCTGAGCAGCACGGGCAGGAATATGAGACCGTGAGCCATCCCCAGCAGCGTGATGACCAGGTTCAGTCTGAAGAAGAAGATCTGGATCAGCTGGGCTTTGGCCAGAGCCAGAACCATGATGCCTGGAAGGTTGGTCATGGCCACACCAGCAAACACCTGCAGAACAACAATGACTTTAGCGTCCAGTTTTTGTACATCTTTAAGATGAAAGTTTCAACGTCAATCTTTTCATATGTCTTTTTGTCTCCTAAACTCCAAATAAAGGAAGGAAAATGTTGGACTTTTTGACTTTATTTTTGCCGTGACAGGATCATCAAATATGATTGAGTCTTTATGTTGTGGAATCGAGTCAAAAATGACTTGGTATCGGTTGTTTTTTCCTTTGGTGACGAAAATCCGATAACATTCTCTGGATTTTGCCAATGTTGGAGGATTTCCTCAGTTTACCTCAGTTTTGGGGTCAAAAACTGTCGGGATGGGACAACATTGTTTATCTCTACGAAAATATGTCAATAAATGATGGGGGACAATGTCAACTTTCAAATTAGGGATGTGCCATAATATGGTCCCAGAGTTTCTCAGAGCTCCATCAGTAGAACTTACAGCACTGCCCATGTTGGCCGTGGCCTCAATCGCTCGCTCCACCCGCGTCCTCCTGGTGCTGAGAGCGAACGATCTGGTCATGTGAGACACAAACTCCACGGATATTCCCACGGCCTGCACACAGTGTGTGACGCTCAGTATCGTTTACTCTTAGATTTCGGGTCCGATACTCAAACCAAAGCGTACGAATCCCCCACCGTGACCAGGTTGATGAGCGCCACGGCGTTGTAGTCGATGCCCCACAGCGCCATGACTCCCACGGTGTCCACTACGATCATGACGATGGTCAGCAGGTTGAGCAGCCCGGAGCGGATGTCCAGGCCCAGCAGAAGACAGCACACCACGAAGGTGGGCAGCAGACACAGGCAGATGTTGAAGAGTCCTTCAGGGACGATGGTCAGATACTGCTCGTAGAACACGTTGGTGAGTCTGCGAGGAAGAGGGAGAGCGCCACCACGTGGTCAGGGCGGCCTCGTCTTAGAGAAGGTTAGGATCTGGAGGGTGAAGCTACGTACGTGTACGGGAAAACCTCAAAGTTGGGGTCGGTGGTGTTTGACACGTTCCTCAGGCCCAGGGTGATGTTCTCGGCCAGTTCTCTGGTCTTGATCAGTGCAGCTGTGAACTCCTGGGAGTTGGTCAGAGGAATGTGGTAGGCCATGAAGCGGGACGCTGAGAAGACAAGACTGGTTGACAGACTGGATGCAGGAGGTAACGTCCATATTTCCACCACACTTCCTTCTACATCTGCTCAACTCTTCATCACATCCTTTCTCTAGAACTCTTCAACAAATCTCAATCTGTCTTCTCTAGCTTCTTTGTCTCCAAACCTTGCTGTCTGTGTTGTCCCTCTAATCACCTCATCTCTGATCCTGTCCATCTTTGTCTCTCAGCATCTGTAACTCTTCCACCTCCAGCTCTGTCTCCTGTCTTCTGCCTAGTGGTAGTAAATGACTGAACGTCTTCCATCGATGTCCAAAAGAAACATCTGATAATATTGTCCGACTAACATTATTGGCTCTAATCTCTGTAAGAATCACTGTGGTTTTTTGATCAGAAAATAATCCGTAAAACAAATTACCAATAATTTCCCCACTCTCATCTCGGGCCACCGCGGTGTCGTAGGCTCCCAGACCCCTGTTCAAAGAGAGGACGAAGTCAAGTCCACCGTCGTTCTGCTGCATCGTTGGACATCGTTGTCTTTGAGCAGCCGTGATACTCACCCTTTGGGACACTGGAGGTCCGGCCTGTTACCCAGGAAGTCAGGGAGGAAGCGGTTGAACTCCTCGACGGTGGGTCTGAGGACGCCGTCGTCAGGTTTGTCCATACATTTTAGAAGACAGCGCCAGCCAGCTGAGGAGGACAGAGAGTCTGGGTGAGGCTGAGATGTAAAAACATTTTCACGTGTCTTTCATCGTGACACTTTTGCTGTTTCTTACCTTCACTTGCAGGACAGAACTTTCCAATATTTGGTCCCGAGGTGTAGATTCGACAACATTTGGATCCAGGATTCAACCAGTCGATGAAATCGTCCACCCAGGAGTTGGAGGAGATTCCCAGGTAGGAGCTGAGGACACACGGTCAGAAAACAGGAGAAATACTTGAGTATTCTTAGTGAAGAGTCTGCAGATTTTCCTCGTGACACAAGGAAACATCAGGTGAGAGATGAAACACTGAATCATCCAACGCCAACCAACAGGTGTCACTGTTGGGGAACCAGATGCCTTGGGGGTTCACAAGATTCCCGAAATGGTCGGATTTTTGGGATTATTGTTCGTACATCGTACAGAGGGAAAATTATCGTAGAAATACGATAATCATTGTAAATCTGCAGGACTGGTGAACAGTGAACAATATCGACGTAGCCTAGCATCACAACGGAGGGAAATTGGCCAAAGGAAACTTTAATCGTAGACAGATATCATAGTGTTTTTTAGTGCTAGCTCATCCTGCGGAAAATCTTGACATTTTTCTACGTACAGAACACAGTACAGTAATTAAAGTCTTTTTTAAAAGAGAAAATGAAAAATACGTTAGTTGCAAATAATCTGCAGTTTGGGGGAAGACAATTTGCTTTATATAATCTAGTCCTATTGCTTTTAACACCTTGTTTTGTATCTTACACAATAAATAAATAATATTTTATATCAAAATGAAAATACAAAATCAATGGTTATTCGATAAAAGTAAATATTTTGTAATTCTTTACAATTTTAAAATTGAATGTTTGTGTGTTTACTGCAACGGGACAAAGGGAAGAACTGATCGCGATCTTGGTCGGTAAGACATTAATACAGTCTTATCAGAAGGAAACAAACATGTGTCGTGTCTTATAATCAATCCATCAGTGTTGATTACTTCACGTTATCAAAGTGATAGAAACAGCGTCAGGTCACCGTGACAACAGAGACGATCTGTTTTCTAGCTGCTCTCCTTGTGGCGACAGCTGAAGCCACAGATTCAGATCCGGTGACAACAACTTTCCAGGTGATTGTTCTATCTGAGTGTTGGTGAAAGATGCTCCTGCTATCTGCATTCACGCAACGCAGTTTATCATTAACTCCTCTGATTGGCTACAGTGTCGTAGGTTCAAGGATGACACAAGGTTCAAGGATGTGTCAGGATTATTAGAATCTGCAGAAAATTGACGCTCTTTACCCCCGACCGGAGGATCTCGTGCTGACAGAGATAAGAGGCAACCAAACTCACTCTTCGGGGTAATTGGCGGCGTACTGAATCTTCTGGGTGAGAGAGAACGGGTCACAGCCCACACTGGAGCAGATGCCGTCCATTCCCTCCTCTGTGGTGAAGTTGTAGCCCCTCTTTGTCACAAAGTAAACGGGGGCTCCAACTTCAAAGTATTTGTACAGGAACTTGAAATAGTCCAACATGTAAGAATCCTGCAACAAAAACAGAATGTTGTCAAAAGTCAGTTTGTTGTGGTTGAACTCTAGGGGGCAGTCATGGGGCAGTCGTTGCTGACCTGGGGCATGGCCAGCTCCTGATCCAGACCAACCTTGACGTTGAACATCAGGTAGATGGAGGCACAAAACATGAAGATAAACACCAACATCTGCAGAAGGAAGAAGGTGTCATGAACAAACACCGCAGAGATGGTGCCGTGAAGCAAGGCTAAAGGCAAGGCTAAAGGCTACAGGCTAAGGTTTTACCACTAGGACTCTGGTGCACGTGTGCAGCAGGATGGGGGCGTAGTACTTCCTCATGAAGGGCATCAGAAAACCCTCATTAGGCTTGTGTGGGGTAGAAACCTTGACGCAGCAGAACACCTCGCACCGGTTGTTGTCTTGCCGCCTTGCATCCAGCGACAGCAGCGCCACAAAGGCGGTGATCTGGAGGATGAAGTCCATGAGGACGGCCAGAGCGGCATACAGAGCAAAGGACTTGACGGCTGGCATGGTGGACAGAGCCCCTGGAATGGGACACGGACGATCAAATGAATAAGACCTCGTCCCATCACCGTCTAGGGACCTGGAACTACACAACCTTCAGGTGATTGGTTGGTAAAACATGTGGGGAAGCAGTCGTACCTAAGAAGAAGCAGACTGACTCCGACAGACTGCACAACAGCATGCTGGGAGCTACGTTTCCGAGAATGCGGCCGATATGCTCCTCCCTTGTTTCTCCGGGCCTCCTTAAGTCCCTCTGCAGATCGGAGGTGAAAATAGATTGAAGTGGAGATCCAGTAGGAGGGTGAGAAACCAAAACTCTTCAGGGAAAAAATTCTCCAGAACTAGAACAGAGTGACTTTCATTTCGAGGTCTTTGAACGACCCTGGTACAGCGTCTTATCACGCACCTGGTATTCCAAGACAAAGATGAAGATGTTGTCGGCGCCTACAGCAAGAACCAGGAAAGGCACCACCTGCAGGATGACCAATGAAGAAGGGATGCCGATCCAGGAGTAGAAGCCCATGGAGGCCAGTACAGAACAGCCCACCACCAGAATCCCGCCCAGACCCACCAGGAACTTGGAGTCCACCTTGAGAATACAGAGGAGAAATACATGATTGTCACTGGACTCAGGAAATCGTCTGCTTCCGATACATTTGCCTAATCAGGTTTTCTACAGAGTCATGGAGAAGGTCATAAACATCTCTGCGACGAAGATAAGCTCAACGAGCACTTTGGTTTTTGTTTATTACAGGTGTGATAAGAACAGTCCTACCCTCATGAACCTGACTATTGTCACACAGATGTTATTTACATCCTTAAGATCAGAACTGGATCATGTTTTAGAACAAGGGAAACGATGCCGATGTTTTAATTCATGAGATACAATATGTGTTAAATGGTAAAGTACAAGTACCGTAGTAAACTTACTAGTATGCGTTTCCATGAAGAGTACTCCCCCAGAGCCACAGCAATGTAGACAAAGATGACAGCGTAGCTGATCATGAATATGGGGATGTCCTCGGCGGTGGTCCGGTTGATCTCATCCTCCAATGACCTCTGGGAGGCGTAGTAGTGAGAAGTCGAGGATTATGGACAGATCAAGTCAAAAGCTGTTTTTCGATCGGTAATTCGTGTTAACAACTTGTTTTTACCTCTGCCATGTAGGCAAAGGTGAAGTGGTTCTCTGGACTCTTCTGGTATTCTTGAACAATTTTGAGGAATTCTTTCTCCCACTGCAAGGCCACCTTAAACTTTGAGTCATTTCGGGCGTAGTTATTGAGGGAGAAGGTGGCGATCAAAGCCTCAGCACTTGTTAAGTCATCACCTGGTGAAGACCACAAACCAGATGTTGGATGAGGTTGTAAAAATCTTAACGCTAAAACCTTTTCAACAGTGTCCAGAAACTTAGATACCCTTGTAACCGCCCACAGCCAAGAAGGGGAAGACAGGGCCGCCGTAGTCCGCCATGCAACTCATGTCTAAGTCGGTGATGTCCTTGTAGGAGAGCGGGGAGCTGGAGATGGAGGGGCGAGGAGAAGAAGAAGAAGAAGAAGAAGAAGAAGTTCTGGTCAAGTCCCAGGAGAAACAGGAGAATGGAAAACCATTTCAGAAACACCTACTTGAGGCAGTAGAAGAGATGGTCCCTCCAGTCCACCTCTTTGGTCACGCCCAGCTGCGTCATGTTCACCTTCTTGTTAATGTTCTCCACACTGTTCTGAAAGTACTGGGGCAAACTGTTGACGGCACAGTCTGTCAGTGAGGGATCGGATGGATTCAGTGGAGCGAAGCAAACATCCTTCAAACTGGCTGTGCGGTTCAGATCCTCCGACCAGAACTCGATGTTCTGAAAAACCAGAAATGATCAATGTAACCATGTGATACGCCAGAGAGTCACACCCTTTGTTGTGCAATGCAGAGGTGGTAGTTGAGGACAGTGGAGCCAGGCAGCTGTGTGCTGGTCTATAGGGTATCTATAGACCATAGGTATTCAATCCATGGACTGGTATTGGTCCGCAGACCACCTTTTTCACCTGTATTCGTTGCTGCAGAGCCAGAAGATCCAGGATGAGATCCTTGGATAAAACTGAACTCATGTTCAGTTGTCCAAACAGCAAAGAATCATAAATGTGTCCTTTTCTGTTTGGTGCCGTCAGGATCAACTGGTTGGTCCGGAAAAATGGCCCAAAGTGTTTGTCGTGGAAGTCCTTCTCTTGACGAGCTCGGCTGTCGGGGGCGGACCACAGCTCCACGGGGTCGGTGGTGAGCTCGATGTCTTTGAGGCCAGCAGAGAAGATGGCCACGATGACGGCTGAGAACAGGAGAACCTTCAATACAAAGGAAATATGACGATTACAGAGAGACTGTAGTATCTTTTGCACACGAAGACCCCTAGTTGGGCTGAAATGTTTTATCTATTAATTTTTATAAACATTTTCTTTTGCTCGGCAAAGCTTTAAACTATGTCATCCTCCTCAGCTAGCTGGTTATGAAAACGGGGGAAAAAAGAAGAAATTCTTTGTATCTTTCCAGCATTGCCTTCTAACTAAACGGGTGATTTTAATCAATCATGAATTCATCAAAACTAAACGGTACTTTTTTGTTTTTAGTGCAAAAAATACTCACCGTTAGGGGGTACGTGGCTATGACGGTTCCCCAATTCCTGAACCCTGAGCTCAGTAGAGCTTGCGCTGCCAGGCTGTTCCTCTCAGCACAGGTCACCTGTGATGGATGAACCATCATGTGATCGACAACATTGCTGTTCTTGTCGGTGCCTTTCTTCTTTCCACTGCCTCGCTCTTTAGCCAGTTTCTTCAAAAATCTCACCAAGCAGCAGATGGCGAGGTACAGCATGAAGGCAGAAATGAGGGCACAGAACACAACGATGGAAATAAACAAGTAGCCGTCTATCCCCATCAAAGTGAAGGGCTCAGGGGGAGGCGGCGGGGGAGGCAAGCTTGGACACGAGCTCTCACAGTCCTGGCAGTTACAGGCTTCACGTCCAGTTGGCGTCGTCTCATTGCACCTAAGAGCTTTCCCATTGTAAGGAATGACTCCGTTGGGTATTCCCTCAGTCTCTCCCTCCTCCACCAAACTGAAGTCGATCTGAAGCGGTGCCAGGCCGTTACTGAAATCGCCCTGGAAGTCGTACCAACGCTGGGCCGTGCAATGCTTGTGGCCGTAGCGACCGCACATGGTGGAGATAGCGTATCCTCCGGTGGCAGGAATTCTTACATTTTTGCAGGACTCAAAGGAACCTTCTGCAAAGGTCTTACTGAGGAAGGCCTGGTAACCCACCACCACCTCCATTGTCTTGTCCTTTTCAGTGACATTCATGGTCCTCGTGATCTTTACCGTCTGACTCTGGTTGGGGCTACAGGTGTTGATGCAGTGCAAATGGGCAAAGTTTTCGGCGCAGGAAGGACACCGAGTCAGGATGGCCTGGGACAGAGCCAGACTTGAACCTAGAGCATGAATCTGTTTGTCGGAGCAGCAGGCGTGTGTCTTGCCCTCACCTTGGTCCAGCATTGGACAGAGCTGCAAGGAAACAGGTGAGAGAGTCCAACAGTTAGCTTAGCTTCACTGTAGTACTATGAAGATTAGTACTTCATAGTACTACACTGTACTTCACGACTTTGTACTGTTGTGTGAATGTAGTGGACAGATGAAAAGATATGGTGCGAGACGTCACAGACCCCTATTAATTTTCTGTAGTCCTCTACTTTTAGTAGCCTGGCAGGGTTGAAGTCGACGCAGGGAACCTCCGTATGTAAGAGTGGATTATCGATCAGTGGGTTCTTTGCACACCCATCATAGAACGCACAAATTCCAGGCTCATGTCGGGCGTCGGTCAGAGTCTGGGAAAACATTTCAAACGTAAACCACTGTCAGGTGACAGGAAGTTGTGTCACAGCGTGCTCAGTACTTGGGGTTTCTGCTGAAACTGATGAATTGATGTGAATTATGGATGTTCAAAATGATCGGCCCAATATTGGCTCATTACACAATATCGTCACTGTTTTTTCCTCCATTAATGCAGTAACACAAATAAAGTCGAATGACCTTAGAATAGTTTTTTGGGGGAAAATGGCTGTATGTTAAAGGTATAGTCACTAGATGGCAGCATTGTATCTCCTTTAATCAATCTATTACTCAACACAGTGAATTGTACAGATTATGAAATAAATATTTCCAGGTCGACGTAGTGTAGGTATCGGTTGATATCAGAGTTTTGAATCGATTATTATGTTTTTGGAAAATATCAGCAAATCAGACGTGGGCAACAAGTTCATACCTGACACAGCAGTGTGCGAAGAGTTGTTTTTCACATATGTCGTACACACACCAACAGCAACGCAACAATTATCACCTCTGCCTTTTGACTTTATCAGTTTACAACTGGCAGGTGTTTGACGTGAACTCAAACAATAAAGTATTTAATAAAAGGTTTATATTCTTAATAATCAAAGATGGTATAAATATCTTAATGTCTCAGGAGCTGCTGCCTCGGCCGAGGTTGTGACGGATTCCAAAATAATTAACAAATCAAAATAGAAATGTATAATTGTCCAACATGTTAACTAACAAATTTATTCACGATGAGGTTTCAACATTATTAAGTCTTTTCCACGTGTTCCCTGTTGACTTGTGGGAAATCGTATATAAATATATATTTAAAATTTTTTTTTTTCCATTTGTCCCATGAAGGTATCACAGGTTGGTTCACTGTGGGTGACCAGGAAACAACGTCGTCTCTGTGCTCGACCAGGTCCTTATTTAAGGGAAAAATCTTTATTGCGTTTCTGAAAACACTGAAAGTAAAAGGTAAAACTGTAAAAAGGTGCAGATGTAATGAATGTAGAGATTTAATCCTGGGTCAACAACGTGTTCTTGTTCTGGCTGATCTCTGGTACTTTCAGATGTTTTTCAGATAAAATGAGAAATATAATCAACGTTCAGGTCTTTGTTGAAGGAATAATCTGATCCTTTGTTTTCATTGTCTTTGAGGAGAAAGATCATAAACACAGATGTCACTCATTTCCTTCCCCTGGTTTTTAATGTTTTGTTGACACAACGACTCTGACCATTAACTTCAAATGTTTACATTAAAAAAATCAACTCACCAAACAGGTCAGCAGAGCGACCAGGGTCCACAGAGCGACCATGATGATTGTGGATCAGTCAACAACAAAACAGTCCACAGGTGGAGAAATGTAAGGCGTATTGATCAGGGTCGGCCTGTTGGACGACGCATCAGGCTGAGTGAGACAGTGACTACACGTCTGTCCAATGGCGCAGTCGGTCTCTGTCTGATGTTGACACAGAGTCTGGAACCGAGAGTCCGGGGGACGTGCCCAGTCCACTCCTCTGACGTCTCCGTTCTTATCTGGTCTGATGTGACGACTGGCAAATCACTGGTACGGATGTTGATTTCTACGAGCTGATCATTAACGCAGGTGTAAAATTGTCAGGGTGGGGAGGCAGAAAGTGGAGGAAAACAAAGCCACTTATCACATGTGAAGGAACATCTTCACCTCGTCATCAGAGATTCTTCAACTTTAACCCCCCGCCCATCCATCCATCTGTGAGGAGGGTCTGATCTATATGACCACCATTAGTGCAACAGGGGATTAAGATGGAGCAGTAAAACACAGTTAACTCCAGCGGGTGTGTATAGTCTGAGATTAACTTCATCTGATAATCCTGACACGTTGTCCGTCTCATTCGCTTTGACTCTTGGATTATAAAAAGTAGCTTTTGATGCTACTATGACTAACTGTTGATCCACTCAGATTGATACGTTTTGTAGACAGTTTTAACTAAAGCAATTGACATTATCAAGTATGGGGGTGGTCTTGAAATCGAACCCAGGACTCTGTGCTTCCGAGGCAGGCCTTCTCACCGCTACAGTCCCCTGATGATCTAGTTTTCATGCCCCTCCACTACGAGGCTAGCACACGTCAGTGGATCTCAGATACCCTGCGCACCTTCACTTACCTGGTGATCGATCTTCACTCCACTGATCTGCTGCCAAATCAGGAGACTTTTAGAGTCTGTTGTGGCTGGAGTCATAAGTTGGTCCAACGCAAGTACTGGAAAAATCATTAAAATAAAACCATGGGTTGAACCAGAGTTCGGTACGAAAAGTACGTAAACATTTGTCCTAAGAATTAATTTTCTTGTTCTATTCATTTTTCTTTGTTTATTTATCTACAAACCACAGTAAGAGTATTGTGTTAATGAAATTGGCTAGAATGCTGCCATCTAGTGACTTTGCCCTAAACTAGCAGACAGTACTTGGCAAACCCTTCTGCTGTTGGATTTTCTGTGGAGAAAAACTGTTACTATTCGTATTTGTGGTCGATTCAAACCTGAAGCCTTAGCGACCGAAGTTCACATCCTTAACCACTGGACCATTAACGTTTTTGAACATTGTTTGATTTATTATGACATGGTTATTTGAAGGATGGGGTTAGAGGGAGAGGAAACAGCGCCCTCTCCTGCAACCAGGAGCCTCTGCAGCTTCTTGGATCACATCCTATCTTCTGTCAGTTCCATAACTAACGTTATCAAAGCTCAGGGTCAGAGCGTGATATCTCTGACCGTGGAGATGCCAAGGTCGGGCTAACGTAGCTCCAAGGTCAGGACTTACATGTCCTTCATCCAGCCATAAAGAAGGACAAAGGGATTCATAGGGGAAGACGTTCTGTTGGACAGTGTCAGGACAACACGTCAATGCTGACCCAGACTCTGACCTCCTGCAGGTGTCACGGTCGGTGCCTCAGTTTGAGCCACGCATTGACTTTCTGAAGGTATAGTGCTTCACTGTACTTCATAGTACTACACTGCGCTTCACAGTGCTACACATTACTTCACAGTACTTCACTGCGCTTCACTGTACTTCACAGTACTTCACTGTACTTCACAGTACTTCAGAGTGCTACACTTTACTTCACAGTACTTCACTGCGCTTCACTGTACTTCACTGTACTACACTGTACTTCACTGTACTTCACAGTGCTACATTTACTTTACTATGTCTTTACTACGTCCCCCACAGTGAGGACCCTGCTGCAGTGACCCCTGGTGGAGGAGAACCTAGACGTTTTAGGGATTCGTCTTAGACACTAAATAAAGTTCCAGTTTGTTGAAGGTTCCGAGCCTAAAACCCAACTGCGTTCCTGCTCCCACAGCCTCGGCTGAGTGGTGGGTTCAAATCCCAGATGAACACGGAACAACGTGTTTGTTTGTTGATGATCAGCTGCTGCTTCCAAGAACATAGGTTGAGATCTTGGTTTGGAAATGAGTTACAGTCTGATCAGAGGAAATGCTGAGGTGGAGTCGTTGGTGGTGTTTGACAATGTCAAAGAAAAGAAAGAAATATTTTAAATCTGTGACGGCGTTAAAAATGTCTGTCTCTCGTCTTTTTCCTGATGTTCCTGCCTGGAGGGAACGGACACGTTCTTCTCCTCCGACAATATCTTTCTTTATTGCAGCTCTGATAGTGGAACTCCAGGGTTAACGTGACTTTTTGGACTGTGACTGTGGCTCAGAGGGAGTTTCCTCAGAGATATTGATTATCAGCTCAGCACAGGTGACGGAGGAGGAACACGGAGAAAAAACACAACGTTCATCGTTGATTCTGTTTGTCTTTGTCTTTATTAGAATTCAGGGATTCAACGAAAATGGGTTAAAATTTCAATTCTCAAAACACACACATCAGGATTCATTATTAAAAAGACGTCACTGGTGGAAAAGGAGCAGAGCAGCAGTGGTTAAGGAGGTGGAGTTGGGTCTGCAAGGTGTCAGGTTCAAATCCAGCCTCTGCCAAGTGTCCACTGAGCTGCTCTGATCATAAGACGGTTCCAGTCAGAACTTGTCTGCAATGGACAAGCAGATGAAGAATGGAAGGAGTGAATGGAGGACACTGCCCCCTGTGTGCTGGTGTGGAATGACAAGAATGATTCGTCTCAGGTAAATAGGACAGAGCGGCTGGTTAGAGTCCGTGGACACACCCTCGTATTTATGGTCTGGATCAGATCCTGGTCCAATCGTCTCAGTGTTGTTTGTCCTTCCAGGAAATAGTCGTGGATCTGAGCAACCAATCATGTTTAAGGAACTCTTCCTCATTTGTTGATTCGTCACCGTTTCCCTGGACAATAATGAGTCACTGAATGACCGTTGTCCAGGAGTCTTCAGTATCAGTGGTCAGCTCACCGTCAGCTCCTCTTCCTCTCCTTCATGTCGTCCGTCTCCTCGTTCAGTCTTTGAGGAGGAAGAGGAAGAAACCTTCTCCTCAGGGTTGATGACGTGACCACTTTATTGATATTGATATCGTTTTTATTCTACTGTTGTTAAAAGGATTTTTCTGTGACTAATGTCTCAAATCCTGCGTTCAACCATCTACTGCCTCTAGGTGTCGCTGGTCACTATTTCCCTCTCCCACTATATCGATTTAAGATTCAACCTCTATGGATTTTTAGCACCACCCTGTGTCAACACCATGTCATTACTGCGAATGTTAATAATAGAGTCAATACTACACAGTTGAGGGAGTGGCAGAAAAGAACAACAGTTCACCACAGAGGTTTGGATGGATGGAAACCAGAGCAAAGTGTCTTTTTTAAGGAAACAGTGTTTGTTCTGGAATTTATTTCAGATTAAAACCCGTCAACATCGACTCGGGGAATCATATAAAACATGGCTCATTTGTTTGTGTTTTTATATTTTACTACAGAAATGAAAACTGATCAGTACAAGAAAAAAGAAAAAAAAAAGACATGCAACAGTTTCCCGTGTTGTGGAGAAAACCTTTCTACCTCCACTGTAAAACAAAGGTTTGAAAACTGGAAAAATTAACAAAGGAATTCATGGATTTAAAATCTGCGCTGCTTGTTGTTGGGTCCATAGTCTCCAGGTCCAGGCAGTCCCCGGGGGAACCCGCCCTGACCCCCTCCAGCCATGTTGTTGTTCCCTGAGCCCTGCATCATTGAAGGATTCTCTGGCGCCATCCCAGCTCCACCCGCAGGACCGGAGTTCCCGCCCAGAGAGTTCCTGTTCATGGCCATGCCGTGGTTGCCCATGTGCATCCTCATCTCCTGCTCTCTGTTTTCAGGGAAGTTGCCCCTGAAGTTGCCCTCCTGCTGCCTCTTCATCATCTCCTCGTTGCGGAGCCTCATCTCCTCCTCTCTCCTGCGGCGCTCCTCTTCCTGCCGCAGCTCGGCCTGCTTCCTTTTCTGCACCTCCTGGCTGTGGAGCTCCTCCATCCTCCTCAGCTCCTCCTGGCGCCTCAGCAGGTCCTGCCTCATCAGCATCACCTGGTGCTCGTGTCTGGCCGCCTCCATCTCTTGCTCCAGCTTCTCCTGAGCCTCCTTCATGTTGCGCTCCACCATCTCATACTGCTGCTTCTCCATCTCCATCAGAGCCTTCCAGCGCATGGCGTACTCGTACTCGAAGGTGCCCGGTTGGGCGAACCTGGGGGGCTGTTCGCGCTCCTTGCTGTACTGCTGGTTCTTGGTGACCAGCTTGTCGGGCAGACCCTCCTCCTCGTCCAGCTGGTCCATGGGCTCCACGGTGATGGGCCGGGGGAAGGCCGTCAGGAGGTAGGCACCGTCGTTACACTTGTCCAGGGCTTTCCTCGCAGCGGGCTTGGAGGTGAACTCCACGATCCCCTTCCCCGTGGGCCTCCCGCGGTCATCCACGATCACCACGGCCCGTTCGATCTGACCGAAGACGGCGAACGCCTCCTCCAGCAACTCGTTGGAAACGAACTCGGGCAGATTCTTCACGGCCAGAGCGGCGCCATGTGTGGCGAACCTCACCCGAATGGGTCGGCCCCTGAACTGGGTGTCGTCCAGCTCGGCTCGGGCGATCTCGGCTATGATTCGGGTCTCCAGGCGGATGAAGCCGAAGCCTCTCTCCTTGTTGACGAAGATCTCGGTGGCCTTGCCGTACTTGCCGAAGAGTTTCTCCAGCTCTTCCTCGGTCACGCCGGTCGGCAGGTTCCCCACGAACAGCCTGCTCCGCTGGGTGAACGTTTTCTCACCGGGTTTCCTGAAGCTCTTGATGTCCAGCGTCAGGGCCTCGTTCCGGCTCCCGGGCTGCTCGCTGGGCTCGGGCTGCTGGCCGTTGGTGTTCATCCCGCCGCCGCCGCCTTTCCTCTGCTCTCCCGGGCGGTTGAGGCCGTGGTTCTGCTGCGGGACTTTGTTTCCCTGCATGGTCCTCGACGGAGCGGTGGTCAGGGCGGAGGAAAACAAAAAAGCAGGGGAGAGAGGATGGCGCACAAAGAGCGACGAATATGGCGAGGAGCGGAGCAGCGACGGTATTGTGACGTCATCACAGGGCGACTCCCGAACCTGAAATGTGTGACGTGTTTTCTGTGCGACGGCGGCGAGAATTCCTGAAAAGTCTTTTATTTTTTATTTTAAAAGATATAAACAGATAAAGGTCGAAGGCTCTGTCGGTTTGACGAAATGATATGTTTTATTATTACTATCCTCTCGACTTTTTCACCTTTTTCAGGGCTTGTCAAAGCGAGTCAACAATTTCCATATTATTGTTATTATTCAATATTATATATATATATATATATATATATATATACTATATACTTTATAGTATACTATATAGTGTACCATATATAAACTACAATTGTACACGAAGCCCAGACTGATGGTCTGAACCTGGTGAACAGAAATTTAATCAATTATTAATTAAATCATAACTATAACTAATTTATAAATTATAATCAATTTAATGAATCCAGACTAAACTAGATTAAAAATTAATCCAGATTAAACCAAAAACTCTCTCGTCCTTTACATCAGTTCACAACCCAAAAGAAGTCATTTGTAATAAAAAAATTCATCTAAAGTGAACACCTTCTTCAGGTGTTTCCACAGTGAACCATCCTTCTCCATCTCCCCCTGTCCTCTCCATCTTCTACTCTGACTACAACTACCTCCATGTCCTCCCTCACTGCATCCATCAATCTCCTCGTTGTCTCCTACCTGGTAGCTCCATCTCTAGGATCATTCTTCTACCAATGTATCCACTGTCCCTCCTCTGAACATGTCCAAACCATCTCAATCTGTCTTCTCTAGCTTTTGTCTCCAAACCCTCCTGTCTGTGGTCTTGTCATCCATTATTTTATCTGCAAATTTGAAAAGTAACCCTCACTTACCCCTTGTAGATTAATTCTCTATTATTATTATTTATATTCATGTGATTATTATATAAATAAGGTCAATTTTATTGACAAATAAACAAATATCGCGTTTATTTTACACTATAATAAATATTCATTGTTTTGTTTCATTCACGTCTCACGGAACTGTTTGTTTAAAGAAGCTTATCCAACAAAACTAGTCGTTTTTATTAATGTATCGTTGATAATGAACTGGTCTCGGTGTTAAATTATTTCACACCTAATTCTCAGTCGTTGTAAAATAAAATAAACTAAGATCTTAATGTATTTACGACATGGGAAGCTTTTCTCTATGACCAGCAGAGGTCAGTGTGACGCTGTCGCTGGTCTACACCGGACCGGAAACGGATTCACAAGCGAAGAAGTGGAGATTCCGCGGGAATCGTTTCTTTGCTACTAAATAAACGACCAGTAAAAACTCAAGTTAAACTTGTCAGATCAGATCGACTGATTATCGGCTCCACACCTTCGTCGGTAAGAACATCGATACTGAACTGTCATCCTTCGGTACCGTCTCCTCACGCTCCAGATCCGTCATGTTCTCCGAGCTGAGCGCCCAGAACCAGGGCTCCTCTCTCCTCCGCGCCCCGGCCCCTGAGAACCAGGCCCCTGTGTTCGAGAGGGTCCTTCAGTCCTACTGTCCCCGCTCCGAGCGCTACACTGTCGGGGAGAGAAGCTTCAGCCGCCAGTATGCCCACATCTACGCCGCCCGGCTGATGGAGATGAGGCCGCTGCTGTCGGAGAGAGCCCGGAGGAAGTGGGGTAAAATGGGAGGCAGGAGTCACATCCACCCGCTGGGTGGTTGGAGCAGTTGGACTGATGATTTTGTTCACTGTCCCAGGATCAGATGTGACCATCAGGAGGCTGTGTGATCTTCAGACAGGAGAGCAGTGTTGCATTGTGGGAACCCTGTTCAAGCGTATGGAGCTGCAGCCATCGATCCTGAAGGAGATCAGTGAGGAGGTGGGTGTGTGTGATGGGAGGGATTCAGATTTATTCACCCACAGGAAGGCTGAGTGTATGGAGCAGTGTGATGTGGGTGTCAGTGGTGGAGACTGCTGCCTCTGAGACCAGGTGATGGAGATGGTCTGGTTCTGTTCTCAGCACAACCTTCTTCCTCAACCTCCTCGGACCAAGTACATCGGTGAGACAGACGAGGTCATCTTAGAGGACGAGCTGCAGAGGATCAAACTGGAGGGGAAAATCGACCGAGACAGATGTGTCACAGGTCTGATGTTTGTCCTTCCTGTCTCTCCTGTCTTTGTCCCAGATCAGGTTTTTTAACCCCTTCCATTTCAGGCAGTATCATAGCCATCTATGGATCTGAACAGAATGATGGGAAGTTCACAGTTGAAGACTTCTGCACAGCTGATCTGCCGTCACAGCCTGAGAGACCAGCTCTGGACTCAGACAGGTGAGGACACTGGAACCTGCTGGAGAACTTCAGCTTCTCTTTATTTTTTTCTGTTATAATTGTTGTTGTCTTCTGTTTCAGGTATGTCCTCCTGGCCTCTGGACTCGGCCTCGGCAGCACCAATGCAGACAGTCTGTTGGGACTGCAGCTGCTGATTGACATGGTCAGCGGTCAGCTGGGTGAGCAGCAGGAGCAGAAAGCAACAGCAAACATCTCCAGGGTTCTTCTGGCTGGAGGTCTCCTGAGTCAGAACACCCAGGACAAGGACGCAGCCACCAAGGTGGGGACATTTACGAGTCAAATATACTGAAATACCGTAATAGTGACCTTGGATTTGGGTAAAATGTCAACCTACTGCTCCACCCTCTACCTTCTGTCAGGCCAAATATCAGACCAAGAAGACACAGGCCGGCAGTGTGGAGGCCATGCGTCATCTGGATGAGCTGCTGCTGCAGCTGGTTGTGAGTTCATTCCCCATGATGCGTTCACAATCGTCGGGAAATAGTCAGACACACGTTTTATTTAAGGAAAAGGTTTAGAGGACGGTGGTGAGACCAGCCATGATGGATGGATCAGAGACACCAGGAATAGACAGAAGACAGAGCTGGAGGTGGAGGAGATTGCTGCTGAGATTGTCTTTAGGAGAGACAAGGATGGACAGGATCAGGAATGAGGTGATTAAAGGGACAACACAGACAGGAAGGTTTGGAGACAAAGAAGCTAGAGAAGACAGATTGAGATGGTTTGGACGTGTTCAGAGGAGGGACAGTGGAGACACGTTGGTAGAAGAATGATCCTAGAGATGGAGCTACCAGGTAGGAGACAAAGAGGAGATTGATGGATGTAAGTGGAGTCAGAGTAGAAGATACAGAGGACAGGGTGAGATGGAGAAGGAGGATTCTCCTGAAGAAGAAGGGACCAGACCAGAGGAGAAGATGAAGACAATATCATTCTGTTTCTGCTCCCAGGCGTCTGTTCCAGTGACCGTGATGCCGGGTCAGTATGACCCAACCAACTACACCCTCCCACAGCAGCCACTGCACCGCTGCATGTTCCCTCTGTCCTCAGTGTACCCCACCCTACAGCTGGTGTCCAATCCATACCAGGCTGATGTGGACGGAGTCAGGTGAGTTTTTATTGGTCAATTTAGTTTCTTTAAGGGGTTTCTTTTTGGGATGTGACCCACCAGTTGAGAACCACTGAGTTTATTGATTTCTGATTGATTGATTTTATTGATGGTTTATTTCCTGTTTGTATTGTCAACATTTTTTTGCTGGTTCCAGGTTTCTCGGCACCTCAGGTCAGAATGTGTGTGACATTCAGAGGTACAGCAGCATGGACAGCCACCTGGAGATCCTGGAGGAAACGCTCCGACTTCGCCACCTGGCGCCGACGGCTCCTGACACTCTAGGTTGGTCAGAGGACTTGTTTGAAAACTGCATCTGTCTGTCACGGTTTGATCCGAGCGTCTGGTCTGTTCCGTTTTGCTCCTGTCAGGTTGTTACCCCTTTTACCAGAGAGACCCTTTCATCCTGGAGGAGTGTCCTCATGTCTACTTCAGTGGCAGCGCCCCCACCTTTGACTCCAAACTCATCCACGGTCAGTGTGGGACTAGAACCTTTCCGTACCTGGGCTTAAAGTGAAATGTGAATTTTCAGAATGTCAATAGTTTAAATTCTGACAGTTTCATCGCAAACGACTGAGGTAGGAATGTCCGATGTTAACTCGACAATGTTGTCCAAACACTAAATTTTCAATACCGATAAAGACCATTACCAATACATGCAGCTCCAAAACTGAGGTTCACAGCTATTTGTGATTCCATTAAATTTGGCAAAACCCCAAAAAATGGGTTATCGGACTTTTACTATCAGAGAAAAAACGATGTGGATCTCAGTTGTCAATATCAGGCAATTGATAACAGACCTAAAAAAATTTTTGGGAGAAAGAGCTGTATATAAAAGTTAAAGACACTAGATGGCAGCATTGCAGTTCATTTTTAAATTTGTGTTGTCAACCAGGGAATTGTCTGCTGATGCTGGTGAGGAAAAAGAAATATGCATTACTGGGTGAAAAAAAACATCTGTCCTGTAGGGGGTGCATGACATAATAGGATTTTTTTGCAAACTAACATCTCAGTGAGCAGCAGTTAATTTTCATAGAAACCAAATATTGGTTGATATTAGAATTAAGAAATGTACTCTATAATAATTGACTTTTCTGTTGCTAAATCTAAACTGTGCAACACTGCCCCCCTTGATTTCCAGTGGTACTGCTCCATCACCTGTAATAGGATGTTACACATGTTTATTTTTATTTTGCATTGACTGACGGTGGTTCTGGTTCCGACAGGTCCTGACGGTCAACAAGTTCTGCTGGTCACTGTTCCTGAGTTCTGCAGCACCCAGACAGCTTGTCTGGTCAATCTACGCACTCTTCAGGTGGAGCCGCTCAGCTTCTCCGCCTTCTCTGCCGACGAGGACGAGGACAGTGAGATGAACATCAGTCACTGAGGTCCACACACACACACACACACACCTGTGTACTTTGATCATGGACTGCTGCAGAACACCGTGCCCAGAAACTGTTGAACTGCCACAGTCAGACGTGACAACACCGGGTCACAACAGTCAGAACCAAATGAACATTATCGTGATGTCACCACAGCGCCGTGGTCAGTGATGTCATCACAACCACATGGACTTTACGGCCTCTTCTTGCCACTGCTAATACTTTTGTACTTGAAGTCTGACTAATAAACTGTTTTGTAAATAACTGAGGCTCAGTGTCCATTGGTTGTGAAGGTTGAGCTCTGTTTTCATGTCCAATAATATCGACCGATATTAACGGATGATATTAGCACATTATGTCGTGTCGTTTTTTTTTTTTTCTTTGACAATAATACTCTAATAACGCAATGGTTCCATTTCACCAAAATTAAAAAATGGCCATTTTAATACGTCACTAATAAAACACTAGATGGCAGCATTGCAGCTTATTAAATTAAAACCATACTAATACAGTGGCTTGTGCCAGTATCGATTGATATCACAATCCAGAACTACGTGACACTGATTGAACTCCCCCCGATGTTGGCGACAAAGAAACATTTTTTTTGGTACAATAGTCTGAAGCCTTTATTTGAGTATCAGCTCCTGCCTTAGCGGCTGTGTCTGAGACAACATGGCCGACGGTTCTGTCACTCGACTTATTCACGCCCTTCCTGTAGAGAAAGGGACAGTAGGTCCTCTATGTCTTCTGGGGAAAAAGTCACTTTCCTGAATGTGGAATCTCAACAAACACATTTTTTCAACAGTGAATAACGAGTGAAGACAGTTGTGTCAAAAGTGTGAGACATCATCATGACTTAACACGGTCAACACTGAGGCTTTCATTTCAGTGTTAAGTGATGGACGTGTTTTCACTAAACAGGTAACATGGTTAATATTTATATTCTCCTTGTGGATGTGTCGTACAAAGACAGGAGTGTTGTTCTTCAGTCGCCTGTTTACAGTATGAGGAGACGAGGAGACGAGGAGACGGACAGGTAGGTGGAGGAACAGGCGTGTGTGTGTTGGTTTAGTAGTCAGCGATTTTAAACTCATAGTTATAGTCCAGGAAGGAGTCTGTGTATCCACCCGGTGTTGAGGACTGTCCCTCCATCACAAGCCATGAGTCATACCAGGACGTGGTGGTTTCTGGTGTTGTGGGCGGTGTAGTTGTGGTCGGGGTTGGGGTTGTTGTGGTTGTCGGGGCTAATGTCGTCGATCGTGACCTCATTAACTTCTGTTGTCGGAGGCGGCGGATGCGAGCTATCCTGAGCCTCCTCCGCCTCTCAGAGCTGATGGGTGAATTTGGTGGAGGGACATTGTTGACCACTACACGTCGGTTGCCGTCCCGAGCTGCAGGATAATGAACTCTGTTGTTGCTGTAGCTGAGTCGGATGGGTTTGTTACCGTGCAGAGCCATGATCTGAAGGAAAGAGAATAGTTTTAACAAGTGCAGTTCTCCCTTTGGTCCACAGGTCTAAGGTAGGTATGTTGTCAAATCCAACTGTGTTTCACCTGTTTGATGCGGTCCCAGTTGGACTTTGCCAAGTTAAAGCTGCAGGTGGTCGCCCCAGACTGGTACCCTACCACACAGACTTTGGTCACGGGGGAGAAGCCCTCAGCTCGAGCCGTCACTCTGTACTCCCCTGGATTCAACAGCCTCCAGAAGTCTCCTGTTGGAGCTGCAGCAGCAGCAGCAGCAGCAGCAGCAGGAGGAGGAGGAGATTAACATTCAGACTAAAAGTAAAGACTTTAACCTGATAAGACTTGGAAGGGGGCGAGTGCCCTTTCTTTTTACCTGTAGTGACGTCATGATTCACCCCTTCAACAGACACCGTAGCATTTGCGATTGGGTTCCCCTGCTGGTCCTTCACGATGCCCCTGATGCCTCGATGCACCTAGGCAAGACAGTGACCTTGAGATGATCTGTCTTACAAATACATCACACTGTGATAGGTCTTGGAGACCTTAAAATCGGACACTTTCACATCTCTATGCCGGTCTCAGAACTCCCAGACCTGTAAACTGGACGTCTTGGAGAAAGACTCCAAGGCGCCGTTGAGGATTAAAATGTCTTTCAAGCTCTAGGAAGAAGGCAAGTTGCAAAGTTGAAAACTTTGGACCTGTGACTACTGTACGTGTGTGTGTGACCAACCTGCTCCATGAAGACCAGCATGGCTTCTCTGTTCCTTTCCCACTCACGCGCCAACTCACTCTCATGAGGAAACTTGTCGCAGCCCAGGAAAATGGACAGTTCAAAACAGTTGGTGTGCAGGTAGCTGAAGTCGTTCATACCTGAAGAAATGCAACACATGCACAAACATGAGCTCAGAAGGTGCAGTAGACTCAATGACCACTAGGTGGTGTTGTTGACCCATGCAAGTCATATAAAGTCTCCTTCACTCACTGCCTGTCACTGGCTTCCATTTGGCCCGGTTGACGATGCCATGTCCCCCACCAGAGACGTCTCCATGACAGGAGCCGTGGAAATGGTTATGTGTCATGGACATATGTGTGGATGCGTAGGACACAGCTAGCCACCTGAAGAGGGACTCGTCTGCGACGGCCCGAGGTTCATCTTCAGGTTCTGAGTGGTGATACCCAGCACTTCTTCCTCTGTCGTCCTCCTCCTCTTCTCTGTGGCCATAACCTTCGCTGTGGCCTTGGTTGTAACCGTGGTCATAGCTCTGTTCATAGCCGCCGTCGTAGCCGCGGTTGTAGCCACGATCGTATCCTCCGTCATAGCCCCGGTCGTAGCCACGATCATGCCCACGGTCATAGCCCTGGTTGTAGTTGTGGTCATAACCACGCTCGTACCCCTGGCCCCTCCACTCCTCCTCTGGATCAGTGTACCCCCGGCTTCTCCAGTCCTCCTCCGGCTCCTCGTGGTAGCCCTGACCCCACTCTGTCACGTCGTATCCCTCCTCCTGCCCCTCCTCCTCATACCTTGGAGAAGAACAGACATTTATGCTTTGAGCAGATGCTTTTATCCAGAACAACTTACAAGATGAGGATTAAGAATCAGTTTATATAAGGGATCTCAGATTAGGTAGAAGGGTTAGATTAGGTGGTAGAAGGCAGAGCAGGACGGGGAGCACTAGGACAAGAGGAGCTTTCGGAAGAGCTGGGTCTTCAAGAGCTTCTTGGAGACAAGGAAGTCCTCCCTTGTTCTGTTTGTTCTTGTTAGATCAGTAGTTCGGAGCAGACCCTTTAAGACCTCTGTTAGCTAGCAACACGGATTAGAATTATGGGGAGACACTGTCGCTCAGTGATTGAGGTCTGACTGATTGAAGATGAAGTGCTGCCACGTTCTTGACCTGGATCTGTAGAGGTTTCACAACACAGGAGATAACTATGGTCGGTACCCGGAGGTTAGGTTAGGCCTGATCTGTTTGATGGATACCATGACTGGGTGGTGGTTGTCAACTGGTCAACGGCTCATCCATCATGAATCAGTCATTGAGGGACCAAACAAGGGTTTTGGATACACAACGGAAGAACACAAAGTTAGACAAACTGATAAAGAGCATAAGTCGTACTGTCTCTTCCTGCGGCTGTGAGGTTTCTGGCTGTCCACTGGTTTGTTGAGACGAAGCCTGTCATAAGGATAAGCCACAATTGTTTCTCCGCCCTGAAAGTTAGCACCCAGCACAAATGGATGGCTTTCCATCCAGGAGATTATGGCCTTGGTCTCCACAGCAATCTGGAGCAAATAAGAGGAAGATTGAAGAAGACAGCGTTTGAGGACAGACAGATCTACGTTGACGACCCGTTAGTCTGCAACTGCTGCTAAATTAAAGGCTTTCAACGTCAGCATACATGTTTAGTGAGGGACCCCCCCACCCCAACCCTTACCGAGCTGTTGAATTCATAGTTTTCTGGAATGGGTACATGATGGTTGGGTGTGAGTTTGGGGACCATTCCCTTATCTTCGGCGTCCCAGAGGACGCTGTTCAGATCAGGAAAGTTCTGGAAGATGTCGAAGCCATCATTGTTGAAGTGTCCGGTCGTCCAACTGCTCAACTCTGATCCCTGGAAATCCAGAAATGTACAAGGAATACGTTTGTTTTTGTGTGTCACTCCACGTTGAAACATTCTTTATTCTATTTTCACTGACGGCTTCAAACGCTTCCTCGTGTCCGTCAGGGTTGAGTGACGGCACCAAGTGGATTCGAATCCCCTCCACCAGCCGCTGGACTCTGGGGTTCCGGTCTTTGTATTCTTTGCACAGATACTGCATCAGAAGTAGAAGCAACTCCCGCCCTGTCGCCTCATTCCCATGTAGCCCGGCTGTGAAGCGGAACTCTGGCTCACCTGCACACACACACACACACACACACACACACACACCAAGATTAGGAACAGATAACAGCTTTTTTGTCTTTTGATCCTAATCTTCTGCGCCCCCCCTGATATTTAGAGGATTTACTGGAGCCTCGGGCAGAGCTTAGTCCCAGATCTGGTGAGGTTAGAGCTTCATAGAGTCAGAAAATCAAACCTGCTGAGGACGGAAGAGTTTATCCCTGTATTAGAGTGAGTGTCGTGTTTGTACCGATTTCGTGCTCCTTTGGGTTCCCAGAGATGACCATGGCAATGATGTCCAGGCCCTTGGTGCTGCGGCCCAGGCTGTAGATGTCAGTGATGTTGGGACACTCGGCGTTCACTGACTTCATGAGCTGTACAATAATGACAGGGTTGAGTTTGCAGGAAGTTGATCATCAGTGTATTTGTAGGAGAACCTCCTGGTTCGTGGAGGTTGGTGTCTCCTTGTGTGGGAATGCTCACTTGGACCATCTCTGAGTAGCTGTGGTGCTTGAACTTTAAGTAATCCACTGGCATCACTTCATTCTGTCGGTACTGAACCTCGGTGGGGTCTGTGAGCCAGAACAGAACACAGCAGAACCAACACTTGTCCAGTTTGTTTGTTTTCTTGCTTCATGGTTTTGCTTGAGTGTAAAGTCTGGACCTCACCAGGCAGTGGACATCCAAGGACCTCAAGCCTCATGCACAGAGAGCCGTTCCAGCTCTGTGGGATGATCCTGATGTACCGGGCCAACACCGGCTCCGCCAGCTGGTTCATCACAGGAATGTCCTTATCACTGTTCCCGAAGAACAACTGGACGAGAGGAAGGACAATGAGTTGGACTGAAGGACGAAGTCAGACACAGTTGACACAAACAGTGATTCATGAAGAAGTTAAGGAGTGAAGTTAGTTGGACTTTAGCCTTGAAGGTAAACGAGATTTTTCTCCGTAACACAGACCAGACCAGACCAGACCAGACCAGAACAGGTCCAATAATCAGTCTCATGACCATCTGGGTTGAGATTTTATGACGGTTCTGTCCATTCTCTGCTTTGGTCCAAACAAGTGAGTTCACGGACGGAGAATGCGATGATGACTGACCCAGTCGGCGTATCCGTCGTGGATGGTGGTCCATTCTCTGCTGTCATTGCTGAACGCCAGGAAATAGGAGGTGACGTAGTCACTCCTACAACCAGTGGAGACAAAACAAACTCTGTTTTCAAAGTTCGTCACCAACACTTTTTCTTTCTCCTCCAGTTGTTGTTCGGTTCTTACTCGTTCAGAGAATCCCGTCCCTGAGTGATGACTCCCGTGAACTCCGTCTCCTTGCGAGCGTCCATCTCAAACCAGTGGATCGTGTCCTCGGAGTTTGCACACCACGCCCCGCCCCTTGGGTTCTCCTCATCCTCAGAACCCTGTGGACCAGAGGGAACAGAGCGTCCTGACAGAACCATCTTCTGAACCGCCTACAGTACCGTACTTTCAGGGTCTAAACTGATCATGGTTGACGCTGAAAATGGAGAAACTGAAGATGAAGAATTTGATGAATTTGAGGAAGAGGAGGGAACTGTAGTGTTTTGTACTTCATCATGTGTGTAGTATATATTGTGTTTTCCTTGGAGCTGAAGAGAAGTTGCTGCTCTGTTCTAAAACTTTTCTTCTTCTTCTTCTTCTTCTCTATTCTCTGTCGTACCTGCATGTTGAGTCGCGCCCTCTGAGGTGCGAAGTGGTACTGCGACATGGAGGAGGCGGTGAGCTGGTCGGGCTCGATCTTGTGCGACTCCATCCCCAGAGGAGGACATTCTGCCGACGGCAGAGTCAGAGCAGAGTGTGAACCATATTAATATATCAACAATATTCCCACCGATGCTACGGCTCCTACTTTTCGGCTCCTTGTAGACGCGAGGTCGGCTCCTGGCTCGCTCCTCGGCCTCCTTCAGTTTCTGCGCCTTCTCTGGGGAAAAAAAACAGAGATGGTTTGAATTTGAGTTAAAGACGACGGCCGAGATTTTGACTTTCTGGACCAACACAGACATCAAGTCAACCAAGAATCTTTAAGAGACTCGTCGTAGTTTTGGTTCCAGTTCACTCTGTTAAAGACACAGCTGAGGAAGACTCCCGTCCATCAGAGCGACAGAGGGAATGAGAAACATCTTTCTAAGTCAACAGTTGGACCAACAAGCGCTGACTGATGGACGCTGGTCCTTCATGATTCCAGAAGAAGAAGTTACAGGTACCATGTATTTTCATATTTACATTTCATGGTGTTTGGTTCATAGTCTGTCTCTGTGTTCTTTCTTCTCCAGCTGCAGTTTTAACATCTTGTTCTAAAGCAACAACATCTGTCAGAAGGAAGATCCTTGTTCTTCATTCCAGGATTCTTCTCCAGAATCGTTTCAGACGTTTTCACTCATCACAGCATGAACTGATTGAGGTGAAGAGTTTTTGTTTGGAAAAACGTTCACGTCCTGTGATCTGATCGTCTTTTCCAGCTTTGGAGTTTTGAGACTTTTCAGCTTAAGCCCAGATTTCAGTGATCCGTGCAGACAGGAAGTGACCTCCTGACCCACGGCCCTGACAGCGGTGTTTATCATCCACTTCATCCAAACCACTAATTCTCAACCGCTGGGTCGTGGGACGCTATGGAGCCTTGATGGATCAGAAGGTTTTTTTCAAGATGTCTCTTTCTTCAATTCCTGCAACTACGTCAGGTTAGTTTTAAACTAAACAGTCGTTAATGTTACAGAAGCCAATTCCAACACAATGTGACCGAGTTTAAAGAAAAGTTGGTCTCTGAAACACAGGAACCACTTAGTCGGAGAGAAAGGATTGAGTGTGATGTCAATAACCTTTAACCAGGTGAACTAATGAAGACCATGTGTCGACTCACGTCGTTCTCACCTGCTTGGTTTTACAACCACTTTTTTCTGTGTTCTGAAAAAAACCTCTTGGATCTCAGCTTTTCTCGACATGTTTCTTATTTAAACTTTTGTTCTTTTCTTATTTGTCTTCTGTCTCCTCTCCTTTTCTCTCTGAGGAAACGACCAAAACAACAGACAGTTTTATTGGAGTGTCTCTAAATCACCCTCAGAGACACATTCACTGTGTTTCTACAAACTGTAAACTTGGATTAAGAAAGAAAAAAAACCCAAAGATCAACCATCATTCACAAAATCTGTGTTTTTGATATTGTTGTCAAATCGTCAAACGAACTGAATCAGTTTGAGTTCACGCTGAGTTTCAGCTGAGTTTTACTTTTGTATATTTAGGTGTTTATACCGTAGTCGTAGTCGTCGTACCACGTCCCCTCATACGGTGAAGCAGTCGTCGGTTCCTCTGATTAAAAAAGAAAAGCAAATAAAAACCAGCATCAGTGGTTTGTGGCCAAAACCTCTTTGAGAGTCAGATTTTTTTTTTTTTTTTTTTTCACGACATTGAACGTGTAAATATTTCACTTCTGTTTGGACGTCACTTCTTTTCTGAAGATGTCATTAAACTCCTGAGGTTTTCATTTACAGCTAAAAAACCAAAACACAGTCGTGAACTGATGACAGGCTTTTTTCAAAACGTCGGAAAATTCTGTTGAGTAAGTGGAACCGAAGAAGCCACAAAAAAACTGCTGTTTAAAGAGTAGGTTACTTCACAGAGATTTGTTCCATGTGCTGAGGAGGAGCCGCTGCTCGCAGCCAATCAGAACCAAGAGCTTGTTATCGTTACCAACAGAACCGACAGAAAGTCCCTGCACTCCAGGACTCCAGGGTCCAGGACTCCAGGACTCCAGGGTCCAGGACGCATTTACCTGGGAGATTCTCTACGAGGATTTCAGGGGCGACTTCTTTACCATCAGGGAACGGGAGGTCGTCTGGAAGAAGAGGGAAAAGTCAGAACCAAGAGCGGAGACATGAATCAGTGGAAACACAGAGTAATGAGAAATGTTCAGTCCAGTCCAGTCCAGTCTGGTCTGGTGTCACACCACCAGCACCAGACGAAGAGTTTCCACCGTCCAGTCCAAGACCAGAAAAATGTCAAATCACCGCTGGAAATTTGTAACAAATATTTGTGGCTTTAAGCAAGAAGTGTGTGTCACGTAAATGTAACGGATTCAGTCGAACTGGGAGGTTTTTCTAACGCCTCGAAATCCCTCGCAAAAACTTTGAATCCTGGGATTTCTTCAGTTTGGTGAAAGGAGTCGTACAGTGTTCGACTCCCTGGTCTACAGTGAAACACAGGGAAACCTCTCAGAATGTTCTGATCCACATTAGCTTCTCTGCTGATTGATGGTCTTGGACGTGTTCTGCGGCGGCTGTGAAAAATCTTCAACAGCTTTTGGCAGTTGAAGCCGGAATCTTTTTTCCTGAATGAATGTTTCTCACTGTAGAACTGGGAGTGAGAGTTGGTATCATCTACGCTGTGAGTCATAGGTCAATGAGGTCAATGAGGTCAATGAGGTCAGTGCTGAATCATCTACACTGATTGATAACGAAGATCGTTGGATCACGTTGACACTATTGAACTGACGCAGAGACAAACTGAGACGTACACTTAGCGTCCCAGTAGTCGGTCTCATCTGTCCCGTCCTTCTTGTTGACCTGGGGGGCAGAGGGAGTCGTTTCCGTCTCTTTCCAGTAGATGTCGTAGTTGTCTGTCACGAAAGCATCGGGTTCTGTCTCGTCTGGTTTCCAGAAGTCGTCGTAGATATCCGGCGGAGGAGTGGAAGGTTCCGTTTTCCAGAAGTCGTCGTAGACGTCAGGCACGGGTGTGGTAGGAGCGCCCCCTCTCAATTTCCAGTAGTCGTCGTCGTAGATGTCCGTGACAGCTGCGGCCGGGTCGACCTCCTCCACCCAGTAGTCGTACGAGTCTACGGTGGGGTTACTGGGCTGAGGTCGGGCCGTAGTGGGCCCAGAATCCCAGTAGTCCTCGTCCGGGTTCCATTCGACTTCTGAAGGACAAACATGAGAAGAACTTCAACAAAACAGAATATTTAAATGTAGGGTCATTGATCCGATCATTTTTTTTTTCATGTAACATCATTACGTAATATCGACGAGGCCAAAGATTTGGTTTTATTTTTTAGGCCTAAGACAGTTTTATCGCATCGCTAATTATCTGTAATTAAATGTTTTAAATGAAAGAAAATCCAGATCATTCAACGCCGATAAAAAGTGTGTAGCTGTTGGCGACCCCCCATGGTGTAGGATGGCATTCCACTCACCAGGGTCGAAGTAAGGGTAGTCCGTGGGTGGTTCCGTAGGCGGTTCAGTTGGTGGTTCCGTGGGGATTGCTGCAGATGAGAGTCAGGTTGAGTCTGGTTCTTTAATGTCCCCCTCTGAGTCCCCGCACCTCGTCCTCACCTGTGGTGGTCGTGGGTGGAGCGGTCGTCGTCTGCCGGTCCTTCTTCTTCCCCTTCCTCCCCTCGCCTCGAGGTTTCTTGGTGGCGTTTGGATCCTTTGGCTCCTTGTTCTTCTTCTTGTCCTTCTTCTTCTTCTTTCCTTCTTCTGCCGCTCTCCTCACTCGGCCCAGAAGCCCTGAGGACACAAAGACATCACGTCTGTCTTTTTATTTTGTTTCCATTCTGAAGGTGAAGACCCCATGTCCTCTCTGTGACAACGTCTTCTCACTGAAAGGTAATGAAATGTAAACAGAATCTTTTTTGCCTGTGGCCTCGTATGAAATGACCTGTGGCCTGGTACAGGTCCACGGCCCTCAGGTTGATTTTTCTTTCTTTGTGTTTGACTGCTAGATGTTTTCTTGAAGAACATCGTGAGTCTCCTCTGATTCTATCTCCACTGAACAGGATATAATATTAAAGCCCAGAGATCCTTTGATTCCCTGGAGGTTTCGGAGTAAAATAATTTAAACCAGAACCAGAACCAGATCTGACCTAAATAAATAAAATAAATAAAAAAAAAAAAAACACAGATGTCACAGATGTCCAATGTCGTTGGACAAATTTGACAAAGACATTGATGAATTAGTGGTTCTATGGTATAGTGGTTAGCCTGCAGGGTTCTAGGTTTAAATCCCAGAGGAATTTTATACTTAAATAATGTCAAATGTGTGTAAATGTGAAAAAGCCTGGTGGTGACAACAGGTTACTGCACCCTGTTAATACATTTTTTTTTTTTTAAACCAAGGCTGATCATTTCTACTGTAAAACTTGTTTTTCCACTTATGGCTCTTTTTCTTTTTCTTTTTTTTCCCTACGATGTCAAAACAACCGAGGAGGAAAGAATCCAGACGTGGACTCGTCTCAGACTCGGCTCCAGGTCCATCAGTGTTTCCTGAAGTTCTGTCGCTGTGTCAGTGGAAAACTAGGCCCAGTTCCAAACCCTTCCTCAGACACCTGTGTTACAGTGAAGAAGAGTTCGACCCAGAACACGTTTGGATCCAGGTCCAGTCTGCGTCCAGAACCAGATCCAGTTCCTGACTCTCTTCACAGGAGTGAGCATCAATCACTCTGTTCTGGAAAAGAAATCTGTCTCCAACATGTTGTAATGTACTCTGCCCCGGCCCCCTGCTGGTGAGGACAAGTGTTGCACAGGTGAACGTTGGCCGTGTCTGTGAGCCAAGAACCGATCTTTGATCTCTGGACCAGGAACCGATTTCCTCTCGTATCTGTTTTTATCTTAGTCGACCCAAGCAGCAACCTCTCGCTGTGCACTACTCCTCCACCCCAGTAGGGGGCGATCTCTGCCATTTGTAATAGCATTTGTTAACAAATATTTTTAGAATTTTACATATGTTATTGTTGAAAGAAATTACAAAAAAGAAAGTTTTAACTTTTTTACAAAGATTTTTTGTTTCTTCCAGATGTGAATTAAACATCAGTCTTTGAGTCACTTTCAGCCCCCTACAGGCTCAGCAGCAGTACTGCATGAAAGTTGTGATTTCCTTTTCAAATAAAAACATCATCAAAATGTTTAACGTTGTTGATCCACAAAGATGAAGGAAAATAAACTTTTTATTTTACAACATGAAGATAAACTGAAAAATTGTCAGAATGTTTTTGTTGATTTGTTGAAAATATATTTGTGGTTTTAAGGCTGTTTTCTCTCCATCAGTGACTGGAAGTCGTCGACCAACAGAAATAGTTTGGTCTAAACTTTTCCATAAAGAACTTTTTCTTTTCATTATTATTTTCCGTTGGTGAATTTGTTTCTGACCAAAGTTCTAAAACTAACTCGCTCCTGTGATGCATCACATGCACTGAGAAAATATTTGCCCCACCTGCCCTCCGTGCCTCCTCCGCCTGCCGCCTGTCTCTGCTGCTGCTCTCCAGTGGGTGTGGGTCTCCTGCAGGGACTGGATCAGACTCTGGACCAGGACCAGGACCAGGACCAGGATCTTGGTGGACCTCATCGATCAGGTTTTCCTCCTCCACCTCTCTGCTCTCTTCAGCCCGCTGCAGATGAACTACACCCCCGGCGCCTTCACCTCCTCGGGGAAACAGCAGACAACACAGGGCCAACAGAGCCGCACACTGAGCCACCGTCCTGCCCCTCATGGTGGTGGAAAAGTCCAAAAATCCTCCGTGGGTTTGAATCCTCAGTTTGGGAACTTAGAAGCTCCTTGACCTCAGTGTGTTTGAACCACTGGAATCTGTGATGCTGCCCCACACGTCCACAGAGCCACAGTGTCGACCAGACTGGGCTGCACACAGATGAAGAGGGAGGGAGGGGGTGGGTGAGAGAGGGAGGGAGGGAGAGAGAGAGAGCAGAGCAGAGCTTCAGTCTAATGAATGGACACTCTCTCGCCCCGTAGCCACGGTCAGCTGAAACAACAGCTCAGAGACGGAGGATCTCCTTCACCTGGTCGACGAGTCACGACAGGTGCAGGACCCAGACGAGGGGAGGAGGAGGAGCAGGAGGAGGAGGAGGAGGAGGAGGAAGTTGGGTGAGGTCTCCGACTGGAGACGATTCTCCTCCTTTATTAGAGACAAAAGGCAGAGGCAGTCCTCCGTCTGCTGTTCCTCTCAAATTCCTCAGCCCAGAGGTTCTTCACCCTGCACCGTCAGCAGAGCAGCAGAAAAGAGAGGAGTGACTCCTGGGACCCAGGGTGGAATTCCACAAGAGGTGAAGGAGGAGGAGGACGAAGAGGAGGAGGAGAGTGAGGAGGAGAAGGGGAGATTGGATGTTTTTCTTGAAATGTTAACAAAACCAAAGACCCTTCATGGAGAGAAATCAAGTGTTAATCAAAGGATTCCATTCATCTTTGATGATCAGTTAAAAGTCGACGTCTTATCTTTGTCTCTTTCTCCTGATAAACTTTACTTCTGAAAAAGTTTTTTTTTTTATTATTTTTTTGGTGGTGATTGAAAAAACCTCATCTAGAGCCATATGAACTGAACATATGAAGTAAAATAGAAATGTTCTCAGTGTTTAGACTCTATAGGTGCATTAACAGGAGAAAACAACACTGTTTCTTATCAAACGAGGGAAAAAGAATAAAAAAAAACAAATATCATGGTTGGTATGAGGTGAAAAATTGTGCGAAAAAAAATTTGGGGAAAAGTTTGAAAGTGAAAAAAAACTATAAAAATATTTTAAAAAATCTTCACTAACATAACTAAGTATTTATATATAAATTAGGTTTTAATATATTATAATTAATATGTTATAAATTTTCACAATTTTAACCACCAAAATATTATTAACTAAGTATTTTAAGACAAA
>JAFBJS010000459.1:0-24564 GCA_016785265.1 Paraplagusia blochii
GTTATATGTGCATTTAACCCATTGTCAAAGTGAACAGTGACCTATGATCTTAAAGCACCCAGTGTGGAGCAACAGGGTTCAAATACCTAAATAAACCATAAATATATATATATGCATGCATGAAAATTAGGAAAATCTGATAATAACTTTTGTCGATATTGTATAAGGTGAAACCCAGACCTTGCATTATTGAATTTTCATTGTTGTCAAAGAAAAAAAAAATCCCATTGATAACAAATATTAACACGACTTGGCGATTAATACTGTATGACTGATAGTAATAAGCATTTTCAGCTCAGATGAATAGATTTTGACCTAAACTCTAATGTGACATCACATTGTTTAAATTCTGTTCTAATTTGCTAAGTTTGGTGGTTTAATTGTTGTGTATTTAACAAGTGTCTCTAAAGGAGGTCTTGTTGATTTGAGGAGGTCGAAAACAGCTGATCCAGTTACAGGTGCTCCTATCACCTACTTCAGCCACAGGTCCTGGAACAGCGTTCACCACTCGAGTTCAGTGTGGCTCCTAATTGGACAGGGACTGAGGGAACACTTGTCATGTGATGACAGTGACAAGAAGAACAGTGTCCTGAGCCATGGATCCTGGAGTCTGGAGTCTGGAGTTCTCCCCACATCCTCTGACAGGATCGATGTGCACTGCTGCTCCCATCAGGGCCGCTGGAGGCCCAGTTCAACGCAAGTAATTACTCTTACTTTTCAGAAGTTCATTTGGACCTCCCTGCACAATTCCACTCCCATCTTTGCTTTAAAACATGTTCCCTCTTTTTTTAAGAGAAAATATTTAAAGGATAATTGCGAAGGATCTGATTAACACAGTAAGAAGGATGAAAATAAGGAGGAAAGAAGGACAAAAGGTCACTGTGGTCTCTCTGTGATGAGACTCTTCACACTGGGACACTGCCCGGTCCACTCGGAGGACTGGACACTAAATCCATTTTTCTAGTCATTAATATTGGATTGTGTTCTTACTGTTAAACCTGAAGACCACAGTTTGACCCCCAGTTTCCTCTCATAGTCCTTCAACTGGTGCCAGGACAGTAGGGTCAGGGTTCAACCTAAATTGACCGTAGTGTGATATGAACATGGTTGATGGTGAACTGTAAAACGTGGAGTTCAAAAAGAATGGAGCAATTCCAGATGTATTTTACTGTCTACTATGAGTTGAGGGCAAAAATATACCTCCATCTACTTACCGATCTACCTACCTACCCATGAACGTACGTCTCTACCTACAGTACCCACCAAACCACCTATCTATTTATCTCTCTATCTATCTAGCAATCTATCTATCTACTTCTTATCCATTGACCTGCCTACATACCTGCTGCCTACCTATCATCTATCTATCCACCTAACTTCCTACCTACCTATCTACCTACTACCCTAATTGCCTACCTACCTACCTGTCTGTCTGTCTGTCTACTTCTCCATCTATCCACCTACCTGCTTACCCATTCATCCATCCATCCATGCATCCATTCATCCATCAATCCATCTACCTACTTATCTACCTACCTATCTACCTATCCATCCATCTACATATCTATCTATATAGATATCTATTTATTATTTGTCTACTTGCCCATCTATCCACCTACCTACTTACCCATTCATCCATCCATCTACCTACCTTTCTATCTAGATATCTACCAATATCTATATATCTATCTCTGTATATAGATATCTATTTATCCATCCATCCATCATCTACCTACTTACCTACCTATCTGCCTATCTATCTTCCGATCTATTTCCTGTACAGAAATGAACAAGATGTAAAGCAGTTTTCTGTACTGTTCATTCTTTGTGTCTTAACTATGTCACAGTTCTACTAAAACATGTATCAACAATCAACGCTCACGTCAGTGGACACTAAACAGCTCAGTCATGTTGTGAAGCACTTCCTGCCCAACATCATCGTGACTCAGCACAAAGTCCGATCGGCCTGCGTATCCCCCCCCCCCAACACACACACACCCACCCACTCACCTACACGCACACAGCCTTCAAACTGTGCAGCTCTGCTTTGAGCTGAGGAGAACAGACAGTCTCTCGCAGGTGGGTGTGGAGACACTAACTGTCTGTTGCGGGGACTCTGCAGAGGGAGGTCCGGTGCAGGTGGAGGAGACGCTACGGTGGTCTCCTCCAGCACAGCAGCCACATCACGAGTCCTTGGTACAGAATGTGAAAATATTACATAAAAAATGACTCAGATTTTATGAGCACAATAGAAAATACGCAGCACCGTGGCTTTGTAAAAGTGCAGTAGAACATTGATAAATATATGTTTACTCTCTGCATATATGAGAAAATGTCTGTGATTCACAAAATACTCTAAAAGAAATTGTTTTATACAGAATCGTCTGTGTATACTGTAGTACTACCTGACAGGAACAGGAAATCAAGGAGTAAGGGTATGTATTTGTTCTAACGCACACGGAATGTTATATATATATATTTCTTATCTGATATATTGGAACACTTGTACTGTTATAAAGACGTTACCCTGTAAACATATCTTTACACAGATACACTACAGTGTGTGTGTTTATACACAGACGTCTGGGAGAGCGTGACGAGACCGTGGCAGAGTTTTGAAGGTAGGAAATGAGGTGGCAAATAATGAGGCCTGTGGGATTTCTGTGAAACAACTTCATTCTCTGATCAGAGACGAGGTTGTTCAACCAGAAGAAAGGCTCTTCTTTGACTTTTTATTCTATCTTTAACACTTTTAACCCAAAATGAAGACAATTTGGCATTGATTTTATTATTTGCATAACAATCATCTGGATGAGAAATACGTCTCATGTACATAAATAGGTTGGATCATGTTTTCAATTTTTTATATTATTTCTGGCTCCTTCTCAAGGACACAAAATCCTTCACTACTCTTCATTCAGACTAAATCCTCATTGTGATGAGACAAACACAGATTTCAGAGGGCATTGTAAAGCAGGCATGGTAAATCTATGACCTGTGGGCCATATTGGGTCTTAAAATTTAACATTTGGGCCAAGTTTAACCTTTTTGCATTTCATTTGAAGTCATGGAAATCTTTTTTCTTGGTTTGTAGCCTGAAGTATCTATGAAATTGTGCGGACAAAGACAGAGCTTTAAGGCAGTCACTGTTTTCCTGTGATTTGTATTCTTCTGGTAATATATGCTACCTGACTTCTCTGCCTCCATGTCCTCCCTCACTGCATCCCTCAATTATTCAACCTACCTGGAAGCTCCAATTTCTAGGATCATTCTTATGCCAATGTATCCACTGTCCCTCCTCTGAACATGTCCAAACCATCTCAATCTGTCTTCTCTAGCTTTTCCTCCAAACCTTCCTGTCTGTGTTGTCCCTCTAATCACCTCATTCCTACAAAAATAAATGTAAAATACAAAAGTGTCTCCAGCTCTGCCTCCTGTCGTCTGCCTATTGCTAGTCTCACCAATCCACACATCAAGGATTAGAGACATAGAGACATGTTGGACAATGTCTCATTGGATATAGATCTTGTCAGGCCAGTTTGCCCATGCCCCACTGTACAGTACTGTATATGAATGGAGTCCTGGCTAGCATAGCTGTACAGACCCGTGTGTGTGAGTCTGTGTGAGCATGCATGTGTGCAGTGTGTGACTGTATAAAGGAGACAGTTAATCTCAGGTGGGCTGAGTCCATTGGTTCCTGCTTAATTAATACCACGCCATCTGTCTGTCTCTGGAGGAGGGAAACCACCGGCTCCTCAGGCTTTGATGGCACCTGTGAGTGTGAGTGGGTTTCACTACAAACAACTCAACCATATCTATGTGCAAATGTCAGTAATTCCTAGATCTGTAGTGCGCTGAATAACAGTTTGGTTTGTGAATCTTTTATTTTGTGCAGCTTTGGCAGTTTTTACTTTTCTATTTCTTCCCTTTGTATTTGCCAAGTTTCCAAAAACAATCAAATTTTTCGTCTAAAATATGGCCAGGTGAAAAGACAAACATTAAACACCAACTCCATGGCAACAGGCCACAGTCTGGGGCCAACGGATGATGAGTTTGTCTCCTCTGTGGAGTTCAGGGAGGATGTAAAAGTAAATCACATCACCACACAATGACAAACTGTTTTCGATTGTTTTTATCCTTTTTTGATCCTTATGAACTTTGAATCAGACCCAGGTTTCACACTAAGTGACTATAAATAAATGTATTATTAACATACATTAATTATGTATTGTATGTACTGTGTTAAAATGTAATTTTGGTTGGTGATGTGCCCCAGGATATTTATAAATGTAAAATAATGTGCCATGGCTCAAAAAAGGTTGAAATTCACTGGTCCAATCAGTCTTTTAACTATTATATCTAGTACAAAGGACTAGAGACACTAGGAATAGGTAGAAGACAAGAGGGAGAGCTGGAGGTGGAGGAGTTAAAGATGCTGAGATTCTCTTTGGGGGGGACAAGGATGGACAGGATCAGGAACGAGGTGATCAGGGGGACAACACAGACAGGAAGGTTTGGAGAAAAAGCTAGAGAAGCCAAACTGGGATGGTTCAGACATGTTCAGAGGACATGGTCCAGGACATGGACATGGACAGTGGTTATATTGGGAGAAGAATGCTAGACATGGAGCTACCAGATAAGAGACGAAGAGGAAGGCCAGATTTATGGATGCAGTGAGGGAGGACATGGAGGTGGTTGGAGTTGGAGTTGAGGATACAGAGGACAGGGGGAGATGGAAATTATTGACTCGCTGTGGCAACCCCTGAAAAATGGGATAAGCCGAAAGGAAAAGAAGAAGAAGATCTAGTACAAAGTATAAAGAACGCCTCAATTCAGTTAAAACAGATGAACAGACAGTAGTTAAAGTAGTTTGCTGTTAGCAAGCAAGATGAAAATGTACTATTTTTTAAGTCCTTGGACTTAACAGTCCAGTATTTAGTTCTATCCATATATAAACTAATGCACATACACACAGATTTGCATATACGTATATAATTTCTAATATTAATCCATTTATCAATAACCACTTCCTTGCAGGGAGCCACAGGTTGTAGACTTCAGGTTTTTAAACCATCTTTTATTCTTTTGATATATTTTACACCTGATTTTGGAAGTTTTTTTTTGGAACTTGGCCTCAGACCTTTGTTGCCACACTGCCCCAGGAGCTGGAACAAGGTCAAGCAGTGATGTTAGAAGATAAGCTCTGCTTCGGGTTCATCAGTAAAAGGTTGAATGTGGGGCTCTGCGTGGGTCAAACAATTTCTCACTCAACAAACTCGGGCATCAATTTTCCCCTTATGGCTCTTTCTCTGTGCATCAGGTTAGAAAAGTAAACACCTCAGTGTCCTCTGAAGAAATGTCCACAATTGTGTCCACAATTGGACTTCATACAGATGTCCAGGATTTCTGAGACATATATCTTCCATACAGTGATGGAAAACATATAAGAACACCCTTGTCTTTTTGTCTCCCCTTTTACTACACAGTTCTGACTCCTTTTTACCAGATGTTACGTGATACCTTTATTATCACCCTTTAACTGCTTCCCTTCTCCACCCATTTAAAGAGCCAGTTAATGCTCAGCATCATTAGTCTCATCATTGATCTCCCTTCTTGCTGCAGCCGAGGCCTGAGGACCATCTGCTGTCGCTGCTGCCGTTGACGCGTCCCCTTTAAAAGTCAAGGTGAAGCGCCGGTGTCTCGAGTGGGTGGAGGAAGGGACGCAGATCAGTAAAACAGCATCCTGAATCAGCCGCTGACAGCAGAGGTATGGACCGGCTGTCTCTCACTTCCACCTCAACTCCCTCAAGAAGCATAAGCAATGTGGACAAGAGTCTATATTTATCTAGAAATGGACAAAGATTTCATCTGGGGTTCCATGATGAAGAGCCAAAAAAGTTTATTTTTATTTTTAACTTAATAAAATCAGGATACAGCTGACAATGTACGAGTGTCAAAGATTTTTTTTTCTTCTACAAAAACAGGAAGGTATGGAAAAGACAGGTAGGAAGGGGGACAGATGCTTTCAAGTCTTTGCTAAAATTAGACCCAACCCCCAGAAAATTCCTGCGCATCCTTACGAATGAATACGGCAAACTTTTTGACTCGTGTCCTGCACGTGTGTTCCAAAAATTGGACATGGTTGGAGCCAGGTTAAGAGCAGAGAACTGGAGCGATTGGGCGAGCTAAGAAAAATGACATGCTTTTAGCCTTCTCAGTGCCATCTATAGGGAATATGTGGGCATTGCATGGAAAAGTCAGATGGAAGATTACAGCACAAATGTCAGTGGCCTCGATTACAAAGCTAAAAGGGCCCCATCTGGTCCTCGAACCTTAGTTTGCCCATAAAAGCAGACAACACATCTTATAGTCAATGTATTTCAGGTTAGCCTTCAGCAGCAGGGAAGAACCTCAGACATTTGCCCAGTTTTCCTTCGTTGTCTCGACTGAGACGCTCACGTGGATTAATTGGTGTAAAATTCCAGCAGAAGCCGTTGTCTGGGTGTGTATTGATTCTGCAGCAGGTCATAACAGCAGCAACGTTCTATGTCAGGTACCAGAGATGTCTGAGCTGAAGCTGCAGCCATCATTGAATTTGGCATCAGTTGTTTAATCACCTGTTTCCTGTTTGATTCACTGATTGCAAGCAGACGTTACGTTTGTGCATTTAGTTCAATTAGACTCTATTTATAACATGTTCACAATGAATTACTGTTTTTTGGGTTTTTATGAATGATTTACAACTGAAATGTGAGGCGTTTCTGTATCTGGGATGTTTGGGTTTTATTGTTCCAGAATCTGTGATGAACCAGCGATGACCTTCACAGCCTCACCACACAAATCCCCATGAAGGGCAGTTAAGACAGAGGGGCAGGAGAACTGAGGGGCCACGGCGTTAGACGACAACCCTGCTGCTGTTGTGTTAATACCCTTTCATCTGGACGTCTGCCCTGTCATTCAATCCCTCTGTGATTTCATTCGGATTCACACAGTCACAGGTGTCCTCCTCTTCATCGCCCCTCCCTTACCCTTTCTCCTCCTCCTCTCTGTGCCTTGCCCTCCCTTGCTCTGTCTCTCCTCTCCTCGTGTCTCTTATTAAGTGTATGATACTGGGCAGAACAAGTTAATAGTCATGTTTGATGATAAAATAAAATGAAATATAATTATCTCTTTAATTATATCACAACTGGAGGAAGGAAACATTTAAATTTTAAGAGGGAACAAAGAGACAGAGAGTCTGTGCGGACATGAACAGTCAGAGGTTCTGAGTTGTTGTTTACTACTGTACGTGACCCCACGTTGGACAGAACCCCCCACAGGTCCCAGTTTACTGACCGAAGGAGATGAATGATTGCCCAGCTACGTCCACTCATCCCCACTATTACCTCTGTGTTGATTTATTGAGGGGACACTGACCCACAGCTACACGGCCAGGTTCAACATGGACCAACCCCCACCCCAATACCTCACCCTACTCCACACATGACCACAGAATATATATATATATATATATATATATATATATGTATATATATATATATATATGTATGTATATATATATATGTATGTATGTATATATATATATGTATGTATATATGTGTATGTATAATTATATCTATGTATATATGTGTATATATGTATATATATGTGTGTATATATGTGTTTATATACATATATAGAAGATGGATAGCGTTCCACCATGCAATGAAGGGTCTGCACCAAAATTGTATATGGATCTTGTATACATTTATTAGATATAGTGGGAATAAATGGCAATATATTGAATTCATACTTCTGTTAGAAAAGTAGAAAACTCACAAAATGAAGGAATGGGTTGTTCAGGTCTCAGGGATTAAAATATGTTACATTTTAAAGACTACAGTTCCATATATTTCATATATTTGCTTTTTGATTATGATGGATGTTGGTTTTATTTCATTTCAAGTGATAATGTGTCACTGTATTATTACACAATAGTGGTGAAGGCAACTTTAAGAGGAGCAACAATTCATAGAGTTAACAACTGTTCTTTCATCCTATTAAATCTCACACTGTACCTTTTAGAGGTTTGAGGACAGGTGTATTAAAGCCACAAGTCGATGGCCACTTTGTGAAGATTAATTATGCAGACTGTGGACACTCAGAGAGTTTATAAGTTATTCTCCGTAATTAAATGGCAAAAAAAAAAAAAAAATCAAGGACCCTCTTAAACTACAGATTTCCTCTCAGGACAAATGGACATTCACTTGTCAAAAAGTTTCTGCCTGTTTGTCCTTTTCTGTGTTGTGATATCTAATTTTAGAGATTTTTTACTGTGTCTGTGTGATTAAATTAATGGTTTTTTTTTAAACAACTAAAATATTCCTTTTTAAAAAATCCAAGCAGTGCAGTCTGACCCTGCAGCCATCAGTGCGGTCTGTCCGTCCGTCTTTCCGGTGGCAGGAGATGAAAGAGAACGCTGAACAAACTAGCGGTCGTTCTGGCTGTCCTCTGTCCTCTACACCCTGTCATCATCAAACACTGATGCTTGTTTATTCACAGGCTGCTGCTCCTGAAGAGCAATTCAGACAGACTCAAAAAGTGCTTTGTCCCCCTGAGCCATCAGACTGAATCAAACGCCACTTTGGGGGGAGGAGACAGGGGCCGCCAGAACACAGAAAATGGTGGACAGAGGAGCAGGAACCCAGGACAGAGGACAGAGGGGCCGGGTGAGGATGGAAGATGGAAGACAGAGGACAGAAGAGAGAGGGGACGCAAGGGGACAGAGGAGAAAAGATGGTCGACAGAAGAAAGAGGAGAGAAGGGCCAGGAGAAGACAGAGGACAGAAGATTGTGGACAGAGGAAAGAGAGGGACCACAGAATGGAGAATAAAGGACAGAGGGGCCAACAGAGAACCTGAGGATGGGAGGCAGAGGACAAAGGATAGAAAAGAGAAGGGTCGCAGAGGACGCAGGATGGTGGACAGAGGATGCAGGACAAGGGGTTGAGGAAGGATGGATAACAGAGGAGAAAAGAGTGGATGGTGGGCAGAGGGGAGAAGAGAGAAAGGCAACAAGAGGACAGAAGATGAAGCACTTAAGACAGAGGGGCTTCCGAAGGACAGAAGATGAAGGACAGAAGATGAAGGACAGAAGACAGCGGATGAAGGACAAAGAGGAGGATGAAGCACAGAGGATAGAGGCCACACGTCCTTCATAAAATAATAAGGATGATAAATATTAAGCATAAAATATAAGGATGTTTATTATTTTAAATATCATTTCTTAAGTGTAAAACGTGAACAATTGTCCTCAATGAGTATCAAGTTTGTCTTAGTGTGAATTTGAGTTTAACTCCACTCTTATAAACAGACTTATTGATGAAGGGAACAGTAAACTTACTACCAACGCATCTACTCACTCATTCTATAGGGAGACGACTAGAGTGGCTGAAAATTACGAGGTTTCAACTTTTTCTTTTTTATGTTGGAGTCTGAGCCTTTTTCAAAGCTGACAATCGAAAGGAATGAATTTTAATTCCATCACATTTTTGTCAAAACTTTTCCGGAGGTAACAACTGTGGTGCGTTATTAACGACACTCAACTGCAGGGGAAGAGGAAAGTGATGCAGAACTGTGAGTTTTTTTTTTTCTTTTTACCGCGTCCAACAGCAGGTGTGTTCACCCTGATTGATGGCTACACCTTTTATTGAAGCGATGTTTCAATTTCCCGGGTTGATTGAATGCAGATAGTGAATACTGTAAACCAACTCTCTGTCAGGTCTTGGATCTCGTAGTTCTATCTAATTTATGTTCAATTAGGGTTTCTACGAACTTTGTGGAGAACAAGAACTGAAGCTGATCCTGCAGCAAAATGGAATCTGACTGATGGATGATGTGACATCCGCCTGGTCTTGATGGTAAAAAAAAAAAAAATGGTTTTGACAAGAAAAAAAGACGAAGAGAACAGATTGTGAGAGCTCTTACTGTGTGTCCCAACTACTTACAGATTTCCCAAAGGAGGGAGTAGAAATGGAATGGTGAGAAAGACAATAACGAAGGGAGTTAAATGAAGGAGTGGGATAAAACACTGTGTAATGAAACACAAGAGTTTGTGAATAATTTAACAAGTGGCTCCAGTTCAACCAGGTTTGTGAGAAATGTTGAAGAAATCTTTTGTTTTCCATTCGCTTAGCGAAAGCAGAGGGTTTTAAACGCTGCGATGCCCCCCGGAGTTCAGCTGCTGCCGCTACGGCGAGAAAACAAATCAAAGGTGTGAATCAAAGTAGCAGCAAATTCACGATGTCGAGCCATTCACGCCGTAAACAAAACAAGACAACGCCGCGCACCGTATAGACCGGTCGCCCAGCGCCTGACCCCGACTCACACAGACAGGTAATTAAAGCTGCTGGATGGTTTATCAACCCCTTAGTTACAGCAAACAACTGTGAACCTGTTATTTATTTGCTTTCGTCACAAGGTGAAAAAGACTATAATTACGACCGTAATTGTGCGTTTACTGTTACAAAACCACTGTTCTGTGAAAAATTATACAACCTAGTAAGTAACATATTCTTCATGTCTGATACAGAAAATGTTCTTTAATTACTTCTTCTTCTTCTTCTTGTCTCTTTTTCAGGGGTTACCACAGCGAGTCAACGTCTTCCATCTCCGCCTGTCCTCCTTATCCTGGACTCCAACTACCTCCACGTCCTCCCTCACTGCATCCTTCAATCTCCTCTTTGTCTCCTACCTGGTAGCTCCATCTTTAGGATCATTCTTCAACCAATGTATCCACTGTCCCTCCTCTGAACATGTCCAAACCATCTCAATCTGGCTTTTTTTTCCCCCAAACCTTCCTGTCTGTGTTGTCCCTCTAATGACCTCATTCCTGATCCTGTCCATCCATATCAGATTTAACAAGATGAAAAATAAATGAAATCAATTTCATCTTCCAGGTGAAAAACAAAAACTTCAATGCGTCCAAAAAGATAGACTTTTATTACAAGATGTGTGTGAATCCGTTAAAGTACAGTATTCATGTCACTGTGTTTGACAGTAATTGACAAGCAGGTTCTGGTAACCATGTAAACAACAGCCAATCACCCAACTATTTCCAATAATTGCCAAAGTACGTCTAGTGTTTTTGTGTTAACAGACTACGAGCACAATGTTAACTTCAGTTTGCCCTTATGTCAAGCTGCAGTGAAAGACAGTAACAAAACCAGGGTTCATGTTGGACCAGGTTTTTTCAGGACCATCAACCAAACACAAAAACATCCTAAATTCAGAAAAAAATTTGTGATATATAACTTATCTTTGATATGGTGATATTGTCCAGACACTTCATTTGTTTTTTTTAAATTAACCAATGCTGATACAGGGCTGATAATATTTTTTTATTATCTGGACGAACCAGTGTATGGTTATGAGATTAATTAATTAACTTGCAATGCTGCCATCTAGTGGCTTTCACTTAAATATACAGCCGTTTATTCCATAGACTATTTTTAAGGGCAGACACCGAAGTCACAAAAATGTCCTAAATTCTCAACAAAAACATACAGTCCTGCTGAAACGTTGTCTGGGGAAGTTGAAGCAGGGAACTCCCTTTATATAACTGATACACAGTCCATGCAGTACACACACCATCACCCACACTGATGCTGGTGTATGTTACACAATTGTCTCATTTTAATGATTCAAATTTAACAAACCAGGGTTTATGTTCCGGGAACAACTGCATAACAGTGTGCTGTAGAATTTGTCCCAGAAATTTTGGCAACAGTAACAATCTCTCCTGCTTTGCTCCTCCATGGATATTACCTTCTGACTGCTGGAAAAAGTCTAATAAGACGGAGGCTGAGGGAATAGAGGAGGAGGGATGGGGCAAAGGAGGAGAAATCCTCTGTCAGCTTACACATGGAGGTGGTGTTCTCCATCAGTGGGTTGGAGGGATTTAGAAAAAAGGAGAGGGAGAAGGAGACGGAGGGTGAGAGAGGGAGGGAGATCCAGTCTCCCAGGTACGGGAGCTTAGAAAAGAAAGACGAGAGAGATTCACACACATACACGATGAATATTTATATTTACGGACGTTCTAATCAGTGTCTATTCACAAAACTCTCACTTTTCTTCTTAGCCTTTTGAACCCTCAGCTGAATTCATGTTTCCCTGCCTTCATTTTACATCGGTATAATGGAGGATGTCGACCGAGGAAGCACGCGCAATGTGGTATTTGTCTGAAAACAAACAAGTCATCTGACAGACAGCGCTGAATACTAAACACTGCACGGGTCTGTCTGTCTCTGGGCTGCAGAAGAGGTTTGTAATGAAGGACTGGGGGCTGTCTGTCTCTCTGTCTGTCTGTGTCTGAGCAGGGAGCAGTCTCACAGGTTCATTACTGGATGGCTAAGTGGAGCACTGCAGGGCAGGATGGTTGGAGGTGATGCTCCAGGCCTCCTCATCAGCACCCTGTCACCTCCATTTTCATACACTGTGGCTCAGCAGCAGAGCTGAACCACATTCCCCCAGGGAGGAAAAAAACTGTCTTCCTGAACAATAGGTTGGCATCAGGAAGCAAGGAAATATCTAGAACATGGAATTGTCTTAGTTAAAAAAAAGGAAGCTACATCAACCTTATTTTAGGGACGACTGATGTATAAGTTATCTCAGCCAACATCTCATATGGTCCAAACACTTAATTTCTGATTATGATAATAAGTGATACTGGTACAGGCCTGGTAATATTTATTTATCTGGACAAATCATTGTATGAGTACGAGATTAATTAATTGACCTGCAATGCTGCCATCTAGTGACTTTCACTTAAATATACAGCCGCCACCCCCAAGAAACCCAGATGTTTTTATGACCAGACAAAAAAAACAACTGATGATTCTTACAGATATTACGCAATGCGTAATATCAGGCTAATAATATTGATCGGTATCATTGGACAATCATTCATTCATCTTCATCTGCTTGTCCATTGCAGGGGCAGCTGGTTCCACTCCAAATCACATTGCACCATACAGTATTGTGAGCCTTCCTGTGAGTGGTGAGCTGTGTTGGGCAAGTTACTCTAAAAAGCAACTTATTACTTTACTAGTTACTGCTCTGGAAAAGTAACTAGTTACGTTACTAGTTACTAAATTATAAAAGTAACTAATAATTAGATAGTTTACTTTAAAAACACATTAAAATCTTTTTATGTTGTGTTCCGATACATAAAAAAACAAAATAGATGTTTAGACATTTTGACAGTCCTCACTACGTGGCCAGGAGAAACCGTCCAGTTAAAGTAAAAAAGTCTCACGCTGTGACATCCATCTCACACTACTTACAAGACATTCAAGACAAGCAGACAGGCTTTTCAGGCTAATAATACCATACTCGGAAATTGATGAAGCTTTTTTAATACTTAAAATAGAAAATTGCATTAAATGATTTGAAAGTACATTTTGCACGCAGTGAGCATTAAGAACATTACTGCCATCTCATGGACTGGGCTGTTTGTGGACTGGAGATGTCAGATAATATTGTTCGCCCAAATAATTGTCTTGATATTTGGATAATATAGCAACACACATAACATTGTTATTGTTTTTCCCAAGATATTAAAGATACGAGAAAAAGTCTTATCAGCAAAAGTGAGTTTGGGATACATCTAATCCTAATAAATATCTTTTAAATAACATGTTATTAAAGTCATTGAATAAGTGTAAAGTATTTTTCTTAACTCTTAACTAGAGGTCGCACCTTTGACTCCTCTGACATTGTCTGACTTCTGGATTTTCCATGTTATTTTATTCTTGGTGTATTTTAAGCTGCAATCAATTTCAGTTTGTCCACAAGTCAACAACCCAGCTTTAGATAAGTTGTTCTGATAAATTAGCTGCGGTTTGGTTGTTCCTATGCTGTAATCTTTGTGGAAAGGAGGACGAGGAGGAGCAGAGCCATGTCCTATCAGTCTCTTAAATGTTTAGTCAGGCTTATAATTGCTTTGGGACAAGGTTAGACTGTTCCTCAGGCGGTGGCAGATTTTCCTCTGGTCAGTGGAAGGAAAATTACCTATTAGAGAGAGAGAGAGGAGGGGGGTGTTAGTGTCAGGGTGGAGGGATGTGGGGAAGGGTGAGGAGAAGGGGACGATTTCTCTGATTTACTCAGACAAATAGAATCATTATGGCTCCATGAAGACACAAGGCTGGTGGCAATCTAGAAACTTAAGAGCTTTAGGAGAAAGAAAAACAGAGGACGGTCGTCCACAGCTGCCGTCCCTCAGCTCTCAGTGACTGTCGCGTACAGTATCTCCCAGAGGAATGAGGCTCGCAGCTACAGTTTCCACCGCTACTATGGTGAACTGTGTTTCTCTGACCGCCCTCACTCCTGTTTTATTGCCCGCTCAAAGTTACAGCGAGAGGCGGAAACACCTGCAGCTACTGATGTTGCTGAGCGTCTCTTAAAGGCAACCCTTCAATCACTTGAAGTTGCCAGTGTGCAGCTTGTTTACCGTCGCTGAGCTGTGTCCCCTAATCGATGGCTGCAGGCTTTAGTGTTTGGACATCTGCAGTGGAGGGAAAACGTTATGAACCAACAGAGGTGGAGATGAACTTTCATCCTCGCATCCATAACAAAGATCGTACTCAGCACAACATTATACACGATGATTTATAAGGTCGATACCTAAGATTAAATAGTGGATGTTTGTCACAGTATGAACATGTGCAGTGAATTGAAAGTATTGATCGATGCATTTATTAAAGTGGAAAAATAACCCATTCCAATAGTTTTAAATAACTTTTTTTTATTATCAGAAAACAATCATAATGATCTAATCTTAACTTATCCAATGTTACTAATCTCGTCTAGTCTATTCTAGTTCAATTCTATTTTAGTAAATTAAGTCCAAACAATCTTCTTCTTCTCCTTTTGGCTTATCCCTTTTTTCAGGGGTTGCCACGGCGAGTCAATAATTTCCATCTCACCCTGTCCTCTGTATCCTGAACTCCAACTCCAACCACCTCCATGTCCTCCCTCACTGCATCCATCAATCTCCTCTTTGTGTCCTACCTGGTAGCTCCATCTCTAGGATCATTCTTCTCCCAATATATCCACTGTCCCTCCTCTGAACATGTCCAAACCATCTCAGTCTGTCTTCTCTAGCTTTTTCTCCAAACCTTCCTGTCTGTGTTGTCCCCCTGATCACCCCGTTCCTGATCCTGTCCATCCCTGTCACCCCCAAAGAGAATCTCAGCATCTTTAACTTCTCCACCTCCAGCTCTGTCTCCTGTCTTCTACCTATTCCTAGTGTCTCTAGTCCATACATCATGGCTGGTCTCACCACTGTCCTGTAAACCTTTCCCTTCACCTTAGTTGACTCTCTTCTATCACAAATCACTCCAGAGACCTTTCTCCAGTTGTTCCATCCTGCCTGTCTTCTATTCTTCTCCACTGCTCTGAACAGTTGAGTCCAAAATTAAATCCAAACAATCCATTCATTTATTCACCTTCATTTGCTTATCTGTAGCCGGGTCTCCACAACTCTCACCCAAATCACACTGTATGCCTTTGTGTCTGGGGCAGTGGTCTGCAGGGCTCAAGGTTCAAACACACTAACTGTCTTTACCACTGTGGTCCACTGAGCATGGCACCGTCTCATTCTCACTGCTCCCTGGGCTTAAAGCTCCCCACTGTTCACTGTGGTGATGGGTTAGTTAGGTAGGTCGGGATGGAACCAGGAACCTGAAACATTACGGGCCCAAATCTTCTTCCACCAACTCCAAACAATCCAGTTTACTTTAATTTATCAACAATTCAATCCAATCCTTGCAGCATTTTCTGCAAACAGTCACATCACCAGTGAATACTTTCAGCTCTATCTATTATTTACCTCATCTTTATGGTCTTTTTTTTTTGTTATATTTTAAATACAAGTAATTTATTATTTTGCAGGTTAATGTTGGTGAGTTGCATATATGGAGTTTCTTGGCAGTAAAGCAAAAGCCATGAGCATAATTACAAAGTGCACTGAGTATAATAACAAGTGGAAAACAGTTTTGAATTTGTGATCTTTACCATTAAATCGATTCCCTCCTTTATCTTTGTTTGGCATCAAATAAACCCACAGATACAAGAGGAAGTCATCGGGGAGACTTTAGTTATTCATCTGAGTGGAGGAAATACTATTCCTTTTGTTTAGGTTTAGTCCCAAATGTCCAATGATGAGACACAACAATCTTATTAAACTGAACATATTGTTGTCTGGAGGCTCAGAGTCCAGGTTATTTTGTATTCCTGTCTTTGACTCTCATTTCATCTGGTTATTAAACGTCAGCAGCAGATGGGCCAGACTTTCCGTTGCCCATCTATTGCCTCTCTGTTCTAATTTTTTATTTTTTTTTTTTTGCACATTATTACCAAACGCCTTGAACCACTACTGCTGCTAAACATTTGCACAGTGAGTTGCTCTGCTCCGGCAAATCATAACGAATGTTCTCAATCACAGCGTTTGTGGTAATAGCCGGCATTTCTATCGTTTTTTGCTTTATTTCCCAACGGCTCGTTTTCCAGTAGGCAGTTAATTGAAATCGGTGTTGGGTGTGAGATAGTGGGTCCTCAGCCACATTTGCCTTTTGCGGAGCAATCTTAGATTAACAGAAGAAGAAGCTAGTGATACACCTACTGTGAGAGTGATCATGATTCTCCATGCTGGATGCTCTGATTGCTCCTGGCTTTTTTTTTTTATTATTGTTTGTTTTATTGAGACCAGAGAAATTCAGCTACTTCAAGTGGAGTGTGGTCTGATTAACACACTGGAGCTTCTGATTAGATTTTAAATCAACACCTTCAAGTTAAAACACCATCTGAAGTTCCTGATATTATGTTTCTGCTGGAGAAATGCAAAATTAGACTGCATTCTGTACAAACACACTTGAGTTTAAGATCGATGCAAACACATACACACTGACTCTCATCTTCTTTTCCCTTCAGCTTGTCCTTTTTCCAGGAGTTCCCATAGGGAATCAACATTTTTCATCTTTCCCAGGTCTCTTATACCAATGTATCCACTGTCCCTCCTCTGAACATGTCCAAACCATCTCAATCTGTCTTCTCTAGCTTTTTCTCCAAACCTTCCTGTCTGTGTTGTCCCTCTAATCATCTCATTCCTGATCCTGTCCATCCTTGTCTCTCCTAAAGAGAATCTCAGCAACCCTATTCCTAGTGTCACCAATCCATCCATCATGGCTGGTCTTACAACTGTCCTAAAAACCTGTCCCTTCACCTTAGCTAACTCTCTGCTATCACATGTCCTCCAACACTGAATCCATCAATCTCCTCTTTGTCTCCTACCTGGTAGCTCCATCTCTAGGATCATTCTTCTACCAGTGTATCCACTGTGCCTCCTCTGAACATGTCCAAACCATTTCAAAGACATGGGATAGAAGAGTGAGTCCTAGAGATGGAGACAGGATAGGTTGTATATAGCTGTATTAAAAAAAAAAAAACGTTTTTTGTGTTAAATGCATTCTAGAACTCATTTTGTCTGTGTCATTAAATACATTTTTTTTATATTTTAATCAAAAAAAAACCCAGTCAATACAAAAACCTCATATAAGTTCCTGTTCAGTACCTTTTCTGTTTTTATTTTCCATTTCCAATTTCTAACTCCATATGATAGAAACCTCAGATCCCCAACATTATTATTCTACAGCTGCTCCTAAAGTAACTGTAATGATGTCCCTGAAAGTTGCTTCAAAACTATGGCATGGACTTCCCACGGACCAACAGTCACTTCTGATAACGCCACTGCGTCGAGCCTGCTGTGCTGAGACCAGTGGCGCCGATAACTATTCATAAAGAGGAGCTGCGTGACTCACTGAAGGTCAGTAAACTCTATACATGAGAAAGACGGAATATAAGAAGAATGTAACTCTACGCAGCGGGTCGTCCTTTTGACTGCGCACAAAGTCAGTCTGTCCCTGAAGAGTTAGGATGTCCAGTCCTGCTGCAGCATATGCAGGAGGTAAAGGAAAAACAAGGTTTTTTATTAGAAATAATAACAGTGAAGACACAGTGGTCTCAGGGTCTGCAGAAGTTATTCGTTTATTTATTCATGTTCATCCTCCAACCATTACCAGATCCTAGGATTAGAAGTCTCCACCACTGCCACCCAAATCACACTTCACCATACTGGTGATGGTGAGCTCACTAGAAGTCATGTATCAGGACAATGCCGTACTCAGAGTGCTTCAGTGGCAATCTGGCAGTTGGTGGACTCAAACCTGAGACCCTGTGGACCTAGGTCTGCCTCCTTAACCACTGCCACCGCTGCTGCCCAGCTTCTGCAATAGGTGAATGAAAAAAAAAAAATCAATCTGATCGTCTGGTCTAATAAAAAACATGGTAACATTTATTTTTCATCAAAATCTGTGATTCATTTATGAAGGAACATTTTATGCTGGATTTCAATTTACTTCAATCAACTTGATGGTCATTTCCATCACTGATGAAGCAGAGGTTTGACCTGAAGCTTCAGTGAACTTCAGTTGTCTTCGTTGATGGACTTAACGGCACTACTGTATGAAATGTCCCAGTGAGACATAAGCACAATCTCAGTTCCAACTGTGAAAACAGAGAAGTTTACAGACAATACTTGACAATAAATATATAATATAATATAATTAAAAAGTAAAAAAAAAAAGAATTAAATTATCATATAACAAAAAGAAAAAAAAAACTTGTCTTTCTGCACTGTTCTCTTCTGCATTTTCTTGGTTGTCTATTAATAATTGATTATAATGTTCACTCTAGTGTAGCCTGTTCACATGAGAATATTAAATGATGTCGCTGCAGGAAACATTAAATTGGGTTCCACTCATTTTCAAGAATGTTTGTGCTTGTTTTGTCCATCTATGTGTGAAACCCCTGTTGGTTTGAATTTTTTTTTTTTAATAATACGAATACTGTTGTTAATTTTTGTATTTGGATAGAAGAAAATTATACAGGCAGTAAATATTTTCTGGCTCGGATGTTGACGCTGTGGTTTCCCACATTAACACAGGCAAAAAAACAAAAAAAACTAATCAATGCCTTTCAGTCTATTGAATATTTATTAAAACTCAACTAAGAAAAAAATTACTTTTCCTCTTCTAAGTTTGTAAAACATGTCAGGCCAACTGGAGTTCACACTCATAATTCCCTATTTTTTTTGAGTGTGTAGTTTTACCTTCACTGTCATCAACCCACTCTTGACTTTTTTTTTAATAACAGCAAACCAGGCGTGATAGGTAAGTCTACTATGAATGGCTTTACAGATAAAAAAACCTATAATAGTAACTCACTATGTTTTTAATAAAAATGTTAGACTTTAATGATTCCATTTTGGATATTTATTACATAAACAACACCATTTATTTTGACTGCTTTAACAGGCTAACCCTGACAAGCGCTAGGCTTGTGGTTCCTCTGGGAATCGAACCAAAGACTCTCTTCTATCTTAGTTGAGTTCTGGCGATCATTGTAACAATAACAATGCAGTAAAGTTAGGCTAAAATATGGGAGCAGAGAATGGCATACATAGAAAAATCTTCTTTTTCGGGGGTTTCCACAGCGAATCATCATTTTCCATCGCCCCCCTGTTCTCTGTATCTTCTACTTTGACTCCAACTACCTCCATGTCCTCCCTCACTGCATCCATCAATCTCCTCTTTGTCTCCTACCTGGTAGCTCCACGTCTAGGATCATTCTTCTATATGTAGAAAAATCTGAAATATGAAATGCACGTCTGCCTTAAAATCCTTCGATGCCCTTCATCTGCAGAAGGTGAACTGTGATATTGCGTGTGAGAATAATACTCCTGCAAAACAAGGTCAATGGAACTAAAATTAGAGAAGTTAAAATGCTTTGGACAGTAGACATTTACTAAAATTGTTTGCCAAAGAAGGCAGAGGAGAGAAGAAAATCCCAGAGATGAGTTTTGAAATATTAGGGTTGGTTCAACATAGGGAAGCAGATGATGGGGAAAAATGGAGGAAGATGATTGGATGATCTCTGAGGTATAAGGCGAGGAAAGAAGAAGAAGAAGAAGAAGAAGGAATCCTTTCTTGGTAAAAAATCCCTCGCTCTGACGTGGTACGTTTATGTATTGGAAAATACAGGCCGGTATCACCATCTCATTTTACGCAGTGTACACGATATTTCTCCACCCTGCTGGAGAACCTTGTAGGACGTTGTGTAACATAAGTGGGAGCATAATGCACTTCTGGGCTCTGACGTCTGATGGACCGTAATGAGATGGATTTGAAAATACTGTGCTAGCGCCTCCTGTGAATTGTATGAGCTGCTTTAGCGCTGAGCTGTAGTGAGTCAATTATAGCACAAGTGCTGGGCCACAGCACTCAATTACAATTACCTTTATCAGTTGCCTTTAAAGATGTTTGCGTCAAGAGGCGAAGTGGCCTTCAACCAACACTGCGGCTTCATACGCCGCGGAAGAATAATTGCGTAGATAGTGAATGGAGCTCTGAGAGGAAGTTAAGAATAGAAATGGAAGTGTACTAATCCTTTCACATCACACTGGTGAAGCAACACCTTTGGAATGAATTCGCCAAGGTCTAAAGCAGGAAGCTGTGAAGCTTTTCATTGGTGCTCCTCGGAGAGAACAGGCCCGGAGAACAAAGCTCTGAGGAACCCAAAGTTTTCTACGGATGTCGTCAGACTTGATTTTCTGCCACAATAGACACGTCTAAGACCTGAGCCCTAACTCTGTTTTTGTAACCCAGTTTATATGTCCAGCTAAAAAAAACTGATGAAATACTGCCATCTTCCTCCTCTCTGAACAATTGCAAACTAGAGAATTATAGTTATTACCTTTATTTTTACCTTTATAAACCAGACCCACTGTTATCAACACTGTCTAGACCAGGGGTGGACAAACTTTTTGACCTGCGGGCCACAATTTCTCCTAAAATTGGACACGGGGCCGAGTCAAGAGCAGAGAGATGGAGCGTTCGTGTAAGCTAAGATAAATGGCAAGTCAAAGTCATGTATCAAACCCAAAATACTAAATTTCTAATAGCCTATTATGTCATCTACTGGGAAAATGCAGGCATTGTAGGGAAAAGTCGGAAGTTTAATTATAATATTTAATTTTGACCGCATTAAAAGGCTCAACGGGCTGCATGTGGCCCCCGGGCCTTAGTTTGCCCACCCCTGGTCTAGACCATATTACTCACACAGTTATATGACAGTAAAGTTGGAGAACTGAAATAGGGCATCATCAATTAGCCAACAGTACACCAAGTACACATTGTATTAACTAACAGTAGGCTGTGTACAATGTAGTCTTGGTAAACAACAGGATACCAGCGATTGTTTGCAAATGCAATTGTCCACGTTTCAAAGCGGCTTCTTCTTCTTTTCCTCCCAGCTTGTCTCTTTCTTAGGGGTTGTCACAGTGAATCATCTTTTTCGTTTCCCCCTGTCCTATGTATCCTCAACTCTGACTCCAACTACCTCCATGTCCTCCCTCGCTGCATCCATCAATCTCCTCCTCTTTGTCTCCTACCTGGTAGCTCCATCTCTAGGATCATTCTTCTACCAATGTATCCACTGTCCCTACTCTGAACGTGTCCAAATCATCTCAATCTGGTTTCTCTAGCTTTTTCTCCGAACCGTCCTGTCTATGGTGTCCCCCGAATTATCCTGTCCATCCTTGTCTCTCCTTTTGTCCATTTCAAAGTGACAATCCACATTTCTAAAGCCAAAACTTTCACGTCAAGATTGTAATTTTAAAGAAAATCTTGATCTAGTGAGGGAACAGAAGGTAAATAACAATATAGAGAAGGTGCAGGTCTTCAGGATATTGTACCAAACAGACATCACTTTGTAAATCATTCTACATCACTGGACAAGACCCAGACTCTCAGTGTCTTAGTTTCCAACTCATATAGAAGCTGTATTTAAAACACCACCATCTACTTCCATAGACAAACAATCTCTGATTACCAAACTATCAGGTCCATGTTCCAAAATCTAATAATGTACATTCATGCCAGAAAATGCATCACTACAAATAATTAAAATTTAATTAATTTCACAAATTAATTAAGGCCATCCAGACATTAATTAAAAAAAATAAAGGTCATTTCAGCTGCCTTTGGAACTCCTTAGGAAAGTTACTCACATTTTACTTTGCGTCATCTTTTTGTCAGGAATTATGCCGCTAATAAAAATGTCCACATAATTTCCTAACTTCAGGGGAGGCAGATGGAACTCGTCCACCTGTTTGGCTGTCTCCACAGATTTGATCAGCGATTGCGTTCTTAATAGCAGCCCGCAGACACACGAGGGTGTGACACGCCTGTGAGAAACCATTACTGTCATTTACCACCTGTACTCTCTTAACCTCTGATACTGTCCTTTTTTTTTAAAAAAATTCTTCAATTTAGTCACATTTCCATTTGCACATGTTAGAAATAATTATAAAATTTATGTATTTTTTAGAGAATTTCTGAGCGTCCTACACGTCCTAAAAGACATGGTCAAAGTCAGTCAACAGCAGAGAAACGGTGAGTTTCACCTGGAGCCGGGTTCTGTGGAAATGTTGTAATTGAAGTGTCAAACAGAAGCGTTCAAGACTGAAGCGAAACAACGCCATGCTAGGTCAATATTTGCATCAACACAAAAATCCCGAATCTGTCTCTTGTGAGCTGACGGCTCTTCATGTAAACTGACATAGATACATAAAAATTGATGCTTTCACAATAGATGCTGTCATTGCTTTCTCTCATTCTCACTTTTTCATTCTCTTCAATGCCCTAATCTTCCTAAATCATTGAAAAAATAGAAATATAACATTTAGGATCATACCATGTGTGTTAATATTACTTTTTCTCCCCAGAGTACGTCATAAAAATCCTCCGTCCATCCGTTTTCTTCTACTTATCTATTGCCTTCTTCTTATCTATTGGATTGCGGGGGCAACAGTCTCTACAACTGCCACCCAAATCACACTGCTACATACTGTGAGCCAATATATATGTATATATATATACATATATATTTACCGTCCATTGCAGGACTAATAACAGGACAAACACTATACTATAAATATTGAAAAACTAGGTTATTTATTTTCTTCATATCAATCATATCAATATGTCTGTTTTTACTTCCTGTTCTCATTTTTTAAACAAAATGATGACGTCTGATTTTGATTAAACGCCTTATAACCAGCTGGATGATATAAGTGAAAAAATAAAATAAAATAAAATCATCTACGCAACTTTGTCAGTGTCGTCCATTTATACTGAAACTGAAATGAAAATGTCCTTCATTTTATGAACCCAGATTGAGAGAAGGAGGAAGCTGCTTTACATAGTTTATTCAAATCAGTGGGCAAATGTTAAGAGTTTAGAGTTTATCAACAGGAGACTTCGGGGTTTAGAATTTAATCGTGGTTTGAGGAGAGTTGGACGCTGTTTTCATCCTGTCATTTTAGCATAACAATATGGATTAACAGTGTCATGCAGAGAGTCATTTCACACAATAACCTCAAACATAAACCGCTTTAATCATAGGTTCAGCCACAGGGGCTTCCTTCTTAGAAAGAGCAATGGTGGAAGGATGATACGGCTTTAGAAACTTGGCCAAAATGCAGCGGAGCGCCACAGATACAGTATGTTACGCCTTTGTCCCACTCTTGTTTCTTGTATTTTAAAAAAATAAATCTGACACACACTCATTATTGTTACAACAAGCAAAACGATCTGAGTGATGATGTATTTCTATGATGCCATGGAACTATTTTCTTTAATAATAAACTGCAAGAATGGAGTTTTGGGGAGAATTTTATGAAATCTATTGATGAATTGACAGACAGTCAGACAGATGTCTCCATGAATGATGATGTTTGCATATGACATTGTGATCTGTAGTGAGAGTAGACGGCAACTGGAGAGGAAGAGAACCTAGAGAGGTGGAGGTTTGGACTAGAGAGAAGAGCAATGGTCAGTTGTGTGGTGAACAGTGGTTTGGTGAAGTAGAGGTGGAGAAGATGCAGCAGTTCAGACGTTTTAGATCAACTCTTCAGAGCAGTGATTGTTTAAGGGTCCCCCCTTACGTGTCTGGTGAGATTTTCACATGTTGAAAAATTAAGATTTTTGGTATTATTGCACAAAATATTCACATGGCAGCTTGTTTTGGACCATAACCTTGCATTCTGAGGCATTTTGGGTAAAAAATTTTGAAGTGAAAATTTTGACACTTTTTGGTCAGAAGATAAGGGTCCCCCCTTACGTGTCTGGTGAGATTTTCACATGTTGAAAAATGATGATTTTGGGTTTTATTGCATAAAATATTCACATGGCAGCTTGTTTTGGACCATAACCTTGCATTTTTAGGCATTTTGGGCAAAAAATTTGAAGGTAAAAATTTTGACACTTTTTGGTCAGAAGATAAGGGTCCCCCCTTACATGTCTGGTGAGACTTTGACATGTTGAAAAATGATGATTTGGGGTATTATTGCACAAAATATTCACATGGCAGCTTGTTTTGGACCATAACCTTGCATTTTGAGGCATTTTGG
>JAFBJS010000466.1:0-25335 GCA_016785265.1 Paraplagusia blochii
AGGACCGTGCACCTTCTGCCCCATTCCAAAGGGGGTGGAGACCTGGACTCCAACCTAACCCTAACCCCTAACCTGAATTTTCATTAAACATGTATTAACCACAAACTTGGACTGATTTTATTATTTTCCCCGAAAAGAGATTTTTTTTCCCAGAAAAAAAAAAAAATTAACAGAAAAGAAAGTTATTACCTTCAACATGTGGCAAGAGGATGGGTGGACAATGGTGACAGGAGATAGGACGAATCGTTTCTACAAAAATAGACGAGGGGGACTGGAATGGAAATCTCCATCAGTGAGTTATTTTCTTCGTGCTAGGGGGTGCGTAACAGAAAAAGATTGGAAAGCACTGCTATACACAATACTAAACCTAATTTCTTGATTCATTTGCATTGGGTTACCAGGGGCGCCAACTTTCTGTGCCGCGTGCTTTGGTACATAATTTCCGCGGGGATGTATGGCGTTGGGACACCCAGGACCACATAAAGAACCAAGTCGTGTTCTGGCAAGAAAAAAGCATGCTGGGGGGGTATTGATTCATTCATGGATTTTGATTTAAGCTCTAATTTTCAGAAACAATTTTGTCCCCTACTCTTACCCTGTCTTGATTTTCTAAAAGAAATCATGTGGCTGTTTAGCTCAGTGGTAGTAACACGGACTTAGAGATCTGTGAGCGCAAGATCAAAACCAGTCTGGGGTAAAAGTTTGGAATTAAAGCCATGCTCACAGATCTCTTAGACTGTGTCACAATCAATGAGATAAACAACCACACACCCAACCATCATATAGTGATGGTGAGATGAAGCCTCATGAGGCATTCAACTACATGGGTTGGTCTAGACCAGGGGTGTCTAGACCAACCCGGAACAGGGGCTAAACTGTTCCACAAAGGGCCGGTGTGGCTGTGGCTTTTGTTCCAACCAAGCAGCAGCAAACCTGAGTTGACAGGTTTAATCAACTGATCACAGATCACTGATCTAGACAATTGACATAATAACAATGGATATAAATTGAAATCTAATATGTGGTATAATTGATATTGATTTTATAACCAAATATCTGCATATTCACTAATCATACTAGTTCAAAGATATAGTTTATAGGGTCAATGTGCTCAAAAATTGTAATCAGTAAAAGAAGTTTAAATTGTTTCCTTCTTAAACTGATTGATTATAACTGTTGTGGAGCCAACAATATAAATAGCGCTGCGAACAGTTGAAGCTCATTTTGTTGCTATATGGCAAAGGGGCAACATTTCTAGTTTAATGTATGTGCTTTTGCTGTTGGGTTGCTTGCTAGCTGTTAGGCTAGCTCATCTGCTAACTTTGCTCATTTGTTGATGTTAATTTCAACTGTCATAAGGATCACAATAGTGCATGTTACCTGTGACTATACAATTTTTAGCCTTGCATGGCTAAATGCAAACACTTATGAACAGTACAACAAAGCTTAAGTAGAACTCTGAACACCATAAAATGTGTCACTAAACATTGATGCAATGATGATAATGGTAATACTAAAAACGTATTAAGTTGTTCAGTATTTATGTTCTTCATGCTTTGGAATTAGCGCCAATATTCAAGAACAGTTGTGACCCCTCTATAACCCTGTCGCTGTACCCTGTTGGTTTTTCTACTAGATAGCTATGTGGGTGTTTAGATCAGTGGTAGTGACACAGACTTAGAGATCTGTGAGCCTCCTAACCCTAACCTTCTGGGGTTACACAGGAGTTAAAGTCATGCTAACAGATCCCTTAGACTGTGTCACGCCCAATGGGATAAGCAGCCACACACACCCACCACCGTAATAAATCATATTTACCATGAATGTTGCTAAAACACAGTGATTGCAGCCATCACTGACCAGACCAACCATATAATTGAAAGTCTGAGTAAAGTGAACAATCAAAAACGACTTTAAGATACAGATGGTGTCATAAAACTATAAAATAGTGTCTTAAATTGAGAAGTTTAGTAAGGACATGTTTAAAATAACAGTAAGTTTACAGGATGGCAACAGAGTACAACAATAGATCTCAAAAACAGACTACTTCCAAAGATTTGAAACACTGACATTTAAAATGTACCATAATAGGGCAGCAACTGCATCCAAACAATTGATCTCCTTAAATCTTTGACATCATAGAAGTTTTCAATAATTTAATAATTATAATTTTAATACATGAGAACCAACAATAAGAAGCTATAATCAATCAAAGATATTACAAAATAAAATAAAGTAGCATCTTACCCAGAAAGTGAATCCTCCACTGCAAAAACAGGGACATTCCCTCTGGGCCGAAGTGCCACACAAGTCTTTATGCCAAATTTTAAAAAGTTATTGTTTCTGGTAAACCAACCGAATTAGACTTTCCTTGCAAAAATTGTAACCCCAATTGTGGTCCACATTTGTCCCTAATATATATATATATGTGTCTGTGTGTGTGTGTATATACTTTAAAACATACTTTATAATGATTTATCAAAATACTACAAACAGTGCATACAGTCATAGAAACAATTCCTAAACCCCTTGTTTACTTAAATTGTTTCTTCATTTTAATGCCTGGTAAACATGGAATATATAAAATCGCAGATCTTGGCAGTGCAATATTATTGATGTAAGAACTTTCGTCATTTTGATTACTATTAAGAAAACCATGGAAATGGCTTTAAATCACCCCTTGAAACTGTTGAAGCATAACTGTTGTTAACAATATATTTGTCCAAATATTTAGTGATATTAGGCAATAAAGGAACAAGAAATAAAAGAAAAATGACTTTATATTGAAACCAAAAAAAAATTATATAATAATGGACATGCTACTAAAATCAAAAGAAAGTTTATTCTAAAAGTTTATGTACTTCTATTATTTTTCTGTCTTTCAGCTAAATGGGGAAAAGAGTTCCTGAAGCAGAGAAGCAGGGTGGCCTACCTAAGTTTGTACTATTAATGTTTATGTAAATGTTAAAAGTAATTCGATTAATAAATGATTGTGTTTCATTATGTGAAGTGTAAGAGTAGTATCATTAAACAAGCTTAAAAAAAAGGAAACTCTGTTTACTTTATTCACAAAATGGCTGTCTGTGTATCATACAATGCTTCATCGACTCAACATACGAACAGTTTCCAAACCAAATGAGTGTTTTTTTTTTTTAAATAGTCAACAAATAAGAAGTCATTCTTATCGTTCCATCTGAATTGTAATGTCTACAGTGCTGTTGGTCCCAGCTTGGAGGAGAAGCCACACGTCCCCAAAAATGTTGCAGATTTGTAGATGGCACCAAGTATTTATGGGAAGGGAATAATTGACCACTGATTAAAGTGCCAACCAAGGTTGCTGGTGTGAGTCTGCAGTTCAGCAAGATTCCAAATCATTTCCTCCTCCTGACTTTGGGTTTTTTCACGGGTCGCAGGTATGGATTATCTATCACGTTGTCCTCACTGGCCTTCACAGGGGGAACACCACTGCTCGGAGGAAGAATGGAGTTCTCCTTGTCTGCACCTGGATCATCCTAGAAAATAAAAATGCTGACATAAGAACGATGTTTCCTAAAGTGTGGATCATTTAAAAAATAACAATAACCAATGATCTAGTCTGCCTAAGTGTTTCAAAACAGAAATAACCTAAACTACGGAGAGGTAGACTGTGCCAACCTCACCCACAAGACCCACACACTTATATGACAGTAAAGTGGGAGAATGGAAATATGAGACAGACTGATTAAAGAAATATTACGCGAAGTGAACAAAAGAGTGGCCGACAGACAAGGGGAGATGGTGAGAGATGCTATAATGACTGATCAGTGGTAGAAACAGAAGAGCAGTGAGACAACAGCATGCTAAGTATGATTTTGTGTATAACAAGGCTACTTGAATTTAAAACAATTTAAAATAAATTTTAAGAATATATTTTTTTAAAGCCAAGACTTTCATACATATAGCAAAACATTTATGAGATTGGAATAAACAAAACAGCAATGTAGTGAATGAGAGTACGGAAAACTAAAATGTATAAAGGAAAAACTATAATACAATTAATCTATAATGATAAAGACTCAGAAACACTGAGAATCTTACAAAAATGGTTGAAGACTGTGCTGCAGCTGATTTCAAACACAACACAGTAAATCCCAAGCTCAGAAACTCACAGTAATGAGGTTGACTGTCGTATTCTCACTGTCTGTCTGGTCGTCTTGTTCAGAAGAATCTGTCTCCTCCAGAGCTTGCAGTTCAAGCTCAGATGGCAGGAGGGCGCTGAGATAAGGAATGACACTTGGCCTTGCTGCAATCACTGACAAAGTAATCCCAAATCATCATTACTTAGCCTAAGGTGGAAAAAAACAACTCAAACTAAAGGTCTCTTTTGGTAAAAGGAGGAACATGCTCACAGGGGAAGGCAGTGATGTCATCCTTAAAGAGACTCTGAGTTTCTCCCGTCTTGGCCATGAAGCGTGTGAGTGCTCGTTCTACATCTCTCCTCTGGGAAGCTGCCTTCTCTCTTACTACTTGGTAATCTGACACAGGCTCTCTGAAAGTCTGCAGAGACAAAGTAAATCAGCCCAGAAGAGAAAATTGCAGCCTGGTAAAATACCTCTCACTTCCAGGTAGTCATTACAGTGAGTGAGTTATTTGTATAAAGAATCCTGGATCAAACTCACTGGTGTCTTAATGTAAGTGTGAGGGTCCGGGAATTCTGGGAAGTGACCTGGGATGTGTGAGGGATGCGACCGTTTTTGTCCAGCTGACAGAGCTTTGGGAGCACCAGGTTGATTCGTGACAGGAGCTGAAAGGCATAAAAACCTTTTTAAATATGTCTAATAACAAGTTAATATGTTCAAGTGATGTGTTACAGTGATGTGTTACAATTTATTAGATATGAGTCAGGAATGCGAGCAAACGTACGGGCAGTAATAACCATCCTCTGAGATCTTTTTGCATAAACAGGCAGTGTGTCTACATTGAAGCCTGTAATGAAACACACCTGTTAGATTAAAAGACTTTGGAACATTAAATGCATTTCTCTGGATCCTTCAGGATTTACCCATTTCAATGAGTGTGACAACAGCATCAGAGAGAGTTGGAATGCTTCTGGCAGTATGCTCACAATAGGCTTTAGCACAGCGTCCGATTTCAGTTATATCTGTGGGGAAAAACAACTATATCATTCAGAAAAATGTCTGCTTTGGATTATGATCTCATTACATGTATTAAAAACAGTTGTACATTAAAAATAAATAATTGATTAAATATAGATGACATTGTGATCTGCAGTGAGAGCAGAAGTGGAGTGGAGTGGAGAGAAGAAGGTCAGTCGTAGCAAGACAGAGTACATGTGTGTGAATGAAAAGGGGAACAGTGGAATGATGAGGTTACAAGGAGCAGAGGTGGTGAAGGTGGAGGAGTTTAGATACCTAGGCACAACTGTTCAGAGCAGTGGAGACTGTGGAAGAGAGGTGAAGAATAGAGTACAGGCAGGATGCGACAACTAGAGAAAGGTCTCAGGGGTGATTTGTGATAGAAGAGTGTCAGCTTAGGTAAAGGTTTACAGGACTGTTGGGAGATCAGCCATGATGTATGGATAAGAGACACTGTGAATAGGTTGAAGACAGGAGGCAGAGCTGGAGGTGGCAGAGTTAAGGATGCTGAGATTCTCTTTGGGGGTGACAAGGATGGACAAGATCAGGAAAGAGGTAATCAGGGGGACAGCACAGACAGGAAGGTTTGGAGAAAAAGCTAGAGAAGCCAGATTAAGATGGTTTGGACACGTTCAGAGGAGGGACAATGATTATATTTGGAGAAGAATGCTAGAGATGGAGCTACCAGGTAAGAGACGAAGAGGAAGGCCAAAGAGAAGATGGAGTCGACATAAAAGACACAATAGAAATTGCATTCAACGCTACTACAGACAGAAGGATACGTGATGTCACGTGATATTAAGGATTTATTTTGACGCAAGTTTTTGTTCAAAACACACAGACAGCGACAGTTGCTGGGTTATCTTGACAATTGCATACATACAGCTCTGCATGATTTCAGTGAGTGTCTCCACCGCTGCCTTCTCCGCACTCTCAAAGCCACTCTCAGTCAGCAGGGCACTGACAACAACCTGCAGGGTGCGTCGCCTGGCTAGATGGTAATTCTCTGCGGGGCTGGACGCTGCTTTACTGCCACCCGTCCGCTACGGTCGTTACATGTTAATCAGAATCAGAATACTTTCATCATCCAGAAGGAAATTGTTCAATAGGTCATATTGTTTGTAGGTCAGAAATGTCCAGAGGCAATGATAGTTGGGCTACTTCTACAATTTAACACAATCCATCTTCAAATAGCAATGATTCTTACAATAGCTGTTATATTAATTACCGCCGTAGCCATTGATGAAAAGCAAAGTGCTTGATAATGCATTACTACCTCACAAATAACGCACGTGTGCAAGTTTATATTTGCATTTAAAATCCAAGATGTAATTTAAACTGTAGATAAATATTTGAGCACGTTTACCAGACCAGACTACAGACTTCACCTTGCGACAATTTACGGCTGACTGCTCACATGATCTACCAAATCGGGTAAAAAAGCTCGGTCTTACCGCTGCTAACCCTCCTGACGAGACCGATGGGTCCGCCATCATTTCCTGTGTGAGCTCTGTTCGCCGAATTAATCAAATTTGTGCGGAGAGGAAATTATATTGTGTCACCATTCAACAGCAGTTAGTAAACACGGCGCATATCTGACGTTGTTTCCGCAAACCACCGGAAGTCGAGTGCCTTCTCCTTTTCCCCGGCGCCCTCTATTGTCACTATATAAACATTGCATTGTAGAAGGGAAATACACTATTAAAATATGTCCTTTTTTTGTTTGCAAAGCTTTGTTTTTTATCCGTACAATCACGCATTATTCGAACGGGTAACAGTCGGATATCGTGTGATTGTGTAACAGATTGCTGCAGTTAGTTAAATTATTTAAAAATATTTTTAATAGGCATCTTTATTTATGCTTACATTATTACCATATATTTTCTTACTCGTTGTTTGTTAAAATTAATTTCTTATTATTCTATATTTATTCTATATATTATGTGTGTTATTTTGTGTATAACCTACACAGAAGAGGTTTTGTGTTGTATGGGCCTCAGTTGGACCACAAAAATAAAAATCAGTTGCTTTTGGATTATGAAAATATACCTTTTTTTTAATAAATGTGGTAGTGGCTTTTGTGTTTTTCATGTGAAACATTATGCAAGTAACACTTAATAATTTAAAGAGTAAAAAAAAAGAGTGAACCGTTTTATTGGAGAACAATATGAAATTATTTTCAAGTAAGACATTAATAGCACATTCATTGCTTGCATTAATGCATCAGTCTGCTGTAGAGCAGTCAAATTTGTAGTCAAAATTTTCACATTAAAGGCCAGCAGTAAGAATTGCACTTGAAACAACAATTTTTAAAAGTTGTAAAAGAAACTGCAGTTGCAAATGATTAATTTTGCATCCTTCCTCCTTGATCAGGCCTTCTTCAGGAAGCGTGCAAACGTTGGGCTGAGCTCCTCTGTCCAACAGACACCAGATTTTTGGCTTTGGTCTTGATCAATGATTTTTCCACAGGAACTTGACATCCAGAACCAATTGATGTGAACACTGTTTTTTTCTCGTTCTTCTCACCCTTTTTGAGCAGAAATCGTGGTGTCCCCTCAATCATGTCCTGCACCTCAAAAGGCAGGAGAACCAGGTCTAGAAGTCCACCAATAACTCCAAGTATGGCCAAGGTGGAGCCAATAGTATAGATCTTCAGCATGGTCCACCTTGGCCTCTGTTTCATCATCTCCTTAGCAAAAGGAATGATCTCAGCCAGTGATTCCATGTATAAGCTCTGTGAATTATGTGCTGATAAACACATTTATTTATTTTTTTGGGGAGAAACAAATATACTTACAATAAATTATAAAATAAGTAAAACTCACCCGACTGTGATAGTCTTGTTCTCTTCTTTTTCTGTGCTCTGGCATCTGCCAGAGTAGAGAAAGACTGTGCCATTTTTATACACTCACACAGAAACATGTCGACACCCACAGCAGAGGAAGTTACATATTCATGAGGCATTTGCGAAATTGGGACTGTAGGAGAGTGTAAGACGAGAGGTGATCACATACGCGTCATCTGATGCAATTCATATAGTGTACAACCAGGCAGTGACTCTAAGCAAAACACATGCCAAAAAATGTGAGAGTAATCACAACTGCTAGGTTAGTGTTGTGTTATCCTACAGCATACATATTGAATGTCTGTGTGTTTGTGTGAATTCAGTGGAGTTTCCGATAAACCTCAGAGGAATCCTTCAGCTCTGAAACTTTCAACTCATGCTATTAGTCAGGGTGATGACATAGAACTGACTGACTGTCCACTTGTGTGTGCTTGTATGTGTGTGTGAGGTTCTCTGCCCTTTGACATGGTTCCCAGCAGCAGTGGAGGCAATGCAGTCAGACAGAAACTTGTGAAATGTGTCTGATCTTTCTCACAGAGAGACATGTCAAAAAAAGGAGAGAATTTCATAAAGACAGTGTCAAAGGACATTGATGTGCCGTTTGTCACGCACACACAGAAAGACAGACCTTCAACAGTTCATCAGGTAAGAATGCATTTTGAAAAAGGTTTTAATGCTTTAATGATGATTCTGAACCTACAGTGATAATCTCATGTCAAATGATTTGTCAAAATTACAAGGAAATATAGTAGTTACAAGTGCTCAGAACAATGTTTTTCATATCCCCCTTTCATATCCATCTATTTCCTCTTTGTCTCCTACCTAGTAGCTCCATCTCTAGGATCAGTCTTCGACCAGCATGTATCCACGGGCCCTACTCTAAACTTGTCCAAACCATTTTTAATCTGGCTCCACTTGCCTTTTCTCAAAAACCTTTAACAAACCTTTCCTTTCGCCTTAGCCAATCAATAATAACAATAATTACAATAAAAATAATGATAATGTTTCTTTAAAAAACATTCAAATAGTCGGGAAAACGTCTGGGTGAAAGGCTGGAGTAAGCCACCATTGTCATTTAGCTCTGATTTGGAAAGTGTCACAATACTGGGTTTTACTAAGTCATAATGGATTGTTGGAAGGAAATGTCCTTTTACACAGTCTGATCCAAAACGCTGCCTGTCCCTGGATTTTGAGTACTGCTGACTGCTCGAGGTTTTCAGAACAGATTCGGTCTGTAGGCGATGAAAGTCTCACGCGCACAAACACACACAGGTTTTTGCGTGTGTGTGTGTGTGTGTTTAGATTGTTTACAGAGATTACTGCCCACTGCCCTTACAGACTCTTGAATCTTCTGAGGAACTGACCCAGGAGAAAAAAACCCTAATAGGGAGAAAACAAGAGGAGAAACCTCAGGGTTGAAGACAGAGGAGAGGATCATCACCCAGCATGGGCAGGCTTGCAATAGCAGATATTTTATTTGCCTTTTAAATTTACAAACGAAGGAAGGAAAGATCCAAAAAGGCTGGGCACTGAGAAAAGACAATTCTCAGTGCCACAGATACTGAATATATTTAACACAAACATAAATATATTTTATTAGAATTTCATCTGAAAGACCAACAAATAGTGGCATACATTGTACATCGGAATGAAAATTCTATACGTTTTTTGTTTTTTTTTCAACAAATCAAATACTGAAAAGTGTGGTGTGCAAAAGTATTCCCCCTTTTCTCTGAGTGCATCCAATTGCCTTCAGAAGTTTCCTGACGATCGATTGTTGCCCTAACTACTTAACAGAGTTCACTTGTGTGGAATTCAATTTCAGTACAAATTTAGCTGTTCCGTAACAGCCTCAGTTGCTTATTAAGAGAATATTTAGGAGAAAGCAGCATCATGAATTCGAAGGAACACAGGATTAGAATATAAAAAGATTTCACTAGCTTTGTGGAAGCTATTGGAAAGAGTATGGCACAACTGAAAACCTACCAAGGCATTGTCGTCCACCTAAACTGATCAGAGAAGCAGCCAAGAGGCCCATGGTGACCCTAGATGAGCTGCAGAGATTCACAGTTCAGGTGGGGGAATCTGTCCACATGACAACTGTTAGTGGTGCATTGCACAAACCTGGCCATTATGGAAGGGTGGCAAGAAGAAATTCATTGTTAAAAGAAAACCATAAGAAGTCCAGATTCCACTATGCCAGAAGCCATGTGAAGGACAGAGCAAAACATGTAGAAGAAGGTGTCTTCTGGTCAAAAAAAAGTTAATTGTTATATTTTATAGAAACCAATCTTTTTGAAATGTCTTATAAAGTAAGTCAGTAATTCAAAGAAAGTCAATAATTAAAAAAAAGTCCCTTACCCCTATAATACAAACAAAGTAGTATTAATGTAGATTAAGTCTTTCCTAAAATTGGAAGTTTTGTTATCCTCAATCTGGTCAGAAAACACATGACACTTGATTAAATATTCAAGTGTTTCAAAGAAAGAAAGAAAAAGTGATATTTTAATGATCCCAATTTTGAGATATTATTGTGTTAACAGCAGCAATTGATATAACTACTGTTAACAGGCTGCCACTGACAAGCGCCAATCTTGTGGTTAATGTGTTTCTGGGAAAAGACCCCAGGATTCTGTGTTCTCTCTGTTTTAGAGGTAGGAGGCCTAACCACTAAACTATGCAACCGAACGGTGCTTTAGATTTTTTGAGAGTTGTGTAATAGTTGGAGTAACTTTGGCCTATGTTTTGTTTTCAGTTTAGAGTAACTTCCTGCTGTATTTATTATGCCATGTTTCATTTACAAGAACATAGCCAAAATTAGCCAACTTAAACTTTTAACTAATTTGGCTCAGTCTTCAATTAAAGTTTTACTTTTATTTTTGGAGATGTACTTTTATTCTTACAGTTTAGCTTGATTTTTTTTTCTTTTTATTTGAACTGCCTTTGATAGGTTTTATAATCGCTGGTTTATCCCTGACAATTTAACCACAGTGTCACTGATGAGGACGTTAGCACATTAGCACCCAAACCAAAGCGGAATTTAAATACACTTTATTTCTGAACATGAACTAGTGTTGGACTCTCCATACAGCTGTAGAAATAGAGATGGGATGAATCACTCAAAAATAAAGAAAAATAAAACATAGGGTTATTGTATATTTAGTAACATCACAGTACACAAGCTAACGACCTACCACTAGTGATGTTGATCATTAGGATATGTTCCACCAGCATTACAGACTCATTTGTTCAATGTATCCTTCAGTGTTGTAGGTAATAGTCATGTGTGTACTGTACATACATGTGAAGTGGAACCATGCATTATAACACATAACATAATATGCTGTGCTATGGTTTGCAAAATGGACCAGTTGGCAAGTTATACTTGTGGCATTTACACTGTTAATGAAGTTGTCATTTACAGCAATGTTTATATATATATATATATATATATATATATATATATATATATATATATGTATTTTTTATCAACTAGTTTCTGTATAGCATGCCTTTCAAATAAGCATACAAAAAGAACAACAAACAAATCTTTAATGAATAACCATGAGTACTCTGGAGAAGTGAGCATGCAGTTTTTCTAAAGGTTAAGAGTTTCATTTACTGGATGGAATAATAATGAGATAAAATTTTATTTTTTTCTTTAATAAATAAGGACTGGCAACTAAAATTCAATTTTAGTTTCATAGTTTCACTTTCCACTTTTTCCCAGAGCCGTTTTACTACTTCCAACATTGAGTAAGACCTGTGCACGTTTAAAAACGTCTGTCACAGTTCGTCATGCGAATCTGAGTGACAGTGTGTGTATGTGTATACCTTGCGTGCATTTCTACTGTAAGTAGTTGTAGGGACACTTCATAGGCACACTTTAATCAATCATCAGTAAGATCTTGAGCAGAATGAGAGATCCTGGCAGATTCTCACGGTGGGATCTGACCAAGAATTAACCACTTGTCATTCTCAGTTCCGGGGGAGCTGTGGGCACAAAACAGCTGCATGCCGTGTCTGCACAGCAGCACTGACCTGCAGGGGCAGAAAAGCATATATTTTCAAAATGCTGACGATCAAAGCAAAAGACCAGACTAAGCATGTAGCAGTTTTCAAATAAACTAATCTAAATTAATCTAATTCATAGTACAGTCGTCGCTTGCTGTTTCACCCTTACACAAACTAAGTGCAGATTTTCTTTAGTTAGGCGGTAGATATGTTTAAGTTGCCAATATTCTGAATATTTTTGTGATAAAATAAGCATTCTTCTAGGCTTGTAAAATAAAAAATAAAAAACAAAACAAGAGGTAAACATCTCAGGAACCCTATGTGTGATTTTAGAAACCCAGACATTGTGTAATTGGATTTCCTTTATCTGAAAAAACGAAAATAATCTCACCAATATCTCAAAATTATGCTTATGTTGGGTTGATAATATTGGCAGACCAATATTGACAAAACCCCAATGATGGACTAGGGACAATTGTATTTGATATGGTGTAACTCACAAAGAGACAGGTTTCTTCTCCAATGTAAACTTCATTTAGTCTTCACATGATGGAGCAAACCCCAGTCTGGACTGTCTTTCCATTCCGGTTTTTACAATACCTGGATCGGATCAGAAATGTATTGTAGTCAAGTTCCTTTTTTTTTTTTTCTTTTCTTTTAACACCAAATAAATCTGCTGTACAAACCCATTCAGGTTGGCTGGCTCTGAGTGGTAAACAGCCTTGCCTTTCCCAGCCATCATGGGCACATGATGTGAGTCACAGTGGCTGTGACTTACTTTCAATGTGTGGAACTGGCTTTTCTGTTCCACAGCGTTGGTGGGAAGTGACATGTGTTTAGTTGCACTCTGTCTGTCACCCTCTGCTCCACAGGAATCCTGCTGATCTGGCTGTGGTTCATGGTGGGCATTTGTCGTTGTGGAGGACAAGTCAATCACCTTGATGTCTGGTATGCTGGCGACTCTCTTGGCCAGCTCGGAGTGAGCCTGCTGCAGCTTCTTCATGTGGTTGATGGCTACAGTGGCATTAAAGGCTTGCTGTACAACAACAGGAGATAGCATGTTGATGGTCTATTATCTTTGGTTTAAAACAGTGAAGAGCACTCCATTAGCTCTACACCAGCCCAACGTTACAGGTGATTACAGGCATAATTGACCTTAAAGCATTTTTTCATCAGAGGGGTTCAGCTTGACACCATATTAATGGAAGGTCAAGATTTTGAGATGGCTGTGTTAAAACGATCACAGTGGGAACGACTGACCTTCCACTTTGTCTTGGCAAAGTTTTTTTGGATTTGAACACTGACAGAATAGTAGATGTCTTGGCTGCGAGCTGTCTTCCCCATAATCCTGCAGGATTCACAGACAGCAGATAGGAAGTTGTGAAGGATTATAAGGAGGCACAATGAGAAAACACACATTATAGATGTGTAAAAAGATTATTACATAAATCTTGATGATGGAGGTAAAGAGGAATATTTTTGTGTTTTTAGTACTAATATTTACACTGGAAATTAGAACTGGTTGTGCTTTGACCCACAGTCAATGTCTCTGATATTGGTTTAGAACTTCAGGGTTCACCCTCTGGGCAAAATTGAATCTGGTTAGGGCAGTCGGTGCCTTCCAGTGTACTCACCACCTGCAGGAAGGTTTGTGAGGGACTATGTGGTGCACTATGATTTGGGTAGCAGCTATAGAGACAGCCCACATGACCCAGTAACAGATAGGTGGGTCATGGGGGCAGGTGTCTCTGGTTTCTTTTACATTTCCTCTGTTGTTAATGTCAACATTGACTGTCTGATGATCGACACTCACCAGGGATGTCTGAGTGCCTGCTCAGTGGTAAAGCGCATTTTGGGATTCTTCTGTAACATGTTGCGAATGAAATCTTTAGCTGTGGACAAAGACAGCGAGGTGATGCACAGTGGGGTTAATAACAGCAGCACTGCCTGAGGCAATGTCTTTGGTTTGTCAGTTTAAGTAGAAGACACAAGATCTATACCAGATTCAGAGATGTCGTCCCAAAAGGGGGAGTCAAACTCATACTGTGCCTTCATGATTTTGGAGAAGAGGCGGGTCTCACTGTCTTCATAAAAGGGAGGGTAGCCACAGAGTCTGCAAGGAGAGGGCAATAATCAATACATATAAGGGTTGTTGTGATAAATATTCTCAATTATCTAGGTCATGGTGAAGGTTAACAAGTTTTGTTAGGCAACAGAACATTACATTTTTTGGAAAACGTTTCACTTAAAAACATTATATCATTATAAAGCAGAATTTAATGAGCATTGGATTGTTCACCCACTAATAGGGAACTGATAGTTAGGTTTTAGTTTTACTAATGATGTGTTACGCAGTAGCAATTTTAGAGAGGGGAGTTTCACTTTATTATACAGTCAGTTATTTCCAAAGGTATTTTCAGGGCACATGTCATTTGTCAAAACTGAGGCATTGCATTCTCTGGTTTTTATCATTGAAGGAATTATGATGTTGACCTATTAGTTGACCTGAAATGTCAGGGGAGTGGTTGTGGGTTTCTATTAAAAGAGCCTGTTGTCTGCTGGAGCCTCTAGGTGTAAATGTCTTTGAGAGAAGACTGTAAACGCACAGAATGTAGGTGATGACTCCAATAGACCAGCAATCGACTGCCTTGCTGTAGGGCTTCTGTGCCAAAACCTCAGGAGCTGGATAAAAAAAAAGAACACTTTGTCAAAGTCAAGTCCCTGAGTATATGTATCTGTAAGTTTGTCTTCCAGGTCCACACAAACTGTCCAATGGAAGTAGTCCAGTCTGTACCTGCAAGTTCTCAGGTTTCCACCCATTAATCCGTACCTACATATCCTGGAGTCCCACAGGCTGTGGACATTATGCCATTGTCCACCATCTTTGACAAGCCAAAGTCACTTATCATGATCTTGGAGTTTTCATCTGTGCAGTAGTATAGTATGTTCTCTGGCTACAGAGAAGAGAACAAACAGAAGAGCTGTGAGACATCAGTGTCCTCTTGAAACAGTATCTTTTTTTTGTACATTACATAATATAAATTTCTTTTTTTTCTAAATTTATTATTAACTTTAAAAAAATTTGTAGAAAGAACCTTTTCAAAAAAATATGTTCCCTACTGCCTCAAACACCTGAGGAACTTTTACAGATGCCAGACCTATCTGTTTTGTTTTTGTGTCATAAAAACCTTGTTTAAGCTCTTTCCTCACATCATTTATTAACTTCATCCTGACACCCTTAAATATTTATTATCTCTGCAATTACTTGAATTTAATTTTTCCGATAGGCCAGAGTTGAAAACATGTTTCAAATATTAAATTGAATGCCTCAGGTTGTTTTCATATCTATTGCTACTGCGAAGGCAAAACAAAGATTTATTAAGTAATAAGAGGTAGAGATGTAGGTACTAGGACTGAGCTCTGTTATAGTTGGCCACTTTTATAAACCTTTACAATTTCTCTTCTCACCACTGCCAACATGTTTTTTTGGAATTCTGTTTTCTTAGTTTCAATCATCTTACCTTCAGATCTCGATGCACCACACCGTTCTGGTGCAAGTAGGTGACAGCGTGCAGCACTTGCTGAATGACTCTGCTGGCATCCTTCTCTGAGTAAACTCCCCTCTCCAAGATACGGTCAAAGAGTTCACCGCCAGATACACTGTAAAATAAAAACAGCCTTGTCATATTTGGATGTCATTAATAAAATATTCTGTAAATGAAGTTAAAAATGTTCTCTCAAAAACTCACAGTTCCATGACGAGGTAGTAGTGGCTACGACTTTCATAGAAATCGTCCATTCCAATGATGTTCTCATGTCTGATTCTGACATTTAAGGAAATAAAAATTTGTGTTATAAAAACAGTTCCCAGCAAACTGCCACATTGTACCAAAGTACAGTAGACTGGCAGTGTTGGCTTAGAAGTTAAGGAACCGGATTTAGGTCCAAGGAGCTTTAGTTTCAAGTCCCCTTGTTGCCAGGTTAACACTGAGATCCACTGATCATGGGGCCGTCCCCACCAGGGGTTTCTCAAAGCTCCCAACTGTCCACTTTGAAGATGTGCTAGATGCAGATGGTGTGTCAAGGAGTGACAAGGAGTTTGAATTCTTTCCTTCTTCTTTCCTAAATTCACACTGTGCACTTTTACAACCAGTTAAATTAAATTATTTTTTTAAACTTTTATGAGGGATGTCAGATAATATTGATCCACAGATGTTATTGGTCCAATATTAGCTAAATTATTAATATTGTAACAAATTGGTATTGTTTTTTCCACCAATATTCAAAATGCAATGCTGCCAAAACGAGGTCCCCTCTTGCCACTTCGGCCGGCGCATGATAAATTATGCTATCAAACCACACCTGAAGGCACAATAGGAATGCTCAATGACACACTAAATGCTCGTGGTCTAGAATTTGTTTGCGGATAACAAAACTCTAACTTGTAATGACTGCAAGGATCTTGACATGACAGGGTGGGGGCTTTTATTCTTTTATACTCGTGATATAGAATACTTTTATTCTATATCACAAGTTGTTTTTATGCAGCAAAATAATACACAACAACTAGGAATGGTCTTACTGATAAAAAACAACAACGCAGCTGTATTTCAAAGAGTCAAATTAAAATATGATAAAAAACAGCCAAGATCAAAAGAGATCAGACAAAATTAATGGAGTTCATCGTGCTGAATAACCAGCCGTTCTCTCTCATTTAAGACACTGGATTCACTAAACGTGTAGTGTCTCTTAAGCCATGATATGTATGCCTAATTGTATATTTTGGATATTAGCCAATAGACCACCATTCAATACGGTCTCTCATGTCATCAATAAGAAGAGCAATCATTTACATTGTGATGAGGCTGAAATGTTTATTTGACCAATAAAGAGGACTGTTTATTTTTTTGACTGAAGTTTATTCTACCTGTGTGCCTTTATTGATGTGAAGGGTGAACAAGTGCAGTTTTTAATGTTAATGATTCACTAGTAAGTTAATAAAAATAGTACTACAAATCATTTATTTAAATCCAACATTAACTTGTAGCTTAGCAGATCATTTTATGCCATCACAGAAAGAACTCATAATCTATTAATAATCACCTCCTCAAAACAGCAATCTCATTCTCCAGATTCAGATCCTTCTTCTGTTTCTTCTTCACACACTTCATGGCAAATGTCTTCCCTGTCTTCCTCTCCTTCACCATGTAGACCTCTGAAAATGCCCCGCTGTGGAATACAAAAAGCAACAAACAGCCCTGAAATAGTTGTAATAAGACTTTAAAAGACATAGTTGAGATTTCTGTCCTGCATCAGTCATCAACTTCTGCCTAAATGTTTTCTTCATGTTTCCATATCCATTGTTTATCAGCAGTATGTTTACTGATCATGTTTGAAACACTTTATTTTCACATGACATGTAGCTTTGTGTCCATATTAAAATCAGAATCAAACAAAGATACAGAAATAGCAGCCTCCAGGGACTCAATTTAATTTCACTAAAGCTCTCTGTGGCACGACTGTTAGCATGTCCCTGCTAATCCTCTGAGCTGTTCCAGGTCCCGCCTATTTTCAGCTGTGTCTGGGAATAGTTGTCCTAGCAGCGTGGATTAAACCACGTCTTATCCATGACGCAATGGAAACAGTGGCAGGCTGTGGGAGACAGGGGGAACTGAACATGTGCACTTCAGGCCCAGAAGAAAGGGAGAGGGAGCAATGGGCAGGGGTGGGAGGGGAGATGTGCTTGATCCACCTGTGCAGAACAGGTCAGACCATGTCAGGTCATGGACAATTGTCCAGGCCATAATACTATGTCCAATGACATGGTTGGAACTAACACAGAGCTGGACACTCTCGAGCAGTTGATGAACACATTGGACCAAGTGATGACCATACTCTATAATGTGATGGATATTCTAACCCTGGTGGTAACACAATGGCTGCAGCAGACCTATCCAGACCAATGTTTTCTTTATTGCCCTTATGACATATCCTTCATGGTTGAGGTTTACTTCCTCTGTATCATTACTAACATACTTATAAATATTCAATTTTCCTCCCTTCCCTTCCTCTTTTATTTCTGTCCTTCCCCTTTCACTATTTCCTCCTTTCTTCCCTTTGTTCTCCAGTCCCTTTTTTTGTTTCTTCTCCCCTCCCTTCATCCTTCCCTTTCTCCATGATTCCCTCTTTAATTCCCACCATCCTCATTATCTTCCTTTGAACCTTCTTTTTCCTTTGTTCCCTCCTTCTTTCTTCCCTACCTTTTCAGTTTCCTTTTTTGTTCTTTATTTCCCTAATTATGTTGCTTTTTCATTTTTTCTTTACTTTTTTCTCTCTTGTTTATTTTATACCTTCCTCCTTCCTTTATTCCCACATCTCCTTATTCCTTCCTTCTTACCTTCCTTCCTGCTTTTTTCCCTTTCTGATTTCTTTCCTTTTTTCCTTCCTTCCTGCTTTCTTTCCTTCCCTTCTCCACCACATCCTCTTTTATCGGATGTTCAATTTCATTCCTCCACAGGGACACGAACATCATTGTTATATGGCTACACCATAAAGAGTCACCTGTCATCAAAGTTGGTTCCTTCTTGAACCTTCCTCCAGTTATGACTTCAGTCAAGAATAAAGACAAATGGCCTCAACGTGCGTGAGATTAAAATTAGCAGTGTGTCAATTAAAAGGAAAGGTTCCTCTCTAATGGGACGTCTCAGAGGAAGCTGAATCCTGTTACTGGGTAACAATGTCATCTCTGGGCTGTGAAAAGGCCTGATGGGAAAAGCTGCATCTGGAAATTGGGTGTAATCTGCTGCTCCCGGTGGACCGTCTGACTTACAGTCAAGATGACAAAACATCCCTATAAAGTGGTCCAGACGGTAACTGTAGACAACTCAGTTTTTGATTTAATTAAATAGAGTAGTGAGTTGCCAGGCAAATTGTGTTTCCTTCACGCTGTACTGATATCATATAATCATTTTATGACTGTTATGAAAACAGTTTTGTTATGAAAACCTTAGTGCCAAATTCCCCATACTAAACCTGAGATGGAGGAGGTTGTTGATGTATTTATGACTCACGTTGAAGCTGGAGCTTTAATTGTATTGCAATCAATTAAATATGTTCAGTCATCAGCGGTGCATTCAGGTATCCTTAGTTTTGTAGACTTTTGAGAGTGAACTGCTGAAGCTCAGTTCTTTAATATGTTTGGCTTTAATATGCTTAGGCATGTTCACCAGCCTTATTAATGCTTAGCAAACAAAAAACTAGAAGAAAGCAAAGTGAATCAGTGAACTTCTGATCAGAACTGTTATGTTAAATCTAAACATAACTGAAGTCTTTGTCAGTAATTTGGAATTTTTCTTTCCATCACCCCTACTTTTTCTCCTTTCATTTTCCCTTTATTATCCTCCTTATCCTTATTTCCTTCTGTAGGAAATATCTGTTCGGCTATAGGTTAACCACAATAACATTAATAATCAATGCTAAGCTGTAATTTGAATTATTTTCATTTGAAGTACTGTTTTTAACACAGTGTGTCCTTTCATTAAAGGATCATGACAGTGTTGGTTAGCCAAATGTTTATCATCAAAAAATCTAAGCAATGCATCATATGGTATATTAATCTGTTTCATCTTTACCAATTCTTAAAGTTTTAAATTAGAATGAACTATCTGTGAGTGTCCAGACAGAAGTGTTTCGTATCAAATCCCACTGACATCATGAAAGAGTTACAGATGGCAAAAAAAACACTTTGGAGGCTGGAGAGAAGATCCAGAATGGAACGGGGAGGGCAGCGCAAAACAAGCTGACCTCAAATCCTTGGAATTGTGTATGATAGTGTTAATTCCTGTATAAGTGACATGTTTTGTTTGTTTAGTAGTTGGGTGATTCTCCTCCTTTCCACCTCATTCCTGATCCTGTCCATTCTCTTTAGGGGTGACTACAATGTACAGGATCAGGAATGAGGTGATTAGGGGGAGAACACAGACAAGAAGGATTGGAATAAAAGCTAGAGAAGACAGATTGAGATGGTTTGGACATGTTTAGGGGAGGGACAGTGGTTATATTGGTAGAAGAATGATCCTAGAGATGGAGCTACCAGGTAGGAGATGAAGAGGAAGGCCAAAGAGAAGATTTAGGGATGCAGTGAGAGAGGACATTGAGATGGTTGGAGTTAGAGTTGAGGATACAGAGCAATCATTGATTCCTTGCATGGAATCAATGATTGCTAGTATGATATCTACTAGACTGATAAAAAAAAAAGAAAAAACAAAAAACTGATGTTTGGGGACAGTATGCCTATGTCTGTTTTTATATTGTTTTTATCATTAATATTTGGTATTCATATTAATTATTTTGCATAATATGTTGTCATTTTATATACATATATCTGTAACTTTGAACTATTGATTGAAGTATTCTGTGATTTGGAGAGAAAGATATACACAAACTTTACTTCTTGTTTTCTTTCCTTACTTTCTTGCATCATTCCTCCCTTATATTATTCCTCCTGTTCCTTTTGTCTTCATTTTCTCTCCTTCCTTCCAACCCTATTTTACTTCTTGTATCGTTCCTGCTTCTTCATCCTTACCCTTATTTTAACTTCTTTCTCTTACTATCCAATTCCATTTTTCCTCCTTTGTTCCCTTGCATGACCTCTTTTTTCATTTCTTTTTCCCTGCCTCTGTCTGAGACCTTTATTTCTGAATGAACTTCTGTCGAGACACAGTCAGCCTTGTCTAGATCGTGTAGAGACAGAATGTCTTGTTGTCTAAAGCCTCAGTTAAGTCCTTTTCCTAGTGTCAATCCATTTAAAGCAGTAATCTGTCCTCCAGTGCAAGTAGTATAATAGGTGTAATCATAGCCTTCATTAAAGGAAATATTCTGCAGTGTTCTAATGATTGTCAACAAATTATTGTACAATTACTAGTCCAGATACTAACGGAACTATTTTTCTTTTTTATAGGGATGTCTGATCTTAACTGTTGCCGACATCTGATTTTGCTAATATTGCGAAAACACTTGATTTCAGATACCAAAATTAACCGATAAGGATATATGCCGGGGTTTTTTTTTACTAAAATATTGTTATGCCCTACTAAAGGCATAGTATAAATAACAGTCTGGGTACAAAATAAAGCACTTCTTCAACATAAGTTATAGAAAAACGGCATATTTATTTTGAACATTTAGGCTGAAAGCATCCTATGATTCTTGTTTTGCATTTAAAATAAACAAATAATGTCTAGTGTTGTACAAAATAACTTACATTATAACCTGGGCTAATTCAACTCATTCAACAGGCACACAGATAGAATCAGCTTCAGTCAAAGAAAGTAAACCATTTGTGCTGTTGAATGTTCCTAGTGGTTAAGGAAGTGGACTTGGGTCCGGAAGATGGACAGAGTTCTAAAATTAAATAAAAAAACAAAAAATTAAACACTACTCTTAAAAGAACAAATGAGAATTTCAGCCTAGTCACAATGTAAACAATTCCTTCTCTCATTGATGACATAGGCATCACCGAAAGGCAGTTTGCTGGCAAAGGCAGTTTGCTGGCAAATGTCCGAGACTTTTTTTTCCCAGTGCGTGCATTGCTGGTTGTTTTGCATTATTTCACTTCACAAAAATACCTAGTCATAAAGTGCTAAAGTCTTGCCCCCCCATCCCAGCTCCTTGCAGGCAGTAGCAATTACAGTTTTGTTTTCTGCAAAAAAAATTCCAGACCAGAAACATTTAGTGCAGCATCGTGTGGCAGGACCTCATGAGGGTGCTCATATGTGCTGGGACCTCTGCTTAGTAGCATTGTTTATTGAATATTGGTGAGAAAATACGTTACCAATATGTTTCGATAATCTTTTTGATCATATGACATCCATACCGTGTCTCAGATTGGAGATTCTAGGTTCTATGTTACACTATATTAATAATTCTTACAATGTTGCCGCCTTTTGATCCACAGATTAAACACAATCTCTGGTCAAACTACTACAGATGTTACTCACGAGCCCAGCTCCTCCATAAACTCAAACACGTCCTGGATGTTTTCAGTGTTCTTCTTCCACACGTAGTCAGCTTCCTGACGACCCATATCTGCAGACACTTTTGTAGAGGATTCTGTCAGAAGAGAGAGAAAAGGAAGAGAAGTTAGACACTTGAGGTACACAGCACAGTTTGGCTGCTGCTGTGACCCTCTCCTGATGTCCAGTACTAAATGATAGTCCTATTACAACAATGAGAGGTCACAAAAAACAGCTACTCAGAGGTTCACATTTTTGGGGGGACTCAAAGCAATATTTTATTAAAAACCAGAAGGTGGCAGTACATGGCAGTAATGCCAGTGATGCTATAAGAAGTAGTCTCAAATATCAATATTTGAAATATGAAAGAAACAACAGGTGAAACATTACATAAACTATGTGAAGGCCTGGAGGGAAACATGCAAAAGAGGCGGTGACTAATCTAACCAAAGCCAGGCTACTGAGCAGGATTAGGAACATGCCAAATAAACAGGTTACCCACTTTGGGTTGCTGCCCTCTTTACTCTTATATAAGGGATTAGAAACTCTTCAACAGGACACCTGACCACACCCTCACAGCTGTCTCCACTGAGACACAGCTTATATAATGGAGACAATTTTGGATTAACTGATACTGTTTAACACTGTAGCTGTGTGTCACCAACACATGATTAATATTTCCACTGCAGCTGTAGCCAACTGAGGCCTTTGACACCTTGGTCTCATCGACTTGATGAAACCTCACACTGTTCTGCATAAATCTTTTTTTTGTTTAAAAACTGTATTTTGTACAGTGGTATTCTAGCTTTTGTGCAGCTATTAGGCTCTAAACATTTAATGTCTGGACTTTTAATGAGTCAGAAATTGTATTGCTCATCATAGTACAGAAATCCAAAGCTTCACTTCTGACTGTTGTTTCTGTTGCTGATAGAACAGTGTTTTTCTGTTTCTCCTGTCCAATGTTGATGTGGCGCTGGACATAACAATGCGATAATTAGAATATTTATTTTTAACTAACTTTTTTTCAACAATTTTGACTTTAATCATTTTTTGCTCCCAATATTTTACGAATCAGATAAGACAAAAGATGCTGGTTGAAGTTGAAGATGAAGAAACCTAGAAATACCAATAAAGTGAGCTGAATATAATGCACAAATATTATTATATTAACTGATGAATATTAAGGGGCAATTTGGAAAAAAAAAATCTTAAATGTTTATGAGAATAAATTAAAAAAAAAAATAAGAAAATGCTGAAAAGTTAAAGATGTTATTGTGAATCATGGCTATATGAACTGTGCAGTTCCTTCTCTCTCTACCAGGCAGAATAATAATTACAGCATTCTGCGGCAGAAACGTCCTCACATCCACTTCACATCCAACACAGCATCAAGTGAGCTGTTCTCACAGCCTAATACAAACCAGCAAAAGAATAAATCATCAACCGTCAATTCACAGAAAACCGTTCCAGTAACTGCAGCAGAGAAGCCCCGTATGCTAAGTACCAGGTCTCCTTCAAATAGTGGTGCTAAGGAATCCACAACAACATCATCCAAAGCTGAGCAGGATTCAGTACCTTCCACATTCACTTCACTCACCGACACTCACCTAGAGACTCTGCACTGCTGCAGCTGCTCTGCTCCGACTCCTCTGCCGAAAGCTCTGAGCAGATTACTCTGTCTGTGTCCTCTTCACAGATACCCGTTGCCGTCAAGTCGCAGATTACATCCATGGAGACTGAAGGGACCGGGAGAGGGAGGTGAGGATTGGAGAGGGCTGACTCTCACAGGTGCTGCTCACTGAGACATATACAGTAGATTGCTGCTGTGTGTGGTTGTTCCTCCAATGGTGACTGTGGAAAAGTGTGTTGAACACAAACAGAACGTGTTTTTTTTTTTTTCTCATTCTGCTGTATAGATGCTGCTGCAGGTGCCCAAACACACTTTCTCGCACAGGCTTTTAAAGAAGATATCTTCTACAATTGCGCTCTACTAATGGATCAATCAAATTAGCGAAATTAGTTTATCCAAGTGAGTGTCAAGATGAATAGAAATTTCACAGATTTACTCAGAAATAACATTCATCTGCTGCAACACTGCCCTCTGTCTACATTTTTTCTTTTTTCTATCATTCCCTTGGTTGTCACCAGGACAGTGGTCTATGTAAAAATTACAATTTGTGTCTGACGCTGGCAGTAATGCAAACGAGTAGTCACAGCTCTTCTTCAGCTTCATCAGAACATTGTGATTTGCATTTATGATTGGGCAAAAGGTTTGATCTTATTACTAAAGTTATGCTTGAAAATATGTATTTTCATTTTTAAAATTGAGATAATAGTTGCTATACAAAGAGCCAAAAGAATGAACAGAAATGTATTATTCTTCTGCAACACGGCCCTGTGTGTGTTTTCTCTTTTTTTCAATCCTCAAATGCTTGTCGCCAGGACAGCAATATGTGTAGAAATATTTCGAATGTGAGTCGGAAGGTGTGAATAATGTGACTGAATTTGTTTCCTCTACGTCATGGTTTTTCTAAAACAAACTAAAAAACTAACCCTCAGTTCATTGAAATTTTTATAAAACCTTCCAATTTGGCTAAAATCTCCCTATACATACAAAGGTTTTGGTTTAAGAACCACTACTTACGTAGTGCATATAATTCTCTTTGCCAGAGAATTTAGAACAGATACATTTTCTCTGCTAGGTGGGAGCAGATCACTATGAAAATTGAGAAAAAACAATGAATTCCTGTCGGTATATTAGTGTTGTCTTCAACTAAACAGGCTGAGATTTTAGTCAATTATGAGGTCATATACACTAAAATATTCTTCTTCTTCTTCTTTTCCTTTCAGCTTATCCCATTTTTCAGGGGTTGCCACAGCGAGTCAACAATTTCCATCTCACCCTGTCCTCCGCATCCTCAACTCCAACTCCAACCACCTCCATGTCCTCCCTCACTGCATCCATAAATCTTCTCTTTGTCTCCTACCTGGTAGTTCCATGTCTAGCAATTTTCTCCCAATATAACCACTGTCCCTCCTATGAACATGTCCAAACCATCTCAGTCTGGCTTCTCTAGCTTTTTCTCCAAACCTTCCTGTCTGTGTTGTCCCCCTGATCACCTCATTCCTGATCCTGTCCATCCTTGTCTCCCACAAAGAGAATCTCAGCATCTTAAACTCTGCCACCTCTAGCTCTCCCTCTTGTCTTCTAACTAGTGTCTCAAGTCCATACATCATGGCTGGTCTCACCACTGTCCTGTAAACCTTTCCCTTCACCTTAGCTGACACCCTTCTATCACAGATCACTCCAGAGACCTTTCTCCAGTTG
>JAFBJS010000466.1:25342-132842 GCA_016785265.1 Paraplagusia blochii
TACTCTATTCTTCACCTCTCTTCCACAGTCTCCACTGCTCTGAACAGTTGAGCCCAAGTATCTGAACTCCTCCACCTTCTCCACCTCTGCTCCTTGTAACCTTACGACTCCACTGTTCTCCTTTTCATTTACACACATGTGTTCGGTCTTGCTACGACTGACCTCCACTCCTTTTCTCTCCAGTCCAAACCTCCACCTCTCTAGGTTCTCTTCTAGCTGTTGCCTGCTCTCACTGCAGATCACAATGTCATGTGCAAACATCATTGTCTATGGAGACTCCTGTCTGACCTCATCTGTCAATCTGTCCATCACCAGAGCAAACAAAAAGGGACTTCATCAAATCCTTGATGAAGTCCCACCTCCACCTTAAAGTCCTTTGTCCTTCCAACAGCTCCACCTCACCACTGCTGTGCCATTCTCATACATATCCTGCACCAGTCTAACATACTTCTCCGCCACTCCTGACTTCCTCATACAAAAGCACAGTTCCTCCCTTGGAACCCAGTCATAGGCCTTTTCTAAATCCACAAAAACACAATGAAGTTCCTTCTGACCCTCTCTGTACTTCTCCATCAACATCCTCAAGGCAAATATTGCAGCTGTGGTACTCTTTTCAACCATACTGTTGTTCGCAAATCTCTACCTCTTTCCTCAACCACTCTTTCCCAAATCTTCATGGTATGGCTCATCAACTTTATCCCTCTGTAATTGCTACAGCTCTGCACATCACCCTTCTTGTAAATTGGTACAAGAAAAACTAAAAGATTATTGTATTATATTTCATTACATAATCCTTTAATCATTATTCAATAGAGGACAATGTCCTTACTGCAGTTGCAGAAGCTATGTGATGTGGTGCAGCGCCTGTCGCTTTAACCTCTGCTCAAAGAACAGAAAACAGTGTGGTCTTTAGAGGAAACCTTTAACGGGATTATGTATTCTGAATCTTCATCATCATTTCACCTGCCACACATAGAACTTTACACTGTACACAGTCACTGTGCTGAGGTCCTGTTACATAACTGCCCTTCTCTCCTCATTTGTGTACAGCAAACAAACCATTTCTGCAAGCAAAAAGAAAAACTACAAAAGAAATCTTCTCCTTATATTTTCTAAAAGGCAGAACTGTGCTGCAGTCATGAATGCCAAGAAATATTACTGCTTACTGCTCATCACAAATGATTGATGACTTAAGATGTTCTGTCACAGCAGTTTTGTTTTAACCAAAGAAAGAAGACAGCAGTAATTGCACAATCTCATCATGTTGCCATGGACACAGTTGCTGTGGGTTTTCATGGCCAAAACCCGAGATAAAATAAAAAATAAAAAACAGCACCCCTTTTCCTATCTGTCCTACAGAGAGAACACTCTCTTTTAAGATATAGCAAAGTCTAGTGGTGGAGCAATGTGCATTTTCCTGAATTTGCTGAATCTAGACTTCATATTGCATTCTTTCTTATAACAAATATATATAATATATAAGAATCATTTGAATGTATTTTTTTAAATAACTGATTAAAAACAGCTATTTAGATTTTTTTAATCCAATAGGAAATTCACACAATAGTCAGTTTTACTTCAGCTAATGACTTAAAATCACACAGTCATACAGCTAAACTTCATTTTCACATATCCTCAGTCTAGATCAAGTGCCAAACCCGAGGCACGTGGGCCAAATGTGGTCATTGGTGTTTGGCTTACTAGAGCTTGAAAAATTTAACTCCTAAAGTGTTTATTTTATATATTAATATAATAATTAATATTCAGTTGCAGAAACATTTTATACATTAGTATTTAAAGTCTTTCATAAAATGTTAATCTGCTCCTTAAAGGGGATTGATGACACCCGTGGTCTACATTCATTTCAGGAATCAAACTGATAACTCAGGGACCAACATTTTGTAGAATTCTCTTACCTTTATCTTTATTAGAAGTGGTGGAGAATCTTTTAGTAATTGTACCGTCATTCATGAAGTCAAAGTTGAAGTCCACGTTGGATTTGTGCCCAGGTCCTACAGCTTGGAAGGTGAAAAACCAACTCAAAGTGGATTTAAAGGTTAATTTCCTTCGTAACATTGAACATTTGAAATTATCAGGTTTTTATCATAGAGTTTCAACCTATTTCCAAAAGTCATGAAGGTACAACAATACAGTGCATGATATTTATTTGATATTCAGTGAAGAAATTCAGTGCTATTCAAGTGCCAGAAAATATCTGAATGGTAAATACATAAGGCTCTGTTTTCCAAACAACAAACCTCAGATATTTCTTCATTGTAGCTACATGTCTGCACATTAACAAAAACCTCTATGGAATATAGGTGAAAACATACATCCTACCATCAGCCAAAGAACAGCCGACTGTGCAAAGATGTTGGAGTAATTCCAAACAAATTCTGAACCTCGAGCTGTGGACCATCAACCCCTGAGTGTTTTTTTTTTTTTTCCCTCTATGCTAACCAACATGCTAACCAGGAAGTGACATGCTTAAGACTGGAGTGAGCTAGAAAACATTGTTATCATTCAAAACTAAATGTACAAATATCTGAATAAACTGTTAACCGATCTCAACAGCTTTTAAATGTATGTATTTTTTGTACAACTGAACTTATAGTGACATGTGGAAAATTAACATGAACATTTAACTACTAAGAATTTATGTAAACCTTTGTTTTCTAGATTATCATTGTATAGTTCACATGGGTTCCCAGCTACTGTCATACAGAACTAGGTCAAACCTTCCGTCTGGTATAATTTGTTCCTTAAACACCACATACAGAGTTTTTTTCTATGCGTGTTCCATTGTTTGGACCCGTCCACCACAGCTTCATGTGGGTCAGTGAAACAGTTCGATCTTTGGCTTTAAGATCCAGTGTCAGCTGTGATGGAGCTGCACATACAGGCCAGTGTCCAAAAGGTCAATTGGTCTTCAAAGGTTGGGTGAATATTCACTCCCAGAAAACTTGTGCTCCAGCTTGGGAGTGACGCTTGGCTTCCATGATGGTGAAGGCTTCCTGCTCCTCGCTCATCTCCTTCAGCCTCTTCTCCTCCAGAAAAGACACCAGAGAGTCTCTCATGTCCACCACCTCCAGCATCTGCTGAAGGATGTGTTCTTCCTCCGTCTGCTGCTCTGGTGTTTTTTCTAACAGAAGAAGAAGAATGAAGAATAAATGCAACACAAATGCAATGTATTAGACAACTACTGTACAAGTGACCAAAAACAATAACTAGAACTAGGGATGGCCAATTTAATTGGTCCAATAATACTATTGGCTCAATATAAGCAAATGTATTAATATAAAGCATTGTGTGAGTATTGTTTTTTTCACAGATAATCAAAATCCAATGCTGCAAAGCCACGGTCTCTGCAAATACCCTGCACACAACTATGGGGTCTTGACACTTTGACGGTGCGTGATTAAGCATGTCATCAAACTGCACCTGAAGGCACAACAACAAGGCTTGATGCTACATTTAATGTTCAGAGTTATTTGTGCAGATTTTTGTGTAATGTGTAAAAAAATCTGGTCATGTGAAGTCTAAGGTTAAATATAAACACTTTATCATGAGGCATTTTTATGCAGCAAAATAGAGCGAAACAACACAGAATGAACTCATTGAAACGACAACGCAGCTGTCTCTCAAAGAGTCAAAGTTAAATAGGGTAAAGAACAGCCAAGAGCAAAAGAGATCAGACAAAAATCATGGAGTGGCGAACCAGCCGATCTCTTCTGTTTAAGATGCTGGTAACACTAAATGTGTGGAGAGAATCATAGGACTGCTTAAGACAAAATGTTAATAAATAAATGTGGCATTTGTCTATAACTTATATAGAAATTGTGTTTTGTGTTGTTCTCAGTTATTTAAAGAATGCCTGTAGTCACGCATCACAATAATTCAGGGGAAATCACCTGCATATATCGGTATCAGGAAAGTGTTTGGGTATTATCGGTAGTATCAGACATTGGCAAAATATCGGGAAAAAAATAAACTAAAACATTCTGTTCTGGTCTGCTATGACTATGATAGACTGTGCATGTATTTACGTTTAAGGTTCAGATTAGGAAATAAATTCAAACACAATTATACCTTTTTATTCTTTTTCTTTTTACATGATTTTCAAACAATGTTATGTTGATTTTTGCATTGGCTGGTAATTGCTCATGTGCTGCGCACTTTTTATCCTACTTAATACAATTGTACAAAATGAATAAATCTTTTTTGGATTTCCCATTACCCATTGAACTCTTTGCCCGTGGTTCATGAACAAGGTTTGTCTATTCTCTTTAAACACCCCAGTGAAATGTCCATCACCGCTGCAAAAGGCGTCTATATCCAGTCTGGCAACCAACAAGTGCCAGGATCATCGTCATCAGAGGTGAGCTGTCACGAATTGGTGTTGCGCATAATGCACCTCGGTACCACTGTCTGTAATTCACTGGGGTGTTCTGCCGGTGGCAGCGGGGCAGACGAGAGGAGCCGGACGAGTCACCTTGCGCAGAATCCCCCCTTGAGAGAGCGCAGAGTGCCACCAAGCATCATTCAGTACACCTCCCGTAAACCAACCCCCTGGGATCTAACAATGTATAATACGTAAACAGCCAAAATTCCATGTTGCATTTATAGTGTTTCTGCTGCCCTCAAGTGGTCGAAATCCGTTACTTCAACTTATTAAAAAAATTAAAAATAATTGAATGAAACACGGTCAAAATTTATAAAATAAAATTTTTGAGTATAACAGAGAATAACATGTTGTATATATAGACTGACTTAATGTTTAAATTTATGGTAACTCTCAGCAAGCAGGATATGTTTTTTTTCTATGTATAAAATTGCATTTTTAAAAAAAGCTTAAATTATTAAACAAAGCTTAAAATCTGACCATTTAATGTGAAAATGGTTCTGAATAGTCTGACTGCTGTTGGGCAACATCATTCCATATTTATAGAACTACACCCCGAAGTACTCACCGTTCAGCCCCATGAACTTCCTGAGCTCCAGCTCCAATGTGCTCTGTTTGTCCTCCAGCTCCAGCTGACGAGAACTGAACATAAACAAGAGCAAAATTACTATAATAAACTCTTCAATAAAACGTACTAAGCTCTACATTGTGAAGTGTGGAGGTGACAAATACATACATACTTTTAATATTTCGGATTATTTTTTCTTCAGTATTTAATAAAACTGTTTCAGGAACAATGTTTAATGATTCTAATGAAAGCAGTAACATGGAGCTGTTCAAAAATAGAACTATGGAAAAAACGGAAGCCTGCAGGAAAAGTCTGTGAGAGACTGCGTTTAGATGTGGAAGTTATTTAAATTTGTATTAATATTTTATCTTTACTTTTTTTCCCTTTTTTTCTTCTATCTGAGTGTGGTTGTCTACTCTATAAATTTCTGCCACCTAGTGGTTTTGTGTCCCTTGCGTCCCATGTCCCTTCGGAATAAATTAATAATAATCATGAATTTACAGCCTTAGTTACCATGGCATCCTTTTTGATGCAGGTCACTATAAGAATGTGTGACTGAATGGGGGTGGAATAAAGAGCTCAGTGTCTGATGTTCTGGTCTCATTGACAATGCATGATGCAGTTTGAATTCAGTAAACACAAGTTAACACTCACGCCACCATGAGGTCCGACTCCTCAGAAACCAGTGCGTTTTTCTCGTGGACCAGCTGGATCCACTGCTCTATCGTGTCCGGAGAATCACTGCTGCCTAAAAACAATAAGGAGGAAGAAACAATAATTATGACAATTATATATGAATAGAACTAAATAACAAAGGGCATGAAATTCATGTGGGACAAACTCAGACTGACAGTCTGAAAAAACAAAGTAAAGTCAGATTCAATTTATACAGCTTATTTATTATGGAATTGCTCACAATCTCCATGTGTTTCAGAGCTTACTTTAATCACTCCATGTGAAATGATTTTGTTTGCTCTTCCTATGAATTCTTACCAGCTTCTCCTCTGAGCGTACGCTCTAACACCACCCCTTTATCCTCCAACTCTTTAAAGTTAACCTCGATCTCCTCCAGTCTCCGTTGTATGGACTTCATAGCACAAAGAAAAAGAAAGGAGAAAAAAAAGTCATTGATAATTACAGTGGCAAGCTGAAAGGATCACAAAATGGTGTAGTGTGATTTGGGTGGAAGTAGTGGGGACTGCTGCCCCTGCATCCTGGTAATAGATAAGCGGATGAAAATGAAGGACTGAAGGAGTCACTCACAGTTTCTACCTGTTTTAAAACCTCCAGCAGTTTCAAACGTGACCTTATATTACTTGAAAGGCACTATATAAAACACAAGTCAGTGGATGGCAGCATTGGAGATTATTTAATTACGTAATCAATTCAAACAACATTCAGAGGATTGTGAGCAGAGTAAGGGCAAGACACAAACAGTGGTTTTGCAGATAAATAAATAAATGAATATTAACGGCCCTTTATTGGGGACAGACAGACCTTTATTAATCCCTCTGGAGTATCATTTGGGAAATTATTGAAACATTATTGCACATCCCTACTTTCAATTCTTCTGTAATTTGGTTTTATGGTCAGGAATGAAAAGGCAACAAGTTAAACATTAGCCTATGAACCAGAGACTGACCTGGGCTTTGCGGAAACGCTGCAACTCGCTCACTCTAGCTCTTCGCTCCAGTGTTTTCATCTTAATCAACTCCAACTTTTCAGGCTCCACAGCGTCTGACGGCAGCATCTGAAAGCACAACACAGTGTTTCTGTATTTAGAGAAGCAGTGTGCACCATAGCAATTGTATTAAAGACATCACATGTGTACATGGACTCACTTTCTTATCAAAAAGGTCAGAGTTGTCCTCATCATCCTCGTCATCATCTCCATCAGCCCCCTCCTCTGAGGCGCTGTGGACGTGTCGCAATGTTGCTTCTATGATTTTAATAAAACAAAAGTTTCACAATTAAACAGTCACTCCTTCGCCAAGATGGAATCTCAGCTACATCTGCAACTCACCAAGTCTCCCTGGATGATTAACAAGGACACTTAGCCGGCCATCTCTGCTAATCCTCGGGGATGAGAGATTCCAAGGGGAGAACTTGGATCGGACCCTGTTCTGGCCAGTCGGCATCTCTTTTCTTCTGAAGCAGCGGCGGTTCTTCTTCTCCCGGATGTGGCCAGAGGTGCTGCCACTCCAGTAGCCCTCCTCCTCCTGACCGTCCATCCCCTCTGGTTTAGGAGGACTTGGACCTCCAGCTGTAGCCGACGATGAGGAACACGAGGAAGATCCCCCGTGGGTCTCAGAATCCGAGTCGGCGCTGCAAGTCTGAAGATTGACCAGCCTGCTCTTCTCCTCATCTGTGAGCTGCAGTTTCCTCAACGACTGTTTAGGGCGCGGGTCTTGTGTCACTTTGCTGGCCTCTTTCGTAGGGTTTGAAAGTCCTTCTGGAGTGGACGGGGTGTGAAGGTGGACAGTACGAGGTTTAGCTAATGGGGAGGTTTGGGGATCAAGACTCCGAGAATGGCGGGGTTTGGGAACAGGAGGAAGATCCGATGTCTCTTTTGCTGTTTCCTTGACTTGAGATGGCAATTCTGTAGGAGGTTTTGAAGAACTTCGTTTAAGGAAGTCACAATTAGGTTCTAGAATGTTCTGGTCCTTTCCTTCATGGCCCCGTGGATGTGAGGGTGAAGGAGGAGCGCAGTCCAAAACATATTCAAACTCATCACTATCGTCGCTACTGAGTCCTTTCTCCTCATTTGTCCCTTCTTCTTGAAGGGCGCTACCTTTGGGTTCTAGTATGTTCTGGTCCTGTCCATGATGCCTTTGTGAATTAGGAGCACACTCCAAAACATATTCAAAGTCATCATCATCATCGTCACTGGAGAGTCCATTCTCCTCACTTTCCTGAGTTAGAAAAATAAGCAGACAGATACTTTTATTTGTACATTTGACAAGATCTTGTTGTCCAACTGCTGCCTCATCCTCAAATCCAGAGAGGTGAAACTTAAATTCACGATGGGACAAATTTTAAAACTGATAAAATTGTGGACCAAAGTTTAGTTTCGTGTAAATATTGAATCCCAAACTACCAAAGTCAGAACTGATAATCTATTGTGCATTTTAATTCAGTTTTCCTCATGCAAAGCTCTGAATGTTCCCGGCCAAACTAAAGCCAATCAAAAACCCTTCACTTAATTTTACACTAATGTAGTGATGTACTAATGAACCAGGCAATGACCCTGTGTAAAATAGACTTTATGAAAGCAAAAACTAAACACACAATCGTCTGAATATAAAATAGAGAAGATACTTATAAGAACAAACTAAACAGCAGTGTCTCGTTAGTGTTAACAGCTGCTGCTTCAACTGACTGACCTTATGAAAGGATTCTGCTCCGTTGGACAGCTCCAGATCTTCAGAGTGCTGCTCACAATAAAACCTCCCTGAGAGAATGTCAAAGATGAGAAGTAAAATATCAGATGGAATTTCACAAAGTAAATGTTATGCGCTTAGGTGGGAATTGATCAAGCTCCTCATGCTTTGCAGGCTGAGGGATCTAATCAAGGACTTCAAGGCGAGCAAACATGAAGCTGACTCTTTGACAAAGCCATTGTTGACACACTCAACCTCCAGACATCAGTTTTCGAAATCATTTATTAATATATTTATTGTATTATTACATTTGATTTGTTTGGTGCTTTTTTTTCAGACTGTTTCTGCCAAACAGTCTGAGGTACGACTGCTGCCTACCACAATTAAAGGACAAAAGCTGACTCTGGACACACAGGTCAGACACACGGTTCTCACCTGTTGCTTGGTCAAATGAGTATCCTCCCAGTCTGAGTATGATGCTGCACTTGTGGCACTTGAAGCAGCCCCGGTGAAAGAACTTTCCTTCAGCACTGATGCGTTCCACAGCATAAACCCTCTGAGTGCAAAAGTAACATTCTTCACTGTTTGCCATTGTCACTCCAAAACCAGGACTAGGGCAAGGACTAAGACCAGGACTAGGCTCAGGACCAGACGGAGATGACGGATCAGGAACTAGTAGTGGTGAAAGTGCTTGGGATACAGGAGGTGCTGTTACCTAATAGAGAATGACATCATGTGTCACAATATTATGGCAATAGAAAAGGCAGCGCAGTAAAAATAAGAAGCATCACAACTCACACTGTCCTCATCTTCCATGCTCTTGTTGTCTTGTCTTGATCGTTTCTCTGAAGCAAGTTTCTCCTGTGAAGTTATTGAATGAATATTGAATGCCCGGGGTCTAAATGTGGCCCATCCAGCCAGACAAACTTCTCTAAATCATATAAATGGTTTTCATTGTGACTATACTGCTGCCTGTTCCCTTTTAATACCCATGAAGAAGGCTGCAAGTGTTTTAGCCATTCAGTCTTAGTGTAGTGGTCAGCACACCTGTCACTCTGACAGAAGGAGCAGAGTCCTGAGTTTGATTCATAGAGGACCCACAAAATTGGTGCTTGTCAGGGGCAGCCTGTTAACAGTGGTTAAAACAACTGCTGCTCTTTACACAAAAAAATCTCAAATTGGGATAATTAATGTGTAACTTCTTTTTTTCTTGATGCATGATTTTATGTGCCATTTATCTTAGTTATTGAACAAATGTTCCGTCCATCTGCTCTTGACCCGATACCCCTGTAAAACATTTGCCAACACAAGGTTTAGACAGGAAGCCAGTTGGATTGACTATGTGTTGAAACATTCTTACGCAAGTCTCTGGTCAAACAGAATCATAGTATAAATAATATGAAATGTATAAATCTGGGGTCACATGGGTCCAGGGTCACAGTGTGCTTACTTTCCGTCTTTGCAAAGAGTTGAATTTCAGCTTGTTCAGGAAGAGGACAGCTGACTGCGTCCGAGAAAGAGTCAGAGGCCTTGACGATGGCAGGTAGCCTTCAAAAAGCAAGTTAAGAAAAAATAAAAATTAAAGTCAATATTGACTTTTACTACTACAATGAAGAATACAAAACCTGCAGGCATTGTTGGCCTACTTGCCAGCTAGCTTTGCTATCCGAGGAGTGCTATCATCTATGTTGCTTTATCTAACATGATGTCAGACATGTAAATCCCCAAATGTTTTTTGGGAGATTAGTCAACAACAAGAGCAACAAAAGTAGATGCAATATGTCTGTGCTCAAAGGACAAACATCTCTGAATACTAGAGCACTCCCATTGTTCAATCATTCAGATACATTAACTGGAGACTGAGTGTGGGTCTGTCTGTCTGTCTGCAAATCACTTATTGGATACTGAGCACAGCTTTACAAGCAAAAGGGGAGAGAGTATTGAGCTTCATCACACCCACCTCACTTCACCTCAGCTCAATCCATGCATCTTAACCCTTGAGCCCAGTTCCTATGCTGCACAGACTCTGTGTACGGTCAAAAATACCTCTGCTGCAAATGGTTGAGATCAAATCCTTCTTCAGCACAGGAACAATTGATCCCTTTGAAAAGCGATTGGTTGCATCGGCTCCAGAGTGACTGCGTACCCTGACCGCTTCAGTGCAGGGCAGCAGCTCCACCAGCAGAGGCTGGCTTTAACACAGCACTAGCCACTTGAGCCCAATGAATTGTGGGTAATGTACTCTTAAAGAGACAGTGTTGATTTGATCGCTCCCCAACAGCAAACACAATTGAGTAGTAGAACCGTACCTGACCCTCTTAAGGTAACGTTAATGTCATGCAGTGTCCTAGCAACAGAGTAAAGTAAATTTTACGTTCCTGCTACAGCTAATTTCTCTTTTTAAAAGGTAAATTAGGCATAACTTGCAAAACCCACAGAGAGCATCAATCATAGTGATTGCTGGCCTTTGTTTTTTTTTTCTGTTAGTATGTGAAATTACAAACCTAAATTTGCATCTACTGCTGGAACAGTGAAAACCTTCTTGATCTGTGTGAGGTACAGAACCATGGACAACTTGTCTATCTGACCACTGTGTGCCAAGTCTGTGGCAGACATGACTGGAGGGATTCCCAGCTCCTTTTCCAGGAGGCTGAAGGCCAGCTGGTTGTTGTGAACTGCATTAGACTCATCGAGGGTGATCATATCTCTGTGGAAGGAGATAACAGGATGAGTCAGCCTGCAGGATAAAGATGGAAAACTGACAATGATAACAACGTTAGCTTTGATAATCCATCCTCCCCTTGACCCTGGGAGGCAGGGGGTTCACTAAGTTCACTAGTCTGTTGCACAACAATTATAAAGACAAACCATTATTTACACAGACATTCATTCATTCATTCATTCATTTTCATCCCTTTCCTGTGGGTGATGAGCTCATGCAATGTTCAGATCATCTAAGTGGCTACCTGGCAGCTGGTGGATAAGAGCTGAAACCTGGTGCCCCCAAGTCCACTTCCTTAAATACAAGGTCAACATTCATAACAAAAACAAATTTAGTGGGAACAATAAACCAAGTTCCTGATCACAATAGATATTTGATCAGAACTTGCTATATGTAAACTCGTCATTGTCACAGTGCAAATAATGTCTTTGTTGTTTTAAAAGATTGTATTTCTTAACTTTCAACTATTTTAATATTTAAAAATTAAAATAAAAGGCCTTGGCCTTTTTTTGGAATGAACTGTTCAGTTCGTAGCCACTGCAGTGACTCACATGAGATCAGGCCTGAAATGGTGGATCAGAGCACAAAGGGCCAGCCCAGATCTCCAGGACTGGGTGAAATCTTTGATGTCCACATTCTTGTAGCCTGCAGAATTATTCTGGCACCACTTCAGCAGCTCCTCAAACCGATCGATCGTATCTGACAAAGAAACACAAATACTTTTTTAAACATTTTAATGTCATGAAAAACATAAGTATGGTTCTGTGGACGGCACCAGACTGACCCTGACGGTTGTCATTAGGTTTCCTGGATGATGTATGAGATTTATCTACGTCATAGAGATGCTGTATCTGTGAGAAATCTTACATTGTTAGAAAATCATAAAAGTTCTGACCTGTTAACAAGTGCATAAGTACATTGTGCTCAATTTAAAACTGTAAATTATTTTCCTTGCAGATTGTAAATTTTATAACTTTGATAACATTACATAATAAAACAATTGGCAAACACTTGTATTAAGTGAAAATAAATAAATAACAAAAATAAATGAATAAATCTATAAAAAAAAAAATAAAGTCACACATAGAGTAAGAAGAAGGAGGGAAGATGAGTGTACAATATTGTTAGTTGTTAAGAAAGGTGTTTACCATTTTGTTCTTGATTAAATACACATTTATGAATACAATTGAATTATTTCTACCACAGAACTGCACTGCTGACCTGATTGGTGTTAATGGAAGAGATGTTCACTCTTTGGTACCGAGTTTTGGGGTTGATACTGTAACCAGAGTAGTTTTTGCTTGTGTTTTCTGGAGTGGTCTGAGATAGGACCTGGTAAATGCTCTCTCTGTTCATTAAAAAAAAGTTTAATCATGTTGAGACTGTGAAATGTATATTTGTGCAAAAGTCATAGTTCTTGCTGATAAATCTATAGAGTTAAATTTAGTTTTCAAAATCTTGCTCACCGCTCAGCCAGGATCTTGAGATGTGGTACTCCCATCCCCCAGCTTCTTACCATCCATGCAGCGTCAAAAGCAGCGAGAAACCCACGAGCAATGCCTGTTCCCAGAGGCCAGAAAGGCTGTAGGGGAGAGTGTGATAGCTCATAGCCGCACGATAATGATCAGACAGTGAAGTTACATACACATAGGAAGCAACTCATTGTCACAACAGAATAATGCATTCATTTACTTTGAAAAAGAGCAAAGATAAATACCAACATGACCTACCTACACCAACTTTGTCATTGACTCAAATGTATTTAAAATTATAAAAGTGTATTGACATTTTGTTTAATAGATTGACATTTGATTAAAAAACATGGTTAAGACAAGTACATATGTAAATTTGTACAAGATTTGTAGTGTGAGTCCTTGCAATCTACACAGATGAACCTAGGAGCTCTGTTGTCTGGGGCCAAACACCCCTGGGATCACCCTGGGATCCACCCCATATGAGCTGTAAGTATGGTCTACGCCAGGGGTCGGCAACCAGTGGCTCCGGAGCCACGTGTGGCTCTTTCATCCTTCTGTTTTGGCTCTCTGTGACTTTGGAAAATGAATAATAAGTATTTCATTCAAATTTTATTTTATTTTAGTTTGTTGATTTTAAAATATCATTCTGATATGTAGTAAACTTGTAACATTAAAGTAAAACGTTTTTAATATTTTTATCGGCCAAAACAGGGGTCGGTAACACGCAGCTCCGAGTTGCTGCTCCGGAGTCACATGCGTCACATTTCGTCTCTTTTCGTCTCTTTTTGTGATTTCACCATACACGCTGTCGTGGAGCGTGCACGCAGACTGCGGAACAGAGCGCTCTCACCTCTTCCCACCGTCATAGCAAAGGAGGGAAGAGCGGGCAGGGGGGTCAGTAATATTACCTTTTATTTTTTTTTTTCAGCACGTAGCAACATTATAGATACAAAAAGAAATATTTGCGGCTCCCAGTGTTTTCTTTTACATGGAAACTGGCGCCAAATGGCTCTTTGGGTGTAAAAGGTTGCCGACCCCTGGTCTACGCAGTGAGAAGTCTGGATATCCCTGCTGACTCCTCTGTGCCCTGGCCCATGAGATGTGAATGAAGATTGATGGATGGCTTGAAAACCAATCTAGAGGATGCCATCTAGAGGCCTCTACGTTAATATATGGCTGTTTATCTTGAAAAATATTTTTATGGCATGCCTAATTTGGCAAAGACTAGGCATTAGGGTTATCAGGTTTTCAGAGGAAAAAAAACAATAATGATTCTTGCAGCTGTTACATAATATGCAAATATGGACACTCTTTAGGCTGTATAACTGCTACACTACGAAACCACTAACTAACACTAACACTACTGGAATAGGAGGCTGGAGGAGTATGGCTGGGCCTACGAGGTTATGGGTTCTAGTTTGCCCTGGTCTCACTTAAAAAAAAAAAAAAAAAACATAGCCAAAACAAAGAATACGAAACCTCCTCTTACCTCTACTAGACAATCCCCGACGAGACCAATCAGTAATTTCTTTCCCTTTCGCTCTCTGACTAAAGAGGCATTCTCAGCACGATGCATGGAGGTGAAATCAAATACAGCCACGTCTGGTTTGCTGACATGATTCTTGGCAAACTGGAGGTCAGGAAGTTGCCCCCCCGTGGAGAAGTGGGCCGCATCAAAGGCATAACGTTTAAGAGCCTCATAGTCGATATTAGATGGGGATAGGAGCTCCTCTGCACTACCGCGGTCCTGAAAAAACACAGAGAAATAAAGTATGTTCCAATCCATCAGTCACCTAGTCTGACAGACAAGCTGTAGAAAGACAAGGGGACAGGAGGGAGGGGAGTATAAGTCACAGTTTTTCTCTGGTAATGGATGTGTTGTGCTCACCTGCTTAATGACCCCCTTCTTCAGCAAGCTCTTTTTCTTGGCAGTCATGACGAAGTAGTGGGTGTCGTCTTTGTAGTATACAATATTCTCTAGATCAATACCTGCAATAAAAAAAAATAGAATGGTGACGGGATGAAGTGAAATAGAAGAAAACGAGAAAATCAGTTAAGGTTATATTGCGTTATCATTTACTTTATTTATCATTCTACTTATTGTGGAATAACAGCTCAACAGCAATAACAGCTCCAAGTCACTGGTTTCGCTATGCAGATGACACCTGGGTCAAAATCAAAGTCCAGGAGATTGACAGTTTCGCAGACCACATCAACTCAGTGGACAAAAACATCAAGTTCACCAGAGATGATGTTAAGGACAACAGCCAGGCCTTTTTGGACTGTGGAGTCCACATCGACGTAGATAGACATCTTAACATAGAGGTTTATAGGAAACCAACCCACACTGACCAGTACCTCCGTTTTGACTCTCACCACACACTTAAACACAAACTGGGGGTTATCCGTTAACACTTCAGTCACGGGCAGACACCATCCACACCATAAATAGAGGTAAGATGAGCAAGCACACATCAAGACATCCCTTAAGAACTGTGGTTATCCCAAACGGGCCTTTTTAAAAACCACTAGGAAAAGGCCCACAGAGAGGGAGGACAACAGGAAGGGTAATGTCGTCATTCCATATGTTGCAGGGGTCTCTGAGAAAATCGGCACATTTTTAATCAGCATCAGATCCATGCACATTTCAAACCAGGCAACACCCTAAGACATAAACTGTTGATCTCAAAAACAAGATCCCAAGACACAAGCTGGACAATGTGGTTCATGCCATTCAGTGTAGTGAGGAGTATGAGGACCTCTACATTAGGGAGACCAAACAGCCACTACACAGGCGCATGGCCCAACATAGGAGGGCTACCTACTCAGGTCTGGATTCAGCCGGGGGATTCTAACTTAACTCTTTAACCCTGAGCAATAACATAAAAACATAATAGTAATAAACAGATGTAATTCTATTTCAAGATACTAATCACTGAGCTGAAGTGAGAATAATGAAGGGATTTAGTCGGACAATATAACATATATTATATGTTAATGAAGAGTAAGAAATCCACTTTATATAGGTAAATATATTTAGAGTTTTCATCATGTGGTAGATCACATCTGTCTGGTCATTTGAAAGAAGTTCACAAGGCAAACAATGATGATAACTCTGATTCCACTTGGTGTTTAAACACCACAGAGGGTGGACGGTGCTAACATCTGTGCTAGAGCATTTAATTAATCACCTGGTTGGACTACCATAGTAGTACCAGTAGTACCAAAAAAAAAAAACACACACTCTTTACTCTGTCTGACTTTGTCAAGAGGTTCTTCTAGAGGTGTGGTTGATCAGCTAAAGTTTTTCTGCAGACAGAAGTGTTCCTGTTGGTTAAAAATAAATGGCACAGTGAACACTTTTACCTGCACACATGGCTCAGTTATATTTGCAGTGCAGACTGTTCCTTCTTTATATATTTTTTGGAAAATAAATGTTAAACTGTCACTTGCAGAACCCTGCCCTACATTGAATGCTAATGTTTGTTCTGGTTTTTCTAGATAAACTATATAAATCTTGATGCACCAGTAAAAACACTGGAGCTGGCACAGAGTAAAAGCAAAAGTAATGTCAGTGACTGTAATCAGAGCTGTAAAGGTGACCTGTGATTCCTGTAAAGAGAACCCAAACACAGACTTCCAGACGATGAACAGTTTCCTTCACACGGTGCTTTCAAGTCACACCAGCAGAGAGAACACTTGTTTCCTGCCCCCATAGAGTCACATTACTGGAGTATTTTTTGAGAGTACAAAATAATTTATGTGCTTAAAGCGTCTTAAGGACATAAACTTAAACAAACGTTCCGAAGAAACAGTAGTAGAAGATAGAGTAGCCTGAATAGTTAAGCTTTAATGTTTTATTCATCCATCTATATTTTAAGACTTACTCACACTTATTGGAGTAAGTCTTCCGATGGAAAACTGGATGAGCATTCTTCTATAACAGACATATCTCACCCAAGAGGCCTCTTCAGTTCTGACATGTCTTCTACTGAAAATTGCCATCCAGCCACTCTTATGTAACTCTTTAACCTTGATGTGGATGACCATCATTGATTACTACCTGTCTGATTGTGCAGGTCTTGGAAGAATCTCTGATTGTAGATCCGTGCCACCCCACTGATCTCTTCCACCTGGGCCTCAGCAGCTGTGTTTCTGTTAATGAAGTTGGCCGTGATTCCAATGGCCAGCTTCCCTCTCAGCTCCTTGTGCTTAAATCCTGATTTTTTTTTTTGTCAAAAAACAACAAAACAAACAAACAAATAGCAACGTTACCCAAGAAGACCACAGGAAGTTTGTTTTATAGAATTTGAAGACATATTGAGACATATATGCACGACACACCTTCAGGGACAAATTTACCACCTCCAGCAGAGATGAAGACATCAAACTGGAGACCTGCAGCTGGATGAGAGGCAGGGTGCAGCTTGGCCATCCAACCTATCGGATGTACAACAAAAATGAAATGGTTTGTATCACACATCTCACAAATGACTCAAATGAATGACAGTGATGGCAGTGGATGGCTGCTGCTACCCCAGGTGTGGGCCAATTTTGACTCGTTCCTACTGAATTTGACAGGGGGCCGGATCAAGCGTAGGTAGATGGGGGCGATAGTGTGAACCAGTGCAAAGTGCAATGTCGATGCATAAAGGCCAACGTTTTACCTTTCTTCTATGATAATTATCATTTCCATATAATTCAGACGAGTTTTTATGGCCGGTTAAAAGCTACACTGGCCGTACAAGGCCCACAGGCCGCAGTTTGCCCAGGTCTGCGCTACACCATAACAACCACAACTGAGTAAAATCATGTAAAAAGAAAAATAAATTTCTAAACTGAAATGTGCAGCTACCATTTTCTCCTGTGGGTTCAATCAAACCCTGGAACTCCACTCCAGTGTGAACCTCAACACCCAGAAGGAGGGACACTTTCAATAAGATCAGTTGTAGTTGACGAATGCCTGAAAACACATAGGTAGAGGAGAGTTAGTGGGCTTCTGTAACTGTGTGTTTGACATAGTGTAAAGCTGAATGATGAAGAAGCTTAAATTTCTTAACAAAATAAACTTCATGTGTAAAATACAGCATTTATACTAACACAAAAAACAATAATGATTAATTAATGTAGCTTATTATTAATCACCATAAATATCAGGACTGAAATTAAACAATCAAGATTAATATAGGCAGATCAACTTTACTGAATATGTTAAAACCGATTTCAATATGTTGTTGTTGGTCACAGGTACTGAACCTATGAATAAAGGTCAACCACACACCTTTTATTTTCAGTTGATCATATTATCATGTTGATATAGTAACCTTATCAACTGCAGGTAACAGTGTTTCTTAACCAGAAGATTACAGACCAAAACGGGGGCAAGGAAATAAATGGTTTGGATTGCAGATTTTTAGAATTTAGAAAATAAATGAAACATCTCCATATGCTTTGGGAACACAAGTAAAAATTAAACATTGAAATCCACACTGGACAATTAGACAACAGTTATCTCTCACTGATATGATCCAGAGATCCAGAACAGAATTTCCCATAGAACTTCTTGGCTCCGAGCTCTCGGAGGTCATAGATAGTGAATGGCCAAAGGTGAAGGACATTGTTCCTGGTGAAGGACTCTCGTTTCTCCAGCACCACCACCTGCGCCCCCAACAGCGATAATTCGATGGCGGTTCTTAAACCACATGGCCCTCCACCTAATACAAGACACTGACATAGAGAAGGGGAATAGAGGAAATTAGAAACGTAACAGACGAGGAAGAAAGAAGATATGATTTTCCGACAGTGGCTGTAGTTCTTTTTAACTTATCTGGTTTTAACAAGCAACAGCCAAATATCAATGCTGATAGTCTCTTAATCCTGACTGATTCATTGCAGATTGCAGTAATTTCACTAATTGCTTATTTTTGCTCTCTGTTCTTCTTCTGTTCTTTATCCTCACTCTTCTGATCTTCAATGTGTCTGCAGGAGCAGGACTAAACATTATACTAATTTAAAAAAAGGATCAAGACTATTTGATGAAAATATAAAGTAGAAATTTCAAGTATCACCACCTTGTTTGTAGAGCAGACTTTTCCCTGTTGGTAATCTGCGTGTAAGGCTCGTTTGTCCAGCTTCGTCCACAAGGCTTTGGCCTTCCAGTAGTTCAGTCGTTCTTTTAGGTTCTCATAGAAGGTTCTGAAATCCTTGGGGTTGATGTCAAGTTGCCTGCAGAGCTCAGCGAAGTGGTGCTTGACGTCCTTACACGTCTGAGCCTGGACAAACTGCTCAAACATCTCATGCGATGGGTTGATTGCGTCCGGGTCCGTCATGGTGGATGAAGAAGCAAGTTGGCTTCTCCTGTCAAAAGTAAACGTAAAATAATTGAGATCACTGCCTCAGTAAATCATGATATGAAACTGGTTAGCATCAACAGCAGTGTCCTTCTTCATTGAGTTGGTTTTCTTCACTGATCTCTCTATGCCACTCATCTTTGCTTCCTACTGTGCTGTAGAAAACCCCGGTGTTCAAGCTTCCTGATTGTACGCTGTGTGGTTTAAAATGATCAAGAACTCCCGTCACCTGGTCTGCTGAGTCATCGCTCACTTCCTAAATGTGCCTTCCTGTAGTGGCCATATCTTTTCTTCTTTACAACCTCTCAGCACTTATTAGCCCACCCTTAGCCAATGCGTCATTCTCATACACTGCCTCAGGATCAGTTCCTGTTATTAGCTTCAGTCGCAAAACAGTAGGCTGCTAAACAAAAATGTATGACTGGAACAAACAAGGAAATGTGCTGAAAACACCTCATTTTAATGTACTGGTCTTGAACATTAAAAATATTTAAAATGTATTTTGCTCTTTAAGTCTGTGTGATTTTACAGAAAGAAAAATTGTATGACTAAATAAGTTTTATAATTATCAATTAGTAACATAAGATTTTCATAACTTGAAAGTACATATGCTATGAAAATTATTCAAGCTGTAATGCACAACATAAATAACCCAAATTACATTTAAGTCAATTAAAACTTAGCTTTTGTTTGTTAGATTGGGTAATTTCAATTCAGATTCATTAAATAAGATGATCGCAGGGGGTTAAAGGATTAGATAGACAGGAAGCTTTGGTTGCACCCAACACTACAACGCTACAGTAGATAAAAACAGGATGACGACAACACCACAGATCTCACCACTGTTGTCACAACAACCATTCACACTAGCAATTATACGGAACATGTTATAAATCTAAAGTCACTGACGAGGCACTAGAATAAATGCATTGATCCACACTTGCAATCCAATCCTGATCCAATCCTAGATATTGATCAACCAACACTTTTCTGTTTGGTTGACTTTAATATTATTGTAAGCATGTATTTCCCAAAAGCATTTTGAGTTTGTTTAAGGATAAGAACAGGATTGGTCCAATCCGATATTTATATTAGGATCGGTTGCTGATATCGATACTGTATTGGATGGGCCTACCTTTGACCACTACCCATCTCTTGCCTAAGAGCAGGTCATTTATCTGTGAAAATTTAACCCGCACAGTTAAACTAGTATTTACTATTAACATTTACAGTTAAACTACTATTTACTATTTTACAGTACAGCTAAACTACTATCAAGTCATGCATAAGACTGTAGTGCTCTATGTATGCAGCATTTACCACAGGTGAGCGCAGCCTGAGTTGATGGGGATGAACAGATGCACTTATCAAAGACCTGTACTGTGTAGTTGCTGAGCTTTAAAGTCATTATATAAGACAAACACCAAACAATGAAACGACAGTTCAAAACACTGCTCCTTCAGTACACAGACTACACTCCTGTTTACATGGAATTCAATGATGCACTGGGCTTCCAGAGGGCTCACCACCTGCTGGAAGGTATGGTGTGGTGCAGTGGGATTTGTGTGGCAGTTGTGGAGACTGCTGCCCTCACAACCAGTTAAAAGATAAGTGGGTGAAAATGGATAGATGTATGGATGCATGGATGGATGGATGGATAGATGGATGGATGGATGGATGGATGGAGATTACAAAACAAAATTTGGCCAAAAATATATTTGGCCAAATATTTTCCATAACGGGAATGGTCTAGCACGGGTTAACAACGACCGCCAACAGTGCTGTTGACTGGAGGTTTGATTAATGATGACAATGATGACAAAATGACAATGACAGAGAAAGGTAGAGATAGCTGGAGAGAAGAAGGGTAGATATTTTGTGTGTGCAGAGGACCAGGTGGAAGGACAGCAGGGCTAGAAATATCGGCAGTGGTTACAAACCTTTTTACCATGATTTGGATGCTAAGAGAAATTGAGGAGGGCTGATCATCAGGGAAACTAAAAAGAGGAATGTGGTGGAGGTGATACCAGTGTTAGACAGGTTGTTTTGTGTGAACTGTGAAGGTGGAAATAGAAGAAGTGATGTTGAATGTTGTCAATGGGTATGCTCCACAAGCAGTCTACGAGTTAGTAGAATAGGAGAAGTTTTGGAATGAGCTGGACTTTGTTATATGGAGCAAAGTTCCCAACTGGTCCCACTGGACCCAGATTTTCCTGTGGTCATTAAGTCGCGACCTACTCCAATAGAATTTAAACCAAGCAAATGAATTTTCTAAAAAAAGAAAAAAACTTCTTTTAACGTATGTATTTTAATCAATGAAAATAAGAGATTTATTTTTTTTATTATTACTATTAAATAAAACACATGCTGATGAATATTGTAAATCGGTAGCACAACAATGCATTAGACTACAGTTTTCCTTTGTTAACGTGAAAACAAACAGAAACTGTTTTAACCGGTTCAGGAACGCCTATTTTATGGTACAACGGAAAACATTACATTAAAACATTAAATTACCGTTCGGGTTCGGAATTAAACAATTGGCAAAGATTTCAAATACATGGTTACACTAGATGGTAACCTGAGTGAACGTCCAGGTGACAAATTTCAAAAGTGATAAGCTGAAAATCCTTATAGCTTTCCTCTTTACTCTTTACCCTGTTACGTGTAGCTACAATCATTTCAGTACGTACACACACACACACACACACACACACACACACACACACACACACACACACACACACACACACACACACACACACACACACACACACACACACACACACACACCACACACACACACACACACACACACACACACACACACACACACACACACACACACACACACAAAGCACCTTATTTCCTGCTTACAAGTCCTAACCGCTGATCCGTGGAGTAAACGAACCCAACTTAAACGCCGTCGAAATGTTCAGGTCCTGTTGGACGCGGTTCACGTCGATGTTGCCGTGGCCGTGGATTTCTGTCCTCTCCTCACTGTGTGGCGCGGTTTTTACCCGTCTGTCCGTTTGGCACTGTCTCTGTCGTGCTGTCATCTACAAACACACAGAAACAGAGACTCTTCCGGGACTTTCTGGTTTCACGCAGCCCGCGGCAATGCACGTGAAACACGTGTAGGTGTTAATAGGCCTGTGGATTTCCACAAGCATCAGGTTTATTGCTATCATGTCACATTAATTATTCAGCTGACATATAAACAACAATCCTACAAAATGTTACTGTTGATATGATCGAGTGTAAGGAGTTTTCAGGGATTTTCGTAAAATGTCCAACTAATATATAAAATCAGGCACAAAAGAGACATTTTGACAGTTTTATTTCTGTCCGGTAAAAATTACAGATGACTACATGCAGACATTGTATTAAACATTGGAACCCAACAGCAACGACAGTTTGACAGATTTTAGGCCAAGCTGTTCACTTATTTGACTGCAGAACCTGTTTGAGGTTAACAATGACTTAACAAAAACAGTAACATTTTGTTGCAGTGTTGTTTATATGTCAGCTGAATATTTAATGTGATAGGATAGCAATAAACCTGATGCGTGTGGAAATCCACAGGCCTATCAACTTCGGTGTCAATATTTGACCAAAAATAGATGATAAAACTTAATAACTGCTCAAAAAGCTGGAGAAATCAACCATCAGACTTTTGAGGTACCTTTGAAATCAGCATATTATGTGGAAACCCACATAAAAATGTTACAACTTTTCATTTATATTGTTTTACTTTTGTCATTTTTGACACTTACATTCATGGGCAGAATAAAGAATAGATGTAGATGGAAGGTGATGTCCCAGATGAAACTTGTTTTTCTGTTGGGACTATTTCTGTGTCAGTATTTTGCAACATTCTTATAAGATCTTGCTTCATCAAGGCTCTGGGTTTATGTATGAAGACATTTCGTATGTCTTCAGTAAGTTCTCCTTGTAGCTGGTTCCCACTCTGCTGAATCTGGACTACCTGCTCTTTTAGAGCCTCATTTTCCTCTTGTAGAGTGATGATTTTCCCACACTTGAATGAATGTAGAAATCATCGTCTTCAGCTGGTAGTCTATACATAGTAGAAAAACCAACAGGTCCTTTATCAGCTTACCTCTTACTGAGTCCGGTGACAATGGTGACCTCCACCGGTGATCGATAGAGGCTGCAGGCTTCTTAGAGACGACATATTAAAGTACATTATGATCATGTGACAAATCAACCCAGTTGTAACTGGCAAAGCCTGGCATTATGGGTAAAAAGTCAGACTTATCAACCGTTTTTATGTCTGTATAAACAGGTTCTTGACTGAACACTTGACGATGGACGGACAGACAGTTGGATAATTGGTTATACTGTGCATCTCGTATTAAAATAGATTTAAAAGGTTCTGACTTTATCTTTTCAAATAGACTAGGTATACATTTTTGAAAAAGGAAGCAATGGAACATCATTGTTTGGACACAAACGTTAGACAACTTTGATTAGCATTTGTGCGTCTAGAGAATTACTACCACAGCACTAGGTGGTAACAAAAACTTTAAATTCATTCTCAATAATGTACATTATATCTATACTATTTTAAAATTTTAATAGTGGTATTTCTTAATCTATTAACTTTAAACACACCGAAAACACCACGGGTAAACCATTTTTCTTAGAGTAAAGGCACAATAAAACTACTGTACTTTTGGTCATACAAAATATTGAGAAAACAGAACTGACATTTTCATACACAAACAGGTTGATTAGGAAATTATGTCACAATAATTTTTTTCAACACATATTTGCAAAAGAGAAAAGCAGAAAAACTGAATCTTTGGATTCCTCTTTAATCAATAACATTAGCAAAGGCTATATAAACCATGCATGGCACATGTGTGTGTGTCTTTTTGTGTGCACAACATAAAACTGACAAGGAAGTCTTTGGATCTGAGGACAGGATCATTGTTTTCGTTTCTTCTGTTTAGGTTCTTGTGTCTCTTGAGTGTTTTGTGACTCTTGGGTCTGTCAAAAATAAAAAGACAGAATAATGTAAAGCTCTGCTTAATTTCTTCCCAAATTACTGTTAGTGATGTAAAAAAGTAGAATTTCACTATCAACATTTTATTATCTGTTATTATTTATCTTTTTCATGTTAATAATTCCAGTTGACTTAAGACAAACAAAAAGGATCACAATCTGGTCTTGAGTGACAGTTGTGGAAACTACTGCCCCTGAGACCAGGTAACGGATAAGAGTATGAAGATGAATTCATGTTTATAGTTGTTTTTAAATTCTTAGTTTTATTGACTTATCATTTGATATGACGTGTTGATTAGAATACCTTTTGGTTTTGTACAGAGAGATTAGAAAAGTACAACAATATATAAAAACTTACTGACTGCTGGGTTTCTTCCTGCTCCTGAAGCGCTGCTTCCAACGTGTCACCTCTGATGCGGAAATCTCTGGACGTGCTCAGCTTCATGTACTGCATCAGATTTACCTTAAAAATGAACAAACCCACAGTTCCCTGCTGTTGACATGGTTCCCTCACGACTCCACAATTGCATGAACAATTTTATGTTTTTTAGTTTTGCACCTACCTTTGATTTCTTTGTGAGTGTTATTAAATATTTTTCATATTGTTCAATGCTAAAAATCAGTTCTGGGATGCCTTTGGTCTCTTTCAAAAGTTTTGCCTAGAACAAAAAAAAAAAGCAACTGTTGTTGTCCTTCGCAGTGATTTCACTAAAACTTGTTACAGAGAAGCATCCTTACGGAAGCAACAAAGTTTGCGTCTGTTTTTCTCTTTTTTTTCTTGTCATATGAATTCTGAAGTTCACCACACTGTTGGAAGAAAACATCATGTCATCTTCAGGATTACTGACAAACATGGTAAGCCGTCAAACAGACCGGGTTGTATAAAACAGCACCTGTGCATAAGTGATGAAAGCGTAGCACTGCGGGGTCAGGTGTGAGCCAGACAGTTTGACCTATGATTGAGACAAACAGTTGATAAAGAGAACAAACCAAAGGGAAAATCCATTTCAAACCAAACTAATGATGTTTTAATTCTTGACTTACCAGCTTCTCAAAGCGAGCCGGTAGTAAACCAGACTGAGTCCCACAGATGTGTATGTACTAAAAAAAAAAAAAAAATGCATGAAATTAGTGTGTTAACACTTGGTTTCAATAAACAAATGTTCACACTCAGATCACAAATACACACGTATTTCACGAGTGTGGTCAGGATAGTGTACATGCGACTCAATTCTTTCAGAAGTGTCACAGTACAGGGACCAGAGGGCAGGGAAGTCTGGACCAACTCATGTAGGGCAGTCAAAAGCTTTCCAAGTTGTACCGTCACAGCTTTCTCGATGGGATCCTGCTGACCTGTCGACTTTGTAGCTTCTTCTATCCACCAGGAATAAACAAATAACCAGTTTTGTAAACATTTGTCAACAGAAGTATAGCGTTATCCCTCATGACAATAATCCCAGGTAAATGTAATGCTGGGGTTCTCAATGTTAATGGAACTAAGAGCTACTTTAAAGGGCACTTAGTACTACGGAGGTTATCATACTTATTACACCAAGCAAACAATGTGATACAAAAAATTGGGACATACAGAAATAGACACTTTTCTTGGCATATCCACTGTAACAATTTGAATATCATCCCAGGTGTAACTAATTCAAAGACTATAGAAACAGTACAATTTTTGTTGATTAATTTTATTTTTCGAACATGCCCTGCAAGGTCCTCAAGTAGTCTGAGGTGGTCACCAGGATGACAGCATTCTTACCGCAGACAAATTTGGCAGATGATGTCTGCTTTTTCCTTGTGGAAATGAGCCACTCCACTTCATCAAGTACTTTTCCAACCCGAGACAGGACCAGCAGCTGAGAAAACAAACTGAAATAAAGACAAAGCTTGGAAGAAGAGAAATTAGCACGATTCATTACTCACAATTGTTGCTGTGATGGTCTTTGTGTTGACAATGGCAAACTGAGACTGTTTTTCCACCTCCATTTCCTACTCACAAAGGAAAATAAAAAAAAGGGAAACATGTCTCCTGTGAGACTTGGTATGAAAAAAGTTGTGTCTCAGTGTGGAATGTTGAAACACAGGATTACATGTCAGGAGTCAGGTTTAATTAAGTCAAAAATTAAAGAATGGATGACTTCTAAAGGCTTGCAAACAACTGTACCTCATCAACATCCCCCAACTGACTGTGGATCTCCTGACAGAGCTCCAGCATCAAGTTGATGGGACTCTGGTGCAGAACATGTAGGTTAAAGAGTAGAGAGAGCACGCCTTTGCAAAACACAGAATCCTCTGAACAGAAGAATAAGGCGTAAGGGACAATCACAAAGTTAAATTTGTAAAAATGCAAGTGAATACGTGACTTAATGTTAGGAGAAATATCTCCCTAGACAAATCATTTTATTTAACTAAGCAAATATTTCATTATAGTATTATTATAGAATAATATCATGAGTGTAAATTCCCAAAACTAACCCAAACTGGTTTCTCTGGCAATTTGTAAGGTCCATGTCATCATCTGGAGAAACTTGTTTGAACAAAACATGTTTAAGAGTTAAAAAAAAAAAATTATACATTTTTTTTTCCCCAAAAGGCACACACACTTGCTTACCTGTTTAGAAGAAGGTTTTAGTTGCTGTGAAAGCACAGTTAAAATACTGACAAGCAGCTGCACCTCTTTACTGTTGATTTCTTCTTCAGCTCCACTCAACTGAGTGAACAGGGATCTCTATGGATGCAGTTGAGGGAGGATTTAGTGAAAATAACCAAAAGACAAAACCTGGAAATTCTATCAATGCATCCCTAAAGTTTCGTTTACTTCTCCATTCTCAAGGAGAAGTAAAGAATTAGATGTTAAGGATTAAAAATTAAAATGAACATGTTTAACATTTTTCATTAATTTTGAGGCTCGTCAAACATTGATAATCCTAGTGTGCTATCCCTTATGTTGATCTATCTTTTTTTTAATCATGGCTAATCAAGTTAATTCCACAGTCTCCATGTTTTTAATCAAACTAAGACCTTTTTTGACAGCAATGACATAAACACACCTGAAATTGTCGAATGTAAAAGATGGTCATCTCAGGGTCACTGTTTTCGGCTTCCTCTGGCTGATTTTCTGCAACATCTAAAATAAACAAAACTCCTGTATAGTTTTTACATGCAAAAACAAACAAAAAACAAACAAGAATAACTAATTCTTTACTATAGGCAAGATATCTGTCACTCACCCATGTTGGCAAGAAGCTGTGCCATCTTGTGTGGATAGCGCTGTTGACAAGTAGTAAAGACCTTGAGCAGACCTTCTAGACACATCAGGGACAAACTGGAACGCTTCTCTTTCCTGGCAGCCTCTTCCACTGCACTGGGGATGTGGGTGTAACGCCACATCAACACACTGAAAATTAGCACAATGGGGAGTGACCAATCACATAAAAAGTCAACATGGCAAAATAAGTTGGACATTGAGGACACCGACAAGTGCTGACCTGGTCATGTCACACAGAAAAGAGAAAGTCTTCTCTGGGTTCTGTCCATCTGGACCATCTGTATGTCCAGTTTCCTCTAGCTGCTGAATCTTCTGTACAGCTACACTTACTGCATAATGCAAAAATTCTCCATTGGAGCGCAGTACAGAGAGCGCCTCCTCTCGACTTTGAGTGCTGTCTCTAAAAAAAAAAAAAATAAAAAAAAAAAAAAAAAAAAAAAAAGTATACATTAACATAACATGAACGTGTGTTGCAATTAGTAAGAACGATAGTATGGTTCATGTTTCAATATTACATTAATGGTTATTAATGATTAACTCAACCAATTTCATTACAGCTTTACTTTGGTCTTTGCTTAAGTCAGTGTAATCAATATGTACCTGAAAAGCATGGTGAGGAGAGTTGACACAAATCCAACAGAAAGCAAACTTCGGGGTGTCTTGTGCGATGGTGCTCGGCCTTTTCCAGACTTCTCCTTTAAAATCTCAGACAACTTGTGGTAACGGTTGAAGAGTTCTATAAGCTCATCAAATCTACTTTTACTTTTTAAAAAACACAAACAAAAAAAAAATTATATATATACACACATACACACACACAGTATATATATATATATATATATATATATATATATATATATATATATGTATAAATAAACGGTCCCTTTGATTTTCTTTTACCAATTGATTCATTCTAAACAGATGGTTCTGGTTTTTGATTCCACCATTAAATGAAGACTTTCAGAATGACTGATTGTAGGCTACAAAGAATTTTTAAAAGAACAAAATAAAACTGGTATTAACGGGTTACCTTTTTTGTTCTGTCTTTTTTGTTCAAGAAACCAAAACTTATATCGTTTCTGGTTTTGCTTTAAGCTAGTTGTCAATGGTTGAAGCTTTTGGTTTTCGTTCCTTGATCTGGTTAAAACCCCTGGCCTAAACAAATAAAGCCTGTGTGCAATACATTCCACAGTGGTAAAAAGGTACCTGTAGTTTGCTTCGCCAAATTTGCACTCTATGAGAACCTCATAGACTCCCATTACTAATACTGCATAGATGTTGTTCTTCACACCAACACTGGATCCCAGGGACAAATCTGCTGACTTATCCTGATCACAACACAGCATGAAAGGTCAGAAAACATAATCACATAGTTGTACGTCCTTAGAATAAAAAATGCTTGGAGAAAACTGTGGTTTCACCACTGGCCACTTTTTCCTGGAAATTGTTTTCTTTCACCATACAGTGGCTGCAGAGGTATTGCAAAACTGAAATACATTATTAGTACTTTATTATTTGTACCACATTTAAATGGAACAAAATTGTGTTGTTGATAAATATAATAAAAGTTACATTCAGAGTAAAAGTAGCCAAAGTATTGCTGCACCATTCTACAACAGCTCTGCACCATATAGACCATTAGCCCAACCACATGAGGAACCAGAGGAATACCAAATACCACACACCACTTCATCACTTCATCAGTGATATTTACCAGTTCGAAGTCCTCCATTTCACACTTTATCATGCGTCTGGTCATGCTCTCAAGAATTGCCTGAAGTTCAGATAGATATCCTTCCTCCTCTTCATCATCGTCATCACTACCATCAGCGTTACAGTTGGCTGCTTGTTGCAGGTTTTGCAGCCACAGAAGGCAATGAACTGTGCAGCACAGAAGATGGCCCTGAAAAAAATAAAATAAAATACTGGTGACAAACAATATAATAATGTTACAATACATTGGCAGCTCAAACAGTGCAGAATATAGTGAATACCAGTGGCTCCTGGAGGTAGACTTGGTCTCCGTGCGCTGTGATGCATGGTTCCAGTTTCACCGGGGGCAGGAGGTCCTGTTCAGTCTCGTAGTAGCGTTTCAGCTTTAGATACAAAGACATGACGTTAAGCTGACATTCATAGCAAACACAGGTGGATACATCTACTAGTTTAACAGCTTTCAGACCTGTGACAAAAGGGTTTGCATGATGGAACTAGCAAGCTGAGAGTTGCGTCGAATAACATCATAAAACCCCTGAAACAGACAAGAGTGCAGTGCAATCACAACAATTAAGAAAAAAAAACAAAAAAACCCAATCCTTACCTCATAAAGCATGAGGCGGACGTCAGCCTGTTGGCCCAGGCAGCGCCTAAGACTACTAAGGATCTCCAGACAAAACGCTTCGTTGGCAGCAGAGTTGTAACGTGCATGAACTTCCACTTGTATCTGTGTTGAGTGATCAGCAAAATATTAAATGATGTCAAAGATAATGACAAGGTCAATGCATACCTGAATTTTCCTTTTTCAACCAATTTTCCCAGACATGTGTACAGGAGTGGTAAATTGGTCATAGAATTGCCAATAGTCTTTGTGTGTAGACCGTCCAAAGATTTCTAAAAACCCTGAGGTTGACTCTAGCACAGTGGTTCTAAACCTGGGTTCGATCGAACCCTAGGGGTTCAATGAGTCGGTCTCAGGGGTTTGGTGCCATGGAGGTCAGACTCCGCAGAGGTTCTGACACACCAACTCACTCCACTAAAGTAGGGTTCGGTGAATGCGTATATGAAACTAGTGGGGTTCGGTAGCTCCAACAAGGTAAAGAACCACTGCTCTAGCATCTACTAATTCTTGCTGCTTTTTTGTTACACATCACTAAATTTCTGTCTCATCTGCATACAGCCTGCAGATTGCACAGTAAAGAAAATCAAATCTTGAATGTGTACCTGGCTGGAGGACATGGCTTGACTGCACTGGCTTGAGGCTAAACTGCCCAACACTTTGAAATTCTTCAGGAGCAACAAGAAGCCAGTCACTGCAGATTTTCTGCCATCCAGTTGGCTGGTAGAATCATTCAATGGAAAGATAACAACCGTTGTTTTGTTTAAATAAGCTCTTCTTAACACATGAACAGGAGATGTTATACACTAAGACATTAGAGTAGGACTGCGATATTGAGTACCTGGAAAACATTGCCTTACGAAGAACAAGAATCAAAGCATCTTTAAGGGACATACTGATCTTTAGCAGAGGCTAGAGAAGGAAATAAAGAAGATTAGTAAAGAAATTGATTAAGGAGAAACTACATTTCAAAAGACATTATGTTTACCTGTATAGCTTTGAGTAGACCCTGCACAGTGGCTAAGGGCAGGTATGAAAGATGGTCAAAGGCCTCTGTCACCTTAGAAGTTGACTCCAAGATGATCATGGGTGCTGAGGTCACAATGTCAGCAAACAGGTCTAGAAATTCACAAGCAAAGATTAACAATAAATGTAATGTAAAACAATTAGTGTATTCTTATATGACTCTAAGTATCCAAGCCTCAGGACTACATTACCTGAGTAGTGGTTAACTGGTGCTGCCGTCTGTGTGACCAGTCGATTCAAGACCTGCTCCAGAATCTCACCTCTGACTGTTTCATTGACCTGTGAAACATTGTGTGACAACACTATAAAGACAGTCTGTAGTCACAGTTAGTCTTTTCACATTGGCCATTAGGAAAAAAACAAACAATACCTTGAATCCCTGGAGAAGCACCTGACATCCCAGTTTGCATGACTGCTGTGCAGGTGTCATGGCCACAGCAGCAGAACAATCTGTAGTCTTCCCAAAGGGTCCAGGTTTGGGACCAAACGTGTCCATGAGGAAGAAACCCAGCCGAACAAGCCCCTGTATCACATGGTCCCAACCAAAAACACTGCACCAGCAACCATGTGGTTTTTAAATACAAATGCAAATAATTGTACTGCTAAAGCTGTATTTGCAGTAAAGGCCAAAAGTTTGGACAGGCCTTCTCTTTCAATGTATTCCTTTCTTTCAAGACTCCAAAAAGGGTTTAGTTGTAAGCAACTGGACTTTTTCTTTGAGTTGAAAGACATTTCATTCCTCAACTGAGGAACTTCATCAGTTTCTGGTTGTTGTTGGAGGGAACTCTAGTAGTTATACTACTCTAGACCTCTCCCTTCTTTTAAGACTATTTACATTGTAGAGGTAGGAACTCTGCGGTCTACCTGAACGCAATGGGGAAAGACTGCTGAGTGAAGGCATCTCTGAGAAGTCCTACGAGACTTTCGGCCTGTGCTGCATATGTTAAGTCTCAATACCGATGCAGTTTCTTGAGCATTCTGACCTGTTCTTGACTGTATCCAGTATCATGTGATCAACTTTGCAACGTTTTGGCACAACATCCTGCAAGAACTTGGACCCATGCCGGAGCTTCTCGTCCTTGAAGTTCTTAATAATCGCCCCCTTTAATAGGTCAAACACCTACACACAAGAAAGAAAGAAATATATATTTGATAATGGATTGTATAATCAAACCTATTTGGAAAAAAAAAAAAGAAAAATTATAATGAATCACCTGCTCCTCATAGCGCTGTATATGAGCCACTGACAGCAACAAAGCAATACTGAAAGAGCAAAGATCATCGTAGGACATCTGTAAAAATACAAAATACAATTTAGAGTGAGAAAAGAAGTGTACATCAAGTATAAAACTCAATATCAAGAAAGGGTCCCTGGGCCAAAGATTGACCTTGAAGATTTTAAGAAATTCTCGTCCAAATTCGTGGTTCAGTCGAATTGCAAAGACAACATGGAGGATAGTGGTGCCCTGTACATGTCTCAACTGGTCATGTGGTATAGACTGGACCTCCAAATCTAGGGCTCTGATAAAAAAAAAAAAAAAAAAAGAGAAAAAAAAAAAAGAGTAAAAAACAATCAGCACATGAGAAACAGTTTAGATGAGTAAAATATTTGTAATTTGCAGAGTAACTAAGTAACTCACTTGCCATCTTTCTTCTCTTCATCCAAGAGAGTGTCCTTCTTCTTGAAATAATCAATGATTCCATCAATGATCTGTTTCTTACAACCCTGATAAAGAGATTAAATCAGTACACCAGTTTAACAAAACTAGACAAATAAGCATAGTGTAACGCACACCTTGGATGACAGAAGAAGCAGCTGGTAAACCACAGGTGGGATTTCTTGCAGATCCAGCTTGTTAAACATCCTCAATACTTTATCTACAAAGAAGTGCAGCTCATCTGACGACAGGGGCACATCTCTAAAATATGATTATGAAACTTATAAATATATGGCATAACTGTAGTGTAATCCACTGCACTGACATGAAAAACATACTAACCGGAACATTGTTGTAAGGTGGATAACACTTTGTGGTTCCCATCTAATTAAACAAAAACATACACTGAGCAAAATGGAACAAAGTGTAAGTATTTAATAATTTAAAAAAAAGACTGAGTTTCACATATACCTGCTTAAGCAAAGACTGTTTATTAGTTGTTTTTTGTACTCCTCACCACTGAGTTCACCTAAAGTTTGAAAATAAATGACAATAAATACTGTGGTTTTAGTTAAATTGTTGAATAGAGTTACTATGAACTCACCTTTATCATAGGACAAAGATTCACATGCCGCTAGAGCAGTAAGTATCGCTGGAAACAGTTCCAAGGCTTTGCCATTTCCCATTTTTCCCATTTTAATGGCTTCTACAAAGAGAGATGCCAGTTGTACAAGAGAAGGTGGAGGCAGTGTCTGAGTCTGTGAGAAGTGTCAAGAAGTTCGATTAAGGACAAAAGAGAGAAGAAAGTCCTGGTTTATGAACAAAAGAGGATTCATTTTGAAACAACTGACGGACTGATCACATAACTAAACATGTTGTACATAGAAAAATCCTAAGGATATGAATAAGAATAGGATTATAAGTTCTGTTTGTTTATTATTACTAATAACATTAACTAGAATGATTAGAATGATCTCTGTCTCTCTCTCTCTATATATATACTGTATATACACAGTATATGTACTGTATATACACACATACTACTAACATCCACTGTTCAGCTTTTTACTCATTTCAACTCTACACATGTTTGTATTTTATGCTATGATTGCACTTATTGTATTTCATTATTATTTATATATCTCTTGTTCACTGCTGTACTGCTGCTGGAGCCATAATTTCCCAATAGCTACCCCTGAGGGACTAATAACTGTCTGTCTGTCTGTCTGTCTGTCTGTCTGTCTGTCTGTCTGTCTGACTGACTGACTGACTGACTGACTGACTGACTGACTGACTGACTGACTGACTGACTGACTGACTGACTGACTGACTGACTGACAATAGCTTCCGTGCTTATGACGACATATATAAAGATTAAATCGGTTTCCATTATCTGTTTATTTTTACCTCAAGCATCAGAAGTCCAATGATATCAGCTGCCACATCAGCCTGGAGGTCCCCGGACTCACACAGGGGAATGCAGTGTTGATATACAAGAAGTCTACGTTTGGATCCTTCGGTAGAACATGATGGTGATCCTGTGCAAACAGAACAAATACTCGTTGTCTGCAAATCATATTTTGACCGCGACTCGGAAAGCATTTTATTAAAAACAAATGATGCAGATAGACCTTGAAATATGCCTTTAATTATAGCACATATCTTCTTTCCCTTTAATGCACTCGAAGTAATAGCGCTGGTTATCTAGGTAAGAAAACGGAGATTAGTGGTTTAAAGTAATATGTTTACCCCAGCTTCATGGGCCATTTTATACAATATGAAGGACTCCCGACAGCAGCGATTACCTGGCCCTCCTTGATGGTGGACAAGTATTCCTCCAACACAGTCGTGTTGTTTCCGTCTGACAGCGACAGTATTTTGTCAACCAAAGCCTTCATGTTTTAGCTGCTAAGACGACAACAAATGGGCACTTTGGAAGCAATGAAAAGTTGTTGACCGTCAACTTATGGTACAGTTGAGCAAGAGTTTACTACATTTTAACAAAACATCCGTATGTTTTGTTCAAATGTAGTCCTTGTACTGCTGTTTCTTCGAAAAAGCTGTGATAAGTGCTTTCCGCCTTCTTTGGCTTTTGTAACGTTCAACACATTTCCCGCCAGACATCGCTTCCTGTTTTGCTTCAGGGTTGCCATGTTTGACTTGAATTATCCTGCAATTTTGGTTTGTTATCTTTTTCGTTATATCCGTGTGTTGAACAAAACATACACATACGAAATGAATTATTGACAGAATAACGTTGACAGTAATCGAAATTATAAATATGTAAAATACATAGCAGAGTGGAACTCGCTCTATAAGAAAAAAAATCAGAATGACGGCAAAATTGCTTTTTGGAGAGCTCAATCCAGGGGAACAGTGGTTGCCGTCCGTTTCTAATAAGTGACTTTGACCTTATTTAATCTGGGGCGAGATAAAAAAAAAAAGAATTTTACGAGAATTTTACGATTATGACGAAGTCCCAACGATACGAGAGCGGAGGTGATTTTAATAAAATAATTACATTTATATAATAAAATTTGTTATTTTGTATTATTACGGTTATAGAGGTCAATAGTGACAATACACATATATAGGTGGCTGCTGTTACTTTTTCTGGTGTAGCAGCAGTGAATTTTTACAGAGGCCATTATTTTCTGTGACTCCGATTGCGTTTGGTGTTTAATCACAAGACATCAATAAGCGCTGATCCAAAATGTATTTTTTAGAAGATAGAATAATAAAAATGAGAAATATTTGGCCACAAACTATTACAACTGTAAAATAAGATCGTTTAAGTTAAACATGACAACCCTAGAGCCATTCTTTATCACCTGCTTATCCGTAACCAGGTCACCCAAATCCCATTACACCACATCACACCATCCTGTGAATGGAGAACCTACTGGAAGCCAACCACACTAATTGAGATTCGAACTTGCCGGGAAGGTGAACCCCAGAGTTTAACATCAATGACAGAGAGACTTTGCCTCTGGGCCAGTACATCAGTAAGCAACTAATGTCTATTATAGAAGTCAATATCTATACTGTATATAATATAAAAATCAAGAAACCTGTGGAGTGATGTTTCCACATTATGGAGTTTTGGATGATGATTCTTGATTCACAGAGAAAAGGCAGGAATCATCATCCCCACATAGCAACATAGTTAATTTATGTTTTTTTATAGTAGAATACTGAATTTTTGAAGATGAAATAGTCCATGCCCAGTGACGAATGTCCAGAAGAGGTGAGGTAAACATGGCATTTTCTTACAAACCCAGTCTGTTAGACCCTGTTAGACCTTCACACCGTTTGGTGATGAGGATCCTGTTCATCCTTTTTCTTCTGTGCCATATTAGTCATAGTCCTTAACGCAGAAGAAAATGATAATGCAACATGCTAATGATGAATGACTTAAATTCATACCGATATATACACTTACCATTTGTACCTCTGTTTTAACAATTTAGTGAGCCAAGTACTAATATCTCAGTATATCACATATAACAGTGCTAGACCATTTTCACTGATGGTGATGCCACTAAATCATCCTAAATCACCTCAATGCTATCCTATTGGGATTGTAGGACATATTTACACTACATGTAGTAGTCGGGGTTCCCATCATGTAGTGCTGCCTTAGAGAAAAGATAAACTAAAGAAAGACCAGGAGGACTTTTACAAACAAATTATTGATACTTTTCAAAACCATTAGAGCATGGACTTTATTTTTAAGTAAAGGTTAGACAATCATAAAAAAATATGGTTTGTAAACTTTTAAGAACTTATACACATGTTACATGTAATATTTCTTTTGTCTTCTGGATCACAACCACAGCAAGGATCTGCATTTGACGACTCACCAGCAAGTTTCTGGAAGTCCAAGTGGCATCTTTTATGGAAGCTTTTCAGAGCTCTTTTAAGTTATGTTTTCTTTGCTCAACACATACACTATGAAATGATCTGTTTGGTTTGTCGTTATTTCATTCCTGAACCTGTCCATCACTGTCTCTCCTAAAGAGAATCTCAGCACTATCTTTAACTCCTGCCTATTACTAGTGACTCTAATCCCTCCATCATGGCTGGTCTCACCACCGTCCTGTAAACCTTTTCCCTTCACCTCTTCACCTCTGATCTTCTATCACAGATCACTCCTGACTCCAGCTGTTCCATCCTGACTCCACTCTATTTTTCTCCTCTCATCCACAGTCACCACTGCTCTATTGATTGATTCTAGGTATCTAAACTCCTGCTCCCTCTCCCTTGTCATGTCAACATTCCACGGTTCTCACTTTCAGTCACACACTTGCTCTGTTTTACCTTGAATGACCTTCATTCCTCTTCTCTCTATTCCAAACCTCCACGTCTATAAGATCTCTTCCAGTTATTGTCTACTCTCACTGAAGATCACAATGTCATCTTCAAACATCACAGCCCATGGACACTCCTGTCTGACTTTATCTGCCAATCTGTCCATCGCTAAAGAAAACTGCTGAACAACCTAGAAAATCTAACCCAATTTCCCCAAAGCATTCCATACCTCCACTGGTATGTCATCAGGACCAACTGCCTCTGCACCACTTATTCACTTCAGAGCGTTTCTAACTTTCTCATTTCTAAAAAAAAAAAAAAAACATTAGACATGGGATAATGGTATTAGACTCCCTAATCTGATAGTACAATACTGCAGTAGTAATAAATGAAACAACATTGTTTTTCAGAGGTCAGCGCATAAATAATGTGCAGCTATAAGGACATGCAATTAATAAAAGTTGATTAAAAATGGCTCAGTAAATAACATAAACAATGTTACTGATATACAAATTTTATTAAACAAGATTTAAAATTGGAAAGTTATTCAAAAGAATTTATTTCAGAGCCCCTCTCCCATTTAAACCAAAAAATGACCAGTGAATTAAAAACAGTTAATATACAGTATATATTTTTGGAGATTCTAAAAAATAAATGCATTGCCAGAATTGAGTCATTGTCCTGTAATTTGGGCTGTATACAACATTAGTTCTTGTGTAAACATATCCAAGCTGACACTTGTTTGAGGAAGTGAGGGATAATATCTGCACTCATTTAGGGCTTCCTTTGCCATAAAGCTCTGATTTGAGGGAGTTTGAACAGATGTCGTCCAAACGGGCCTGACATATAAATACAAAAACAAACAAGCATACAGAGAAAATGCTGGTAGATTGTGCTCAAAGAAAAGAGAAATATTCAAGATATACTCAAAAATATCTATTGACCGCTCCCACAAGCCTGTGTAGCAGCACCAGTGGGATTCGATTATCAAGATGTACACATCTGAGGTGTTGGTTATAATGTCACAGAGCTGCGCCAGTGGACAGAGGTGATAGTTGTTGTTAAAAGTGTGTAATGAAGTACAGAGTGCATTCTCCAGTGGGGTCATTATTTCAAATGTACAAGATACATTTACAAAAATATATGCACAAAAAACATAAATGTGGTGAGAAAGAGAGATCAATATTTGTTTCCTTGTCACATGCTCCACCCTCAAATGATGAGGTTTGAGGGATGGAGCTGGAGGAAACCGTTGACAATGGGGATATTTTAAAGGGAATAAATAAAAAAAGATGAAATATATACCAGAATTTACATCAAAGAATTTACACATACTTTTCCACTGGTTGTTATTGTAGAAAGCGTTGTCTACAAATAAGCAGGACAGGTAACAGAACACACTGATAACTCCAGTGTCAGACTGTGTTCACAGATTCATGTAATGGACATGATGCAAAATTTAATTTCCATTCTTTAAACACAATTCGACACCACAGTTATGACTTGATCTTGCGTTTGTACACAGGTGTTTGATGTCAAAGCAGAGGCTCATCCTTTCATGAGAAAATCCCAACATCCATCACAGAGTAGTAAAATACAAAGGAAATATTTTCAACGGCACAAAATCCTTGTGGTGAAAATATACCCTCTATCCTGATGTGGCTGTTAGCAATCAGTAGCATATTTTTCATCTTAAAGTAAATAATACAAGAGACACCTCCTCGCAGTACACCAACTGTGGAATGTAGCCCCAAATTGATGGCACTGTTTCTCTCATTCATAATCTCAGAAATAATGATAATAAAAAAAAAATCAAATGTCAGGCCTAAAAGCTTTTCTCTATCCTCAACAACATTGGATCACCAAAAAAATGGATAAAAATGTATTGTCCATCCAAAACCATTTTTAACATAAGTCTCCTTGTTTCACAAGAGGACAAATAGAAGAGTAAAATGTCCAGGTTCATATTATTTACGGAATTCCAAAAATAGATTTTAAGTTTTCTCCTATGATGACACATTTAAGAGAAGCATATTTCTAAATTAGTAGTACATTTTCTGAACTTTTGTGTTTGGTTTGCATGCAGTCCTTCCACAGACTGCTGCAAATCTCATCGGTCAGAGGATGGTTAGCAGAGCAGAAAACTTGCCAAGAGTTTTCTGCCAAAAGACAGAGGCGCTTCCACTTCCAATGCCACAGCCACAGAGTTTTTAGGATACTAAAAAACACAGTTCAGTCTTTTTCTTTATTTACTGATGTGATGTCAAGTCTGTCAGTTGTCCCATTGAAAATCTTCAATTGCAGGTGGTTGCTGACTCTAGTTCTGCAGACTCCTACCTTTACACATTCTGAACTCGCCCATGCCTTCCTTATTTCAAAGCACATGCACATATTGACGTTGGTCCTATTTACAGGTTCTCGCCTGGCTGATACTGAGGCTCTGTGGAGGTGAAGTAGTCCTCCAAAAAGCCCTGCAGGTACTCGAAAGTGGGTCTCTCCTCTGGTTCTTTTCTCCAGCATGTCAACATAAGCTCGTGCATAGAGTCAGGGCACTCTGCTGGACATGGCATCCTGTAACCACGCTCCACCTGGTCCAACACCTCCCTGTTCACCATCCCTGAAATGACAAAGTGTGACAAAGTGAAATACCAAAACACCAGATCCATACATATGAGGACGTTTTAAAACGGACCCCTTACCTGGATAGGGCACTCGACCCTTGGTTGCCAGTTCAGTTAGCAGGATCCCAAAAGACCAGACATCAGATTTAATGGTAAAGCGGCCATACAGAGCAGCCTCTGGGGCCGTCCACTTGATAGGAAACTTGGCCCCTGCAGGAAAATAGGTTGAGTCAAGCGAAAAAAAAAAAAAAAAGTCATGAATTAAGCCATTGATACATTCATGAAGTCATGTCGTAAGCTTAACTTAAAAAAAAAGGGTTTCTGCAGTTTCTAAACAAACAGCTCCCATTTCTTACTTTACCTTGCCTGGCAGTGTATTCATTATCTTCAATGAGACGAGCCAACCCAAAGTCAGCCACTTTGCAGACTAGGTTATCGCCAACCAGGATGTTAGCAGCTCTAAGGTCTCTGTGCACATAGTTCATCCTCTCGACATAAGCCATCCCTGAGGCAATCTAACAAGAGTTAAGGGAAATTTACAAAAAAATTGCTGATAACACTTGGTTTGTGTATTATTATTAATTTCTTATTACAAACCTGAGCAGCCATGTCCACCAGCTGGGGGAGACGCAGCATCTTACCCATATCACCCTTTAGGAAATCCAGTAGGCTTCCTGCAAAAGGGGATTCACTGCTAAGTATATGACTTTTGATAAGTATTATAAAGTTTTATTTCTTACATCAAGTAGACTGGGAATCTGTGCAAAGCATACTGTATACTCAAAATGAACTAGACTGAAGCCTAGCTACAGTTAACAGTCTTTTTGTTCCAGGCATATGTCAAAGGACACTTGTTGTTTAATCATGATAAATTGTGATTTTTTTTTTTTTTTTACAATCCAAAGATACCATGCAAACAAACGGTTTCAAAAAACATTTATCATTTGACAGTCCTAAAATTCAGAAACTAAAGGCAACAAATCCTTTCAACTGTGCTTCTTGTGAACACAACTTGAGGAGATTCCTTTGTCATCAATCATATCCATACTGACCTTGGCCCATGTACTCAGTGACAATGTAGATTGGTTCCTCAGACACAACTGCATAGAGCTGCACCAACTTTTCATGTCTCAGCTTCTTCATGACCTGAGCCTCTTGCAGGAAAGCTTCAGGCGACATAGTGCCGGGCTTTAAAGTCTTAATTGCAACACGTGTGGTTCCATTCCATGTTCCTGCCACAGAAAAAAAAATGCCATGTATATATAATTATAAAACACTGACAAATGCTGGCTGATGCAGGCCAATAACAACATATGTTTTGAATGATCTTTCACTACTGTTTGATCATTGGTCTTTTCTTCTATATATGTTCTATAAATGTTTTTTTAAAAGATGGCAATAGATTTAAAGAAAATCACTTCTTACCCATCCAGACTTCACCAAAGCAACCCTGTCCAAGCTTGACGTCAAGACGAAGGGACTCTCTGGGTATCTCCCAGGCATCCTTGGACAGGCCCTGTGTCTGCGGCTTTAGTACAGGACAGATGTCTGTCAGACTGTGGCACAGTCCATCACAGTGCTCTAAGGCACGGGAGAGATGACCAGGTAAACATTATTACATGGATTTACCATTAAGCATAAATATTATGTACTTTAGGACACAGAAGCACTCACTGCGATAGTGACAGACAAGCTGCTGCAGGCTGCTGAACTGCGTACGTGATGTTATGTAAAAGCCTCCACTGTCCAGCTTCCTGATCTTGTAGTGCTTGACATTGAGACCTTTGGTGTTGTCATAGTCCAACACTGACAGACAGTAGGCACCTGGGAAAATGAAAAGCAAATACAAAAAGGTTTTCAATTGTAACATGGTAAATAATAACCAATACATAAATTGCAAAAAAAAGAAATGTAAATATTGGCTACATTTATTGGGTTAAAAATAGGGCTGCACAAAAATAATGCAATGAAACAGCCTTACAGTATATAGAATATTATATATTAAAGTTTTTTTTATTTATTAAAGATACGTCCTCACTAAAGCAATAAATATGCAATAGTCAGGCTTTCTAGATTGTTTGATTGGTGCAGGACACGTATGAGAAAAGTACAACGCTGGTGAGGTGTGCAGTTGGAAGGACAGAAGACTAAGTTGGAAGTGGGCCTTCATCATGTCAGCTGAGGTGAAAGAAAAGGTTTACAGGACGATAGACAGTGATTTTCAACCTTTTTTGAGCTCAGCACATTTTATATGTTAACAAAATCTTGGAGCACACCACCAACCAAAATTACATTTACACAGTACATATAATACAAATAGCTAATAATATAGTTTCATATTTATTAGGGGTGTGAATCTTTGACTCACATAACGATCTGATTCAGTAACGATTTATAATAAATATTTAAAGATTCAAACCAGTTCAATCCAAATCAGTTCAGTGAGATTCAATAAAAATTGACAACTTTATTCCCAAAGGCTTCATGTTACTGAGAAGGAAAAGATGAAAAACACATTCGTTTATTAATTGTTTATTTTATCTCCATTAACAAGTATAAATGGGTTGTAAGGATCAGGTGATGCTCTACTTATTTTATTGAAAAACATGCCTACAGTTTTAGAAAGGTTTAGCTGTAGACAGCACTCCTGTAACCAGATTGTCACACAGGACACTGTTTTGTAATATAACGAGCAATAGATTCCGTTATTGCCTGGACTTTGGCGAGTTATTGCTGAATTGCAGTTGGAAAAGGTTTTGTATTATATTGGTTTAATCCTGTCCGTGCCTCTGACTACTGGCCATTATCGTCAGCCAGTCATCAGTCCCACTCTGCTGTCTCTCCAGGTTCAGGTTTGTTGGACCTCCAGTGTAGTCGATTGTCACTCTACAGAGTCGGCAAATCAAGTGGCTTTTATCAATCTTTCAAGTTCTTCTTGAAAAACCAAATGATTTCCAAACCTTGGATTTTAAATGAGTTTTGTCTGTGTTGTCTGCCATGTTGCTCAGAACAGAGTAAACCCACAACCTGATCTCCAATCAAATCAGCCCACGTCACAGTTCACACACCGCAAGAGACACAACCTCCATAGACATGTGTGAATAGATGTACAGTATATATGTGTCTATGGGCTCGCCGCTCTCGTGGGAGGAAGCGGCCAATGTCGCGTCTATGTCTAAATGTTTATATGAGTGGGAGCCGGAGATGGAAGCCGATCCACGGACAAAAATCCGAACCATCGGACCATTTTACTGCATTTTAACCAATCTGGGCTTTTTGGAGACTTGGATCGTGTAGGTCACAGATCGCTAACGGATCCAAACGATTTATCTTTACATCTATACACATTGCCTATTAATTAGGTGATATTACATAATTTCCCACGACACACCTGGAGACCTCTCACGGCACGCTACTTTGCCGCGGCATGCTGGTTGAAAATCACTGCTCTAGGAATAGGCAGAAGACAGGAGGCAGAACTGGAAGTGCAGGAGTTAAAGATGCTGCTGAGATTCTCTTTAGGAGATACAGGAATGGACAGGATCAGGAATGAGGTGATGAGAGGGACAACACAGACAGGAAGGTTTGGAGAAATAGTTAGAAAAGAAACATTGATGGTTTGGACATGTGGACATGAGGAGGGACAGTGAATACATATTTGTAGAAGAATGATCTTAGGAGGTAAGAGACAAAATGGAAGGCCAAAGAAGAGATTTATGGATGCAGTGAGGGAGGGCATGGAGATAGTTGAAGTCAGAGTAGAAGATACAGAGTACACTGTTGGATGGAAAACTTTGAATTGCTGTGGCAACCCCTAAATAAGGAAAGAGCCAAAAGGAAAAAAAATAAATAAATCACAGGAACTTTTCCAATAACCACAATATTTGTATGGCAACTTAGCACTGAATAGAAAATCTGTTCAATGAGCCACCAGAGGGCAGCTGCAGACAACTGGCAATTGAGTCTAACTCACAGGGTATCCTCCACACAAAGGTTTTACCCTCTCCTCTCTCTAAAACTGGGTGACGGGGATGTACAGTCCTCCAGCTTCACATTGACCTAATTCTGTCTGACTCACCCTCCCTCCCCCAGCACCTCTTCACTGCTTTTGCTCACCCATTTACTCAACCCCCCATTTTGTCCTAATTCTTATTCAGAGGATGCTGTTTAATCTTTTACCTTAACAGGATTCCTACACTAAAATGACACCATTTTACATAGACAGTGGGTTCAGCTGTCAATCAATCAATCAATCAATCAATCAATCAATCAATCAACATCACATCCAAGTGTTTGTTCCATATGCTTTCCTGCGTCCACCACAACAGGTTCTTCATCTTATACTTTTTAGTTAAAATTAATCATGAATTGAGACTTATATGTTTTTGCATTGTAAACAAATCATTTTGATTTTTGTGAAGTTATTTCTTATATTATTATATTAACATAATCGACCTATCTTGTTTGTTATTATTATTGATTGTTATAATTTTTTTCTCTGCTAATAAAACGCTGATAATATATTTGCAAATTTTCAGAAACCAGACAGACAGACAGCCAAGACAGATTGATAGATAAAACGATAGATAGATAGATAGATAGATAGATAGATAGATAGATAGATAGATAGATAGATAAAACGATAGATAGATAGATAGATATGGGTAAAAGTTGATATCGAACATGCCCAAAAAAAATATTTCTTAAGGACCAGAATGCATGGATCATGTTTTTTGTGGATGCCTAATTAGTTTAATACAATATTCACCTTTGGTGGTTTCGCTCTCTCTCACCAGGAAAGTCCCTCTCCTGTTCTCAAGACTCAGCAGCATCCTCTCAGAGTCTCTGCGTGTAATTTTTCCAAAGTACCACCTGGGGATGTATAGAGGAAAAACAGTGGAACACAGATAAGTTGGGTTGTGAAGGGGAGGAGCATGGAAGAGAAGGAGAAGTGCAGTAAGATTGAGATGCTGCTGGCAGTTTCTGAGAGTTCATGTTAGTTGATTCACGTGCAGCGCATGCTGATGTCTGCTGATCAACAGCTGCTTACCTGGACTCCAGAGTCAGTCTGAGATGACTGGTGGAGCAGGATGAGAAAGTTAGAAGTGAAGGTATCATCAAAAGAAGTCTGATTGTGAGTTCATTTGTACCAGCATGCAGGCAAGCAAGTTCAGAGTGACACTGCACGGCCTCCAGCGGTGGGAGGCAGTAAAACAACAGACGCTTCCTCAGGTTGCAAACACATAGTGTTCTGCTTTTATACAGACACTGAATCTGATGCTCCAGCATCAGGCAGCAGCAGGTTAGCTCATAAAACACTAAGACTGGAGACATTGGTGTCTTAGAAAGACAGCTAAAGGTAGATTAGAAATCTGAGGTTAAGTCATAAAGTTCTAAGACACAGTTGTTTGTTTTTAATTACCAAAACATGTTAGGTTTTATCTCTCAGGTCTTATTTTTCTTTTGCTTGAAAGTTTTCTGCAGATTAAACACTGGAGTGTTTATTTGCCTTTCTCCATTTCATCATTATTATTATTATAAAAAATAATAATTAAAAACTGAAAAAAATGAATAAAATTCCAGCCAAATACCATGATATGACTAGCTCAAAGACATCTTCCCAAAGAAGGAAAAGTGTTTAAACTAAGGCAGAAAATGCTTTTCTTAATCTTTTTCTTTGAGAAATAATGGCCTGTCCTTGCAGAAAAAAGCCTGCCATGTGACAACAAGAATAAACTGTATATAAAAATGTAAATTAATTCCTTGAAGCACACCAGTACCAAGAGTATTTTATTATTCCTGGGGCATATACAGTGCAGTGACTTTATGCGTCCACAGCGTGAGGCTGCCAGACTCTAGGAAGTTACTGCTACCATGCAGATGAAACACTTGTACTACTGTCTTAACCCCCAATTTATTTCTACTCTAACTTTTATTATTTAAAAATAAATGACATATAACTAGAGATGCCCCATAAGATCGTCTGTTAGTATATTGTGTAATATATGCAGTAATCATTATTGGTTTTTTTCAATAATAATTTTGTACTTATGTAGTGATTTGTACAGATAAATTAAAGAAATATAACCTGGCCGATAAGAGTATTGACTCATAATGGAAATTAAGAGTTTTGACCATATCCGACATTGCTACATGTAACGTTCAAGAACAACAGATCTCACATAAGAATGCAGCTACAGGTGGAGATTGAACAAGCATTATATATGTCTTCGGTCAAAGTCAGTGCGCTGAGCTGACCAGCTGCTGCAGTTTGGGTGTGAGTAAAACAATCTGCATGTAAACCCTGAAGCAGACATGCAGACACACAGAGAGACAGACAGACTATATTTAAAGTACGCACATCACACCAAGCGCTGCCTTTAACACCTCGTTTTAAAGCAAAAAAGACCAGACATTTTCAGAATCTATCAATGCACACAGTGGTAAAAAATACGATTTTTAAAAAAGGGAAAGAGCAAGGAAATAGTTGAGGACTTTTACTCTTCTGCCTGGATGGAGTCAGATGGAGCCACATAATTGCTGGGGATGTAACCGCTCTCTCCAGTGGTCAGGGAGCGTGCCAACCACCAGTCCCCTTCTCTGCAACGATCAAATGATAACACACACACACACACACACAGCTTCATGGAAGATCGTCACACACCCTTAACACCAATCGTGTACAGACACAAAGAAACACAACCCTTGTGACATTCATGGACAGTGTTTGTCAAGTGTCTAGGCGTAAACACACAGTGACAAAGACCAAACACTGTGTTAAACTAAATCAGTTTGAGTTCTGAGTTCTGCTGCTGCACCTGGGCAGAATCAGACAATATGGTCCTCTTATTGTGAAGATTGACTAATCAACCAAGACAGAAAATCTACGCCAGCAAAAATCATTTTGATTGTTGTTGACTTTTTTTTAGTAAGGTAAAAAGCTGCTGCCAAATGCAATGATGACCAAAGGTCTATTATTGTAACTCATTGAGCAAAGATGACAAAAAAAATAAACCAAGTTCATAAAAATGTACTGAATAATTATAAAATATGTCAACCAAAAAAGTATTATATTTATATATAAGTATATAATAAGTATATTTATATACATTTATTTTATAGCTGGCGCATCTTGATTGACTGGGCTCAGAACGCATATATGAAGATTTGTGAGATTTTTTGTGCATAATTCTGTATTTGCAGAACAGTATAACAAATCTAATCAAAAACTAACTGTATGGAGTGGATTACACTGGAGAGTCAGGCGCTGGAGCTCTACACCACCTACTGTAGGTCCTGTTCCGTTTCGCTTTTACAAACCTGCCTCCAGATGACCTCTATCATCTATCACACACTCTCACCACACTGTGCTGCAGCTGTTTGATATATGCAGTCATTCTCCAGCTACAGTATTTATATTTAAGTATTAGGAGTGACTCCCCTCTAACAGTTGGAACTTAAAAAGCTGCTCAAAGGAGAGGTGAAACGTTCTCTAAAAACCTTAATGCCTAACAAGATTCTTTAACCTTGACCTGGATGAGAGTACATTTTATTGTATTTAGAAAGTATACTAATAGACAATAAGCTGTAGTGTAAGAGAAGCTGAAAGAACAAACCTGCAGTTGACCTTTCTCCTGTAAGAAATGTGATGGTTGGTGACGGAGAAATGGAAATGGAAGATGAAAGGAAAGAAGTGGCACAGACAGTGGTTAAGAGAAATGCAGAGGAAAAAGTCAGAGGCTGAAACACAGCAGCAGAACAGAACACAGACCACAAGGGCACTGCTTTTTAAAGTATTCCATAGTTTGAAAATGGACATTCCTGTTCACAGGTCTATGCCATTTATACCAACTAAATCAATGAGAAGACCCTGGACTACAGTAGGCAAGTCTGGCTATGGTGAGATGTCTGTCTTCCATGATGTGAACTCCACAATTCAAAAAGGCAAGGCTGTCCTTGTCCTTAACATCTTCTCTGGTGAACTTGATGTTTCTGTCCACCAAGTTGATGTTTTATTTTGTACAAAGACTGTTATTTATATAATGCCTGAAATTGGGCGTAATAATGATTCAAGAAGTATATCGGCATTGGTAATATTTGGACAATATTGGCAAAAGTTAATATCAGACATCCCTAAAAAATTAAGCTAGAACTTTGTATTGTGTTGTGTTTTGCATGTCCTTACGTGTTGTTGACTATTTGCAGACGTTCACCTTTCCTGAAAGACAGATCTGATGCAGTCCGAGACTCGTAGTCATACAGAGCCACGAAAGTTGTCACACCGCCTGATGAAGAGAGCAGAATATTTGGCTCATAATGAAGACTAACAAAGACAGAACATTCTGGTCTAGTTGAAGTATGGACTTTTTCAGTATTTTGTCTCCAACTAACTCTAATTCAAGGTAACGACCCTTTGTGACCAAAAATATGACCAAATGCCAAAATATTTTCTATTTCTAATCCGATTAATCAAAGGATAACGGTTAAATAATCTTCCAAAACATTCTGATTTCTGGTTGTTGTTGGAGGGAACTCTAGTAGTTCTACTACTCCAGACCACTCCCTTCACCACTGGACAAAGGTGTGAAGAGTTGTTTTGGCCACACCTTTTTAGACAGAAACTGCTCCTGATGTTAATGAAACGTCTTTCAACTCCAAGAAGAAGTGCAGTTGCTTACAACTAAACCCTTTCTGGATATCATGACCTGGATGAATAAGAATCTTCACAGACATCCAAAACGTTAAGTTGCCCTGCAAATGAAAGGCATTTCATTCCTCAACTAAGACTCTTTGTCAGTTTGGATCATCAGGAACTTCAAACTGATGAAGTTCCTCAGTTGAGGAATGAAACGTCTTTCAACTCCAAGAAGAAGTCCAGTTGCTGACAACTAAATTTACTGGACACAATAACCTGGATGAATGAAAATCTTTGCAGACATGTTGACCAATCACAATTCATTAACTGAATGTTTGTTTTTTTTTAGTAATATTTGTACATCTTAACTGTGATTCAAAGAGAGACCTTTCCATCTACAGCTCTCAGGCCATACATATTGGGCACTGAGACAATATTTAAGTCTCAAGATCTAGATAAAATGAAAAATTGTCAAATAACAATATGCAATTGGGCCTTGACAGGTGAATGGAAGGAAAAATACTGTAGATGGATATTTTAGGTGTTAACATTTTGGATTGTAGCCCGAGGTCAGACTAGATTAGACATTTTAGGTAACGTATTTCCTCTATCTATCAAGTTCTATTCAACTATCTATCTTTCTATTGCTTTATTTCTCTGTAATGCACATTAGACTCACCTGCCAGTGTAATCCTGTTCGATGTGGTGACACTGTTGTTGTCCACACCTCCAAACGGGACCAACTCTGCGTTATTCCCCATGGACTGACCACCGGGCAGAACGCAATCCATGGGAGGACTGCGGTTAGGGGTCAGGGAGTGCTGATTGGAGTTGTGGTGGAAAACACCAACTCCACCCCCAGAACTGGGGCCATCGAGGTTACGGGTTTTCTGGCCTGACTCCTTGGGCTTACTTTTTGATCCACCCATGGCCAAAACCTGAAAACAAAGACATTTGTTTTCAGAATGACACAATGTCATTCCCAGAACAGGCATCAGACTTTCATTTTATCACAATAGCAGGCGGGGCAGTTGGTGGCCTAATGGTTGGAAGCAGACCTGGCTCCTGAAGGCCCCTGGTTCGAATCCCCCTACCACCAAGTTACCACTGCGGTCCACTGAGCATGGCACCGTCCCCACTCACAGCTCCCCGGGCCCTCAAAGTTGCCCACTTACCAACTGAAAATAACAAATTAAGGAACATTAAAATTTATAACTGCGTACTGTATGTTCTGTACTGTACTAAAGTATAGGGCTATAATATATTATTGCACACTGCACTATCAAAGTTGATCAAAACAATGCACTGTGAATGTGCTTAGGCTAAGAAATCATATGCATTACATGCTCTTTAAAGGAAGGAAATCAAACTCCTTGTCATTGCGACCTTGTGATTCACTCCACTGCACATAACGAAATGCGACCTCTGTATTTAACCCATCACCAAAGTGAACAGTGGGCAGCTTTGAGGGCCCAGGGAGCTGTGAGTGGGAAAGGTGCCATGCTCAGTGGACCTCAGTGGTAACTTGGCGGTAGGGGGGTTCGAACCGGAGGCCTTGAGGACCCAGGTCCACTTCGTTAACCATTAGGCCACCAGCTGCCCTGAAAGAGAGGTTTCCATTTCTGTTATGTCAGTGATAACTGACATAACAGTTATCGTAGCCTCTGATAAAGGACTGGCGTCTATCCTGGTCCTTCTGGATCTCAGTGCAGCGTTCGACACAATTGACCATGAGATCCTGTTATATAGGCTGGAAAAATTTATCGGGATTAAAGGATCAGCGCTTGCCTGGTTCAAATCCTATTTGTCGAACAGACTCCAATTTGTTACTGTAAATGAGGAGTCCTCCATTCACACCATAGTGAAATATGGAGTCCCTCAGGGGTCCGTGCTTGGCCCAATTCTTTTTACATTGTACATGCTGCCACTAGGCAACATCATCAGGAAGCACAACATAAATTGTATGTGTCGGTACGGCCAGATGACCCAAACCCCTTACTTAAGATCCAAGACTGTCTTAGTGACATTCTGGCGTGGATGACCCAGAATTTTCTGATGCTTAACACAAAAAAAACTGAGGTCATGTTTTTAGGGCCAAAATATATAAGAGCACCACTGTCAAAATTAAATATAACTATAGGTAATACTACCCCAGACCCCTGCAGTATAGTAAGGAACCTGGGCGTCCTGTTTGATCTCTAAGGACAGAGGATGTCACCAACCCTGTGAAGCCCCATGTAACAAACTGTGTTTGTAAATGTGGGCTATATAAATAAAGAATGATTGATTGATTGATTGATAACACCAGTCTAAACTATAACAGCCATTCATGCATAGAATTAACATTAATACACGCAGGCTGCTACTTGCCGCCAGACGTAGTGGCCTGACGTATAAATTAAAACTGTAAAGTCAGGGGAGTGGAACTATAAAACTAGCCAACAGACTATAACTGTGGCTGAATTAGTTTGCTAACAGTACCGTTTACTTCCCACACAAGCCCAGTTCCACTTTGCCCACTGACCTATCCGTGTGTGTTCTGAGGTGCCTGAGAAAGTTTGACGTTGTTGCTCCAGCATCATTTATCGTAACGCCACACTTCGTACAAGTAGCTGTCCGCTTACTGGATGTCTGCGCAAAGTCGTTATAAGCAAATGCAATGACAAAAGGAATTGCTCCGGTCTGGCTTACTGCCGCCATGGTTACTGTGATATGAAATCTAAACCCGAGGCAGCACGCATGCGTTACAAACTTTAGCGCGTCATAAGGGAGTAAACGACTTCTGCCTGTGATTTTTCCATAGCGCTGAAAAACGCACCGGAAAAAGTGAAATAAGTAAAATGATAAAATAGATAATTCCTAGATTATGGACTTTATTCACGACTTGCGAGTCATAACACCAAAGTCCATGTCAAGTCTCGAGTCTTATACGAGAGGTCTCAAGTCAAGTCACAAGTCTGTTTGTGCAACTCGAGTCCTCATGTCTGCCGTACACACGTGTCAGACGTCAGAAGCCATGAGTGGAAAAAGGCAATGTGTGCAGCCCGGCTGTGATTGTCCTAGTTTTATTCCCACTGTCCATTTAAAGCTGAGCTGAGTGAGCTGTTAATCTCTCAACAGAGCCATTTCACATTTATGTCACTTCAATTATTAAGTAGGGAACTAAAGCAGCGTGAACAGAAGGCTGTTTTTTTCTTCTCACTTATGATATATAAGAATGTTCTCAACCTCAGTACCAATATCTTTCAAACCTCTGGAAGTTAAATAATCAGTTGGTGAATACAGAAAAATAAAAGAGGAGGGAGTGATAATTTGACAGCTGATTTTGATTGGGTCTTTAATTACAACAATTTCTGTAGCCTCATACACACACATGCACACTCAGATAAACAGGTACTGATTGCACAGCCAGCTCAGTCGCGCCCAAGGTTCTTTTTCCAGTTCTCTATACATATGAATACACATACATGTATACACCTATGAAATATATATAAAATGTATATATATATATATACACACATATAAAATAGATTTATGTGTGTGTAAATCAGTTNATATATATATATATATATATATATATATATATATATATATATATATATAGTATATATAAACTGATTTACACACACATAAATATATTTTTTATAGGTTTTCTCAAAGCGGGGCCACAGTGTAACCCTTCGCCCATTCAGGCTCATCTTAAACAGGAGTGAGGCTGCAGCCTCTAGCCACCAGACACGCCTGCAGGCAGGGTAATGTAGTGACATATGGTGGAAAATGTGTGGTGCAGAGAACAGCACACTCAACCAACCACACATGGAAAAGCAGCGTGTCAGTCGTGCTACTGCTGATTCTGCCACTGCACTCTTTAACGGGTAGGAAAAATCAGAAAAAGGTTGCTGTCTATTATATGGTATTACGAGTTGTTTTTTTTAAATGCCCATGGGTGTGTAATCTCACGAACCAGAAGCTAGTTGAATAGACGTACAGATAACAAGGAGGAAAGATGCAAGTAAAGAGGGGTTCATTTCTGGCTACAGGAGGAAATGCTAGAACGATTCATCTGACGTGTCAGCCCCGGGCTGTGTTTTCATATAAAGGGTTTGCATGAGAGTGGCTGTGTAACAGTACAAGGATACTCGTATTCAGGAAATTAACCATAAACAGATGATAAAATTTTTTGCCAATTAGCGTTGATTCCGACGACTTGTAATTCCCTCAGTGACTTAGTTGACGAGTTCTATCAGATTAAAAACTGAATTGGATATTAAGGGGGCCTTAAAGACAAAAAAGGAAAATCAAAACAGATTTTGGGTGACAGCCAATTAGATCTCTTCTTCCGGCCAGAAGGTGGTATATCTAAATGGATGTCTAATCAAAGAATCACATGTTTCTTGAAGAAGAGTAAGTACAAGGCAGTATGAATAGGAATGAGAACACTCTGATAGACTGGCTTAGCATGACCAAAACAAGCAAAACCAATACCCTAAATAAGGCATGGCCTGTGTGGCTGCAGGTTTTTGTTCCAAATTCCACACAAGATGGAGTTTGATAATAAGGAATAGGGTGGGTGGCAATTATTTTTGGGGTTTTTAAGTTTAGTTGCAAAATTAACATACCTTGAGTGTACTGGTGTAATTATTGCTTCAATCATTTTACCCAAATAGCTAGGATAGAGGCAGATTATGCAGACAGACCTGCTATTCCAAGGGGTGTTGCCTCATCAAAGTCACTTTTTGTTTTACTCTCAATGTTTTAGAGCCAACACCTCCAAATAAAGGTTCAGGCCAACAGTCTGTATCTAGAAAAAAACCTGGTGAACCAGGAAAACATGCATAAGAGAAAACAATCTTTCTTTACATTAGGCTTCAAACAAAGCCTTTAGCAGAACACACAAAACAAGTGGTGTGTGACTCACATGCTTCCACATTTGGATACATGTTTTAATCATGCAGCCACACCTTGTTTTGGTAAATCATGGGGAAAACTGTTCCACAAGGGCCCAGTGTGGCTGCAGGTTTTTGTTCCAACCAGCCAGTAGCTATGTGCTCTTGGTTGGTTAAACTAAAATCCAGCAGCAACTCCGGCCCTTTGTGGAACAGTTGGCTCATGCCTGAACTAGTCACAGTAAGAAGCACTGACTGTTTGAAGCAGAGCTGCATGAAAATCCCTTAGGCAGGGCCAGGGTGTGGCTGGGTAGGTTTGCTTTAATTATGCATACAATCTGCCAGCAAATTTAAAATCCTTCAAGTCTCCTGGGACTTTGGTGATTGGGAATAATCTTTAAGTACTGCCTGTGGGAGTTGTTTCCCTGCACCGCTTGATGACAATGGTTCTGTTTTAATTTACATATGCACAAGTAGAACTATCCCAAAAGCAGCGGTTTTGGCAGGGGGCAGTATCACTCCTATTTTACAACCATGTTAGCTGCAGTGCGTAATGAACTATGGTGAACTGAGAATTCGCTTTTTTATCTACAGGAATCAAAGATAAAACAGTCACGGCCTTGACAAATGAAAAAAGCCTGTCTTTGAATTAGCTGGAATTCCTAATGAGAGAATATACAGTCGAGAGTATCAGTGGCAGGGACAGTGTAACTTTGCATTGCCAACAAGTTATAACCTGCACCTTGTGGTGACTGCTAGAGTTAGCTCCACCCGGCATCTACCTCGGAGATCTGACTGCTCACAGTTTAACTCCATGAAATGAACATGTCCTGACAGCCTGCTCTGCTCAGGGTGTTTGAGGCCTTGGGCAACACATTAACGGTCGCCATTAGAGCTTTGGTTGCAATGCTGTCAAACCATTATATATACACAGTATATATACAGTATATATATATATATCTGCACACTTTGCCCTGTTCTGCTCTTTTATATGAGGGAACTACAGGTGCCAGGCTGTAGGTATTTCACATCCTGTTTTATTCTATTTGCTGCAGTGCATTCACGTAATCACTATTGATACATATTCGAGACAATCTTTAGAAAAATTTAAAAAAATCTCAACTGATAAACTTACGTCATCATCCAATGAGTTGTCAGATTATTTTAGTAGTTTACAGTAGTTTATTTATTTATTTTCTTTTATTACTTAAAAAATTTACTACAACCCATTATTTTTGCTAGAGGTTCAGGGGATAATTCACGAAATGTAAAATTCATGAACAGAGTTTCAGTTCAAAAGCAGCAGAAAACCTCAATGTTTCTTCATCATTTAAGCCACATATTGGAGTGCAATTTCATCATATTTCAGAAATATGTAATTTGTATGTCGACAAGCATGTACTGCATTTGGAATTAATGTGAAAGATTTAGTAAATTAAAGTGAGTGCACCAAAGATCTGGTAATTCTGTCAAATGCCTGGAAGTCAAATACTGGCCAAGTCAATATATGCCTGTAAGTGTGAAGGAGAATCAATTATAACATTAGACATTCATCAACAGCTCAGAAAACATTAACGGTGTCTGCAGGAGTGCACATGTCAGTGCCTGAGTGATACTGGATAATCCTGAAGTCAGCCTGCTGAACATATACCTACATCATAACCCTCTCTATGAAATTACTGCAGGGAAGGCAGAATAGAAAGGAAAGTCTTTGGCTGCTGTGTCCACAGTCAATGCTCATAAAATAATCCATGCCGGCTCATTTCTCTATAGATTATCATCCTCTATTCCCTAATCTTAATGCCAAATGCTGCAATGAGCCATCTGGGCTCTGCAACAGCACTAAGTGCAGTGCTGCAGTGACAGGCCGGGGCAGGACAGACCGGTCAGACCACTGCTGCAGCAGCTAGTCCTCCCCGAGTGACTCTTATCCTGTCTCAACATATCCGTCTCAAGTATGAGCACAGAACAACAACTGCACTGAGAAAACAGACAGCTCACTAGAGTGTCCTGAGCGAAGCATAGCTGCATTGATGTTATATTTTCTTTACTCATGATGTTCTGTGAATTGTACTCATAAATGTATTTGCTACTGTTTTCTTCATCCTAGAACTCACCGTGTATTCAAACAAGAAGCAGGTTTTACACAGATGGCTGCAGTATGCACAGATGTGGCTCTAAAGAGGAACTCTCCAAATTAGTTAATACATAGGCCGGACCGTTAATAAAATAAATAAAAAAAAAAATCGAATGGACTTGGTAGTATTTTAGTTGATTTGTGCACATCAGCACACAATGAACTAACCAGAGAAGATGATTTGATGCTTAGGGTCACTTTGTGTATGTTGCCCTTGAACTAACACAAATACAGGAAATAGATGTTTAAAGGTGTTTACTTAAGTTTCTGTCAGCGACTGTTTTCATCTAAAATTGTGTTGATCATCTAAAAAGCACCAATAAACAAGGGACGAGGGAAGGTAAATCTCACAAGGCTACTTCACCTGCCTAACCTGGTGAGAGCTTGCTGAATAAACACACTGATTCATTTGGTGGAGGTATCTCCTCCATTTTTGGAGCAAGGAAGGTAAACACATGCAGCTCCTAGCCCAAAGACAGGAGTTTGCTAAGGCCTTGATAAAGCGTGTGCTCTGATCCCTGTCCTGTGCTCCTGTAACACAGGCAGACACAGGGAATGGGGAGGTGCTGCAGTCAATATTTACCCCTCTCACTCCCCACTACCTCCAACCCCCAACTCTCTGACACACATACAGCCCAGCTGTTGCCATGGAGGCGATCCCAGGCATTCCACAAACTGACAAACTGCACAGATAGTTCCATACACACATTTTCAGGCCAAATCACTGAACACTGCATTCCTATGTGATGAAGAAAAGGCAAGATTAACAGAGTTGCTGTCTCCGTCTCTCACTGCCCCTATTACCCCGTCTCTCTCCTCACATGTCTTTTACTAAGACATGCCAAAGGCAGTGGGACACTGTCTTGGTCGGTCGTTTTCTAAGGATGAACTGACCAGGCAATCAGGAAGTTAGAGTCATCAACTACATGGAGTGTTGAGCTCAGCTGCTGATACTATATAATATTTACTGTCATTTCTTTAAGTAAAAACATTCTGTTGTAGTTTTTCAAGTTATTTAATTTCCCTAAAATGCAAAATCTCTCAAGTTGGATTGTCATCTTAGCATGTCATATTTGTTTATACATCAAGATGAAGTTAAGATGATGAATAGCCAAAACTGTGAATTTAATCTCAGGGTTTTTATGTTGTACAGGAAACAGGAAATAATGACCAAATTAGTTAAAATAGGATGATGTTAGTACATGGAAAAAAATGTGTGAGGAGTTACAGTATAGGTTAGGAATAATAAAAGTCATAATAAAGTAAGTAATCATAAGATTTAGGGATTGTTAGCAGTAAGGATGAAATGCAGGCTTGGGTTATGATTTTATTGTTTTTGTAATAGGAATTTTCTTTAATTTTCAGCTAATGGGCAGTACTGCTGTGTCTGCAAAATAAGTCATGCAACAAACTGTTTTGGTGTGATAAAAAACAAGTTAATAAAACTGTTTTTTTTTAGCTGTTTAGCTGCTAACCTTTTGTTCACACAAAAGTGTGATTTTCCAATAGTCACACTAATTCAGAATCAGCGAAAAATAAAAGTAAAATAGTACTAACCTTTTTGATAACTCTTTGAGAAAAAAAAAACAAGCACAAAAAGAAATATGGTTTATCAGAATGAAAGCGTTGATGTGTTTGTCCAAAGAGACACTAAAATACTAATCACTGGGGTTTACCAATATAAATTTTTTCTGAAGTTGTCAAAACATTTATTTGTAGTCGATTGATCCAAAATTGAGGTAAATTTTTATAAGTGACCAAGTGATATCTCAAAACTATAATTACTCAAGTTTTAAATATTGGCAAACCAGCAAAATAATAATAAAAAAAACATATTCTGAGATGAACCAAAAGAAATCTCTTGGGACCCGATGGGTCACAACACAGTCATGGGTAACGAGGTTTAAGAAGCTTCTGTTGTAGGAATGATCACGGTTCGTCATCATGGACGAAGAAGAAGAGCACCAAGCCAAACCTCACTGTGGATTGGCTCAATCGGAGGCGCTAGCTAAAACAAACTGTCCAGGGTGCTACCCCATCCTGACCACTGGACTAATGGGACTGACTCCACACACCCATGACCCTGAGAAGGATTAGGTGGCAGAAGACAATTAATCTTTTGAGTCCCTGTATTAAAATGCCAGCGCTGCGACATTGCAACAGTGCCAGGTGTCAGAGGTAATGAGTAGGATGAGGATAAGATTTTCCGGCATAAGTTCATTCATCGGTGCACTTGGCATCACAACACCCTAGGACGGAAGTCAATGATCGACTTTGTAGTCTTGACATCTGACCCCCGACCGTATGTTTTCGACACTTGGGTGAAGAGAGGGAAAGTGCTGTCAACCGATCACCCCCTGGTGTTGAGTTGGCTCTGCTTGCAGGGGTAAAACTGGACAGACCCGGCAGGCCCAAGCGTATTGTGAGGGTTTGTTGGAAACGTCGAGAAAAAACCCTTGTAAGGGAGGAACAGGTCCCGAAGGAATGTGAGTGTGAGACAATGAGTCTGAATGGTCGATGTTCTCCTCCTCCATCGTAGAAGCACTTGTCCGAAGCTGTGGATGTAAAGTTTGCATTCCCCACCAACACCAGAGGGTAGGGATGCCGTGAAACTCAAGAAGGGCTGCTACCGAGCCTGGGTGATTGGTGCACTCCTAAGGCAAGTAGGCCGTGCGGGCAGTTGCAAAAGCAAAAAACCTGGGGTTTGGAAATGTTCAGCTATGGAGGAGCCTTGAAAAAATTCTGGCAGACCGTCCCATGCCTCAGAAAAGGGACGCAGTCAACACGGTTTACAGCAAAGATGAGGACCTGTTGACTTTATTGGGGAATGTTCTCAGACGGTGGAAGGAATACTTTGAGGATCTAAATTCCACGAGACGTCCTCCGTGGAGAAGGGAGAGAGACAAAGGAATTCCTTTAAATCTACACATGGGACCAGAGAAGGCACTTTTAAGTTTGAGGTTGCTGCCACAGGAAAAACTAACATGGACCCATCAGATGTGTATAGAACATGATTTTGGTTTTAATAGCAGTTTCTGCAGTTTTTTTGCAGAAACTGACTTTTCAGACTTTTCTTGGTATTTTAACTGTTTGTTCAACATCGACTATATATATTTTTAGGAAGTAAAAAAACCATTGACTTCCACTACAGAAATGCAAAAAGAATCCCCAGGTTCAAACAAGACCAAGGGACACAAAAAGAAAACTGGGGAATGCTGGTTATTTCAGACGGAACAACTAGAGATAAAGTTGCTCTGTGAGCAATAGTTTTCTCATGGCGACGCAGCTCCTGTAGTACATAGTAAATTAACTATTAGCTATCCTCAGGGGCAAGTTATTAATTAACTGGGTAGTTAAAAAAAAAAACCTTTAATGGCAGATGGTATTTTAGGGCATTCTGGAGTCATTGAACAAGTCTGAATGTTGAACCAGGTGTGCTGTGGCATTTTCAAGTTTGTTGTAACAGTGCAACTTAACATAGTCATGGCTGAAGAATGTGGAGTGGAGGACAAGGCAAGTTCCAACTCTTCTGTTGCTCACACAACCCGGAGCAGGAATGTGCAGGCAGCAGGTAAAGACCGTGTCGGCGCAGGCCGCACAAATGTACAGTCAGCCTCCAGCGACATGTCATCAACCCCATGCATTCCTGATACAGCTGTCACACCAGGGAATGTTGCATCAAAGCATAAACAATTTATTACAATGTGAGGAGAGAAGTTAAGAAAAAAATAGAGCAGTGAGGTTACGATAACTTACTGTTCTCCAGTTGAAGAGAAATCTTAAAAGCCAGAAGATACAAAGAATTTCCCCAGTATCCTGCACCTCAAGGACTACTGTCACTAATGCAAATTGTCCACTGCCATTGCTTTTGGTGTGTTAAAGTCTACATTCTATACAAAATACATTACTTGTAATGCTGTTACGCAATGAAACTAAAGTTAAAGAGTTTAGTTAGGCAACTGAACATTAAGTTTTTTGGAAAACGTTTCACTCTTGGATGAGAGGTGAAACGTTTGTGTGTGCAGCAGCACACACTCACAAGGAAGACAACAGCAAGTTGAGCTTACAAAAAAGATGCCTGTCAAAATGTCTAAACATCTATTTTCGTTTCGTACAACATTTCGTTACGATAGTTGCTACAGAACACATCATTAAACTTTTGAATTTTTTTATTTGGTAAAGAAACTAGTTATTTGTTACTTTTATAATTTAGTAACTAGTAACATAGCTAGTTACTTTTCCAGAGCAGTAACTATAAAAGTAATAAGTTAGTTTTTAAAAGTAACTTGCCCAACACTGTTTAGGTTAGAGTAAAGATTTAGTTTATCCCAGATACAGAATATTCTTACAAAACTTAAAGTATGTCATGCTTTAAGTAGGTCAAACTGTTGTTTAGATAAACTGTTGTCTACATTTGATCACACCTACCAGATAAGTTTACACCCACTAATCTGTGATCTAAAACCCCAATAGTAATGTGGAGAAAACAAAATGTTGAGTTGTCAAGTCCTTTAATCCTTAGCTAAGTCTCGTACTGGCTTGGCCATAAATGCAACACTGTGGGGGCAGAGCGGTGGTGAGCGCTCAGCGGCAGCAGGGAGAGCAGACGAGTGGCAAGGCTGATGCTGCACCAGGCTCAGCATCATTGTAAGCGTAATAATATTAATCAAGCCTCTCCTAATATTTGTAGGAACTGCGACCACAAGAGGGAGAGGATGAGCAAGAGGTCTGTAGAGTAACGTGTCAACTTAACTGAAGTGTTCTTAAAGGAAAAGCTGGACTACAGAGAGAGAATTAAAAAATAAAGAGCTGATCTGTGACCCATATTAGTGTGTCATGTGCAGTGAACCCACTGCAGTGTTACAAACACATTCCAAGTTTTATTATGTAAGAACAGTAAAATCTGAACTCAAACCTCATCTTAAGCAAATCTTTAAAAAAGAATTCACCCATCAGTCACAGGTAGGAGCTGACCTTTTTTATTGTCCAAATCTGATATATCAGTCATGAGAATTTACTGAAGCAGAAAACATTATCGACTGTATTAAGTAGGGAGCTGCATTCACTGGTCTCTGAATGGCTTGGTACCACAGAAGACAGTGTCCCTTCCTCAGCCATATGCTAACCTCTGATAATGATTGAAAAAATATAAAATCATAAACAATGACAGACAGTGTCTGTGCCGACTAAACAGAATATTTTAGTGTGTAAAATAATTTCCACATAACAGTGGAACCCCGACCGTCTTTGTGCCAAAGAATTCATCAGGCATGCTGTTTCAAATACCCTATAGCTGCTCTGGCTGCGCTGAAAGTCAGTCTGTGAGATAGATAAATAGTAGCACCACAACGATGAAACGCCCACAAGGGGTCGTTTTTAAAAAAATGAACATGTCCCTGCGTCATCCTCCATCATCAAATCGCAGCTCCCTGCTCTAACATTTCCATAACTGATTAAAAGAGAAGAGACCACTGACTCTGCAGCGATTCCTCACATCTCCTTTCAACAGACGTCAGGTGATTTAAATATTCAAATGCAACGGTGGTGCGATTGAGCAATGAGACACTGTAGGACACACAACCAGAGGAGGTGGTTCGTGTTTGGGGTTAAAATACTGCTGAGAATACTTGTTTCAAAGGTTGAGTGTTTAAAGAGAAGCTTCATTCCAAATGGACTGTGAGCTGTAGAGACTAAGGCTTTGAACCCAAATTTTTAGGCAGTTGGTGCATTCCGTACAGCAGGATCGTAACTGTAAGAGTTCTGGTTTTGGTTTTCAGCATAAAACTGACCTTCCCCAAACCACAATTGTGCATTATGTAGTGAAAGAAAAAAACTGGCAATCCAGTGTGCCTCACTTCACAGGTTTACTTTGTTCATAAATAAAATACAATACATAACTTCCTTCAAGGAACTCAAAATAGTCCTCCCAACAAACCATACCAAACCATAGTCCTCCTAACACAAACAGGTTAGTGACAATATACTGTATTTTCACTTTCAAGTCACACCGACTTGCTACAGTCCCCTCTTGTGGCATAATGAATGCCCCAAGTGTAAGTGGCAAACCAATGCAGAGGATAAAAAAGTGCATTGTATAGATCGGAAAAGCAAAGCACACATATTCAAATGTGTATATGTTATTCTAAGAAATGTTTACAGGGCCACCTGTGGTCCACAACCCAGATGTTTGGTTTTTTTTTTCCAAGTAACAATTGCAAATTTCAGTTTCATGTGAAGAATTCTTGAGTCGCCAGGTTAGTGAAACGACCAAAAAAAAAAACTTAAAAAAAAAAAAAAGAAGACAGTAAAGAAGTGTAATCATCTCTGCAATATACACAACAGAGCCACCCAGCAACCTGAGCTCTGATTCTTAAGGGATGAAATACATGAGGCTCAGTGAGGCAGGAAAGAAACTTGCCCTCTTCTCAGCTTCTCATCCTCGTACTGAACAGGACGGCACAGCTGCACTGACACAAAGCCACACACAGAGCAGTCTCTGTAAAAGCCACAGACACTTTCCTGTCAGAGACGGCGTGCACAGAGCAATGGGAACGACAGTGTGAGCAGCAGGGTTTTCAACTCCAGTAACAGAGGGGGGATTCAGTGGGAATGCATGGCCTGTGTCACCCTGGCCTGTTCCCAAAGCGGGGGACAGGAAGTAGCCAAGGATCCTGGGAGGACACAGGCCCTCTTCTGTTTGTCTGCATCAAAAAGAGATCAGATACTTAATTCAAACAGGCAGCCAGAAAAGCAGCCTGTGTGATTAACAGAGATCTGAGTCATCTATCTGAGAGCTCAAGTTCAACATCAACATCATTCAACGTCTTGCACTAGCTTCAACTGACAGTCTTCGTGACACAACAGTGGATACTAAAGATTATTGGTCTCAGCTGATGATGAAATAAAACAATAATGATTATTACAGAATCAAACCACTAATCAGGACCAACTAAAACACCGTCTCTACACACAGACAACTGTCTTTCTAGTAACATGAAAAAGATAATACAGGGTTGGCCAGTCCACAGTCCATCAAAATGGACTCCAAGGATTAACATGCACAATGGAATTCTCCGACAGTCTTCTTAAGTCTAATCTATATAAATATAGATGATTGAATGAGTTGAAACAAATAATTATGAACAATTATTACAATTTGGCCTCATGTGCATAACCAGTTTCACTCTAGGGTGAAAATGGTACCAGCATTCCGCAGTCTGGGGGTTGACAAAGTTTGTAGGGGCAATCCAGAGGTCAAACATTCCTGCATTGAACATGTTATAAAGGGGTTAGATAGAGAGACAGTGACAGGCACATAAAGACACGACCAGTTTGACATGGTAGGACAGACAGAATGAGAGAACAGGTGGCATGGGCATTCCCATGATTCCCAGCTCACCCCTGCATGTAGCCAAGCCCTCATTAAGCAAATCCGGGCCACAGTGACAGACGTTTGAGATCTATTTTATGAAAAATGCAAATGTATTTGTCAGCAGGAGATTGTTGGAAGCCTTATTTCCACTAGACACTCTCTCTCTCTCTCTCTCTCTGCGTTTGGAATTTCTGGCACATCTCATCTGTTACCTGAAAAGGAACCAGAACTGGTACCAGACAGATGTATTGTTTGGTAAGCACCCATAATCCAAAGGGAATTGAGTGTCAGTTCATGACAGAAGTGGTGGAGTGTGGCTGCTGCTGCTCCCAGTGCTGACACATAAGCCGGACCTCCATATTTCTAGTTAGTTCAATAAACTAGTTCCTTTTTTGCATGTCGTTTACAATCACGTTATACCCTAATAGTCGCAAGCTAAATAATCCTCCTCTGACCTGAAGAAAGGTGGAGCACAGGCTTGATCAAAGTATGAACACAGATATATCAGAGTCAGGTAACTACTGAGGCAAACAAACACAGCACTGAACCAAGAACCAGCTGGACCGGCCTTTGGATTACAACGTACATACTTACTTCCCCCGCTTTAAGAGAGTGCACAAAGACTTTTTTTAAGTGGAAGCACCTTGGCTTAAAACCACTTAATTTTTCCAGCGCCAGATAACTGAGGAAACAAGCAGCTCATTGCAAAATTAGTTACTTCGAGAGCAACTGGACATAGTAGGTTTCTTGAAGACGTTTCACCTCTCATCCAAGAGGCTTCTTTAGTTGAGCTATGGTCATTGTATCACTCTGATAGACAGACCACTCCACTATAGGAGGGACAAAGAGGACAGTCCACAGCCACATTGCCAATTAGCAGGAAATTTGTTCTCAAGAGCCACTTTCCAACAAACTCACTGACATAAACATCAACAGCTTTAACTCCATGGCATTCATGGGATTCCAAGGAGCATTATAGGTTCCCTCTGTGGAGTCCTGAAGATATCTCCCAGGGCCTTGGGAAACACATTCACTAACAGGTTGGAAGAATCTCCTGTTTGGGCTGTACAGAAACTGGGGTGGAATTTGTCATTTAGCTTTTAGGTGAAGACATTTAGTGCCAACAATAAAACCCCTGAAACCAGATTTCAGGCCGTGATGTGTGAACCAAACAGAAAAAAAGGCTGGGATAGAAACAGATCAAAGTGCCGACCTGAGCACCAGCTGATGTGACACTGGACTCCATAGTCAAAATTAAGTTCAGAGAATTGTTTGGATTTTATCGTATTTCTGCATCCAGATACTAGCAGGTGTGTGAAGGAATTATTTTTAAGATAATCAAAAATGTAGGCATTTACTTTTAAGTGTGACTATAAGAAGTGCTGGAAACAAGAAAAGAAAACTAGTACACTTCATGGGAAGTAATAAATGGGTCTGTTACAAGTATGGTATTGCAATAGAATGTATGTGGCATGACAAGTAAGGAGAAAGTGTCATAAGTATATTTTATCCAATTTTATGGAAAAAATATAATTTTTCAAGTCATTTAACTGTTGTTTTATTAGGTAATAAAATACCCTAAGGTACCCTAAGAGTACTACAATTGCCTTTTTTGTCCTTTGTTCCAGATTGCCCCCCAAAAATGTATTCTTACTTTTCCAAAAGGAAACTGCCTAGCCAATAAAGTTCTATCCATCTCAATATATTTGGAATTTAAATCCAATGAGCAAAGAAAGATAATGTGCCAAACGAATAGCTAATACCATAAGTTTTTATAATTGTCTTTGTTATTTTTAATTGCACTTTCTAGCAATGTTGCTTAAGGTAAAGACATTTTGAGACTTGAGAGAAAGACTTCACAGACACAAATTCATTTCTGGGGGCGCAATTTGTGACCTTTGTGTTACTAAGCATCAGACATCACTGATTCTGGATCAGCAGACAGGGCTTCTGTGTACAGTGAACACAGGCACAGATAAGAACACAAACATGGGTGGAGAGCATGTGCAAGGTCAAGGATAACAGAGAATATCTATCAATATCTGTATATCAGTCTTTTGGTTTTTTTTTTCCCCATATGTCCAGCAGAATGGTCAGCTGTGGAATCAGCGTGTGACAAACCTGGAAATGAAAATGAAACTTCACTGCTTCAGTGAAGGAAAAAGTGTCCTGATCACTTGATGTGAAAGTAGAGACGGCATCTAATTAAAGCAGGTAACTAACCGACTGACTTGCTGCAGAGTAACTTTCATCTTCTGCTAAGATTTATTTGGGTTGTTGACTTTAACCTATTACTTTATCCAGTGATTCATCCGCTGATGCTAGATCCTTTGCACGGTCAAGGGCAGCACTAGAATTAATGGGGAAAGGAAGTGGAGAGGCTTCTACCTGTCCATCACAGGACCACACCACGATCCACATCATTCATATGGTCTGTATCAGGCATGACATGAAGTAGGGCCCGGGGGCCAGACGTGTCCATTTGGCCCCCTTCCAACCCACCCAGTTAAAGCAAATTTTCTTTTCGGCTTGTCCCTTTTTCAGGGGTTGCCACAGTGAATCAACATTTTCCATTTCACCCTGTCCTCTGTATCTTCAACTCTAACTCCAACTACCTCCATGTCCTCCCTCTCTGCTTCCACCAATCTCCTCTTTGTTCCTACTTGGTATCTGCATCTCTAGGATCATTCTTCTACCAAAGTGTATCCACTGTCCCTCCTCTGAACAAGTCCAAACCATCTCAATCTTCTCTAGTCTTCTCTATCTTTTTCTCCAAACCTTCCTGTCTGTGTTGTCCTTCTAATCACCTCATTCCTGATCCTGTCCATCCTTGTCTCTCCTAAAGAGAATCCCAGCAGCATCTTTAACTCCTCAACCTCCAGCTCTGCCTCCTGTCTTCTGACTATTCCTAGTGTCTCAAATCCAGGCATGCCTAGAAAATCACAACAACAAAAATCAGCAGCCACATTGGCCCTTTGTGGAACAGTTTGGACATGCCTTCTCCAACGTGGCTGGTTTCCCTTCACCTCATCTGACTCTTTTCTCAGTTGTTCCATCTGTAAATTATTTTAGTAACAATAAAGAGCTTTTAAAATTTAAGTGCTGTACTTCAATAACAAACAAAAATGACTGTGGTAAAACATCAACAACTTATAGTTCACCACTGGCTGGAACTGATAGATTTTTCTTCAGGATTTGGTCCAGTTGATTAGGACTGGTCATGCTCCGCTGTGACATCTTTATATCCCAAACAGGTGTCGAGTCAGACATTGTAATGCAACATGTTATATCCTTCAACCATCACAATATGAATAGATTTTTTTTGTTATTTAGGAATAGATTTAATCTTTAAGGCTTGAATCTGGATTGAAATGTGAAAGGATTCTTTTTGAACATCTTCTCCACAGAGAAGGAAAAAATAGCTCTTTAGCTTTAGACTTAGACTTTTACACGTCATTTATCTTAAATTACATGAACACTCCATCTTTCTACTCCTGACCTGACCCCCCATGTCAGATTTAAGGAAACGTTGTGACCCACAAGTAAAACATTAGCCCATGCCTGGTCTATACAGTCAAAACCTAAACTTAATCAGTTACTTTATTTACCTGTGGGAGCCGCAGGAGCACGCTGGGAAAACTAGAATGGATGAAAGAAAAGTTGGTATTTAAACTATCACCAAGTGTGGGAATGATGCCATGCTCAGTGGTAACCTGGCAGCTGGTGGATTCAAACCTGGAAGCTTGCGAAACCCCAGTCTGGTCACTAACCACTGGGCCACCACAGCCACCCTAAAAACATACAAACTTCTTACAAATGTAGTAAAGTTATAACCCACAACTGGGGATCAAACCAATGACCTTGTTGCAGTATGGCAACAGCACTCACCTTTTCACCATAGTCAGAATAAGCCTAAACCCAGCTGAGCGTAAGCAGACATGACTACATCACTACAGTATTATTCATACTTTAATATATAAAAAGAATCAGAGTGTCAGACTGGTCTGAAGAGCTGCTGCACATACTGATCTGGGAGCATTTTTCTGATTATTGACAATATCACACGGGTCAAACTAAGGCTCAGGGGCCAAATCTGGCCCATAAGATCATATCAAAGGTGTACTAGTTGGCCCGCCAGTCAATGGTGAAATACAGCCCATATGTCTTGATGGGATTTTTAGTATTAAAACTGTGTTAAAGCGCAAACATACTGGTTTTTTATATTTAGTTATGCATGTTAAATAGGTTTGATCCCATGTGAAAAAAAAATCTGCATTTCATATCTGGAAATATGGGTTATATTTAAACAACTGACACTTCATCCCAGTTTTTAATTTGGACCCACTCCTGGATTAGATAATTGTCATACCTGTGAGAAAACAGTACAAAACGACAAGCTTCGTTAACGTGTGTTTCTTGAACCTGCCTTGACACGTTTCCAAGCCGCTCTGAAAATCTAACGTCATTTCGTTGGATTTTCCTCCGAACACCAAACTCAAGAAGTAAGTAACTCTCAGACATTGTACTGAGCTCAGTGTTCGACTGTGTCTCTGGAGAAACTCGCCGTGTAACAAGTTTCGGTTCACTCACCCTGACTCACAGGTTTCACCGATGGCTCTTGGGAATCGATCACACCGATGAGACTCACATCAAATCCTGAATAAAGTGGTTAAACACTCTCGGAATGACGGGCGCAGAATCTGTCAGATCCAAAAACCGGGGATTGGAAGCGAGAGCAGCGGCGGCGGTGGCGGCGGCAGGGACAGCAGTCGACGCCAAAGACGAGCGACAAGCAGCGAGGAGGAATCCCATTCAAATGAAGGGGTGGCCCGACGAGGACATGACGCCACACAGACCCGAATATGACGAGATGCTGCTCCTTCTCTTCGTCACTTTATTCTTCCAATTCACACGGAGCGAAAAACCTGGTGAAAATGACCGACACTGGATTTTCAGCGTGAGACTCAGTCAGAGGTCGGAGAGCGGCAGCAGCGAACGCTGACCAAAACATGGGGATGTGGTAGAGGCGGGAGGGGCGGAGCCTTCTGCCTATTGCTAGACTGTGATTGGTCCGATTCTTTCCTGCATAATTGCCCTGTGATTTATTGAATGGCGTCGGATTGAAGCCCCTCCTCCGACTCCCTGTGCAGACAGTTGGACTCATTTGTTTTATATGATTGTCAATCTGTCTCAGTATATTTACAAAATGAACAGTATTTCCAATACACAGCTTAGACCGAGACGTTAGTCTTTCAGTGAGCCGGATCACCCTCCCTGCGTCCTGGCCGAAGGGCAGGTAGTGATGAACTGATGCAGCGAAGCAACAGTTCTGCGGTCTTTTCTGTCTTTTAGAAGGAGTCAAAAAAATCAAAAATTAATCTGTGATCACTGTTCACTAATTCATCATCCCGCAGCGCAAACAGATATTTAAGTCTCTTTAGCTTCATTAATACTGTATATTTTATTGACGTGTTGTACAAACAAACACGCACGGCATCATTATTGTCCACGTTCCACAATGATAAAATATGGAGTGAACTCTGGGCATCTCGTTCCGGTGTGAATGCTGTACTATTCCTATTGCGATTATCAGTTTTCAGCAGGCTTATTATCGAAAGTAGTAGATACATTTGGCATTATAACAATGATTGGTGCCATGGTTTTGGGAGCATTTACACCTCCTTGGTCATCATCATCATCTAGACTAAATATCAATAGTTTGTCCTTATTATGCAAAATAATAACAAATGTATTATTATTATTATAACACTGTTAGTATAAGTCACTAATGATAGTATAAGCTACAACAACATCTTTTATAGTTGTTAATACTGTTATATGACTATAATTACACCTTAATCTTCTTATATTATCTTTATTAAAATTGAAAATACGACATGAAGAACAAAAAAGTTTTTTATTCATGTTTTACATACTGTCCATAAACAACTCTAGTTACAAAAACGACCAACAAGTTTATGAACGTGAAATTAAGAGCGAGCCAGGGTCCCAACAACTTTTGTTGTCCCAATGCTGCCCCCTACTGCTCATCATGGGGCAACAAGCGGGTTTCATTGGTACAAACTCAAAGTTAATGACAGGAGGTCGTGCAGAAAGTAAGGTAGCAACTTATATTAGTGTAGATATATGTAATTTATATAATAGATATATATATTATATATAATTAATGAAGTTCAAGCTATCCATCTATTTCAATAAAACTACAATATAAGTCACAGATAAACTTAAACTCTTTTTAAATTTACTCGTTTTGTTTGGAAAAACATAATGACAGACGCTTATGCTAAGAAAGGTCAAGTCTTTTGCATAATTTGAAATACAAAAAACATTTTCATCTGGGTAAGGATCTCCATCAACCAAATTGAACTATGCCCCACCCTGTATAAATGAATTATAAGTATTGTGCAGTGGAGGTAAATAAAGAACTGAATATGTAGGTGCTGCAACGGGGGGCGGGGAGGGCATTAAGCAAGCAATGCTCAGAAAGTAATGTGCAGACTGCAGGTCATAGATTAAACATAATCTTCATTTGCCACACGTTGGCTGTAAACGAGAGCAGGGATCATCTCTCCTGTAAAGGGACACTTTCACTTTACATAAAAACCAAGAGCTATCACAACATCAAATCAGAGGCCAAAGCACGGTACTTTGTTGTTTGTTCAGGAACTTCATTTTTGTTGGGTGTGTGCATCAGCGTTACACTCTATTGTCCTGCCTTAATGGCTTTAGTGGGGTTTTGAGCACCTTGGGTTTAACATACTGTATGTTCAATATTCCACTTCAAAAAAAGGTGCATTACTTCCATTTTTTCTTGGTGGAGTCCGTATGAAAAGTTTACTGCCACAGCCAGGCTGCATTGCTGGGAAATTAAAAAAACAAAAATCCTTCGGTACATTGCTGCCATATCTCTATACAAAAAAAAAATCTTCATTATGTTGTTTTTCTTATTAAGTCACAACTGTAACTCTCTATTGACCATTAATGAGAATGTGAAGTAGTAGAAACCCTCTGGTCCAGTGGTTCTTAACCTGGGTTAGATCGAACCCTAGGGGTTCGGTGGAGCCTCTGCCGCGGAAGTCAAGCCACCGCGTAGATCAAGACACATCGACTCACCCTACAAAAGTAGGGTTTGTTAAATGCACATATGAACTGGTGATGTTCGGTAGCTCCAAAAAGGTCAAGAACCACTGCTCTAGTCTTTAGGAAAGGAAAGCAAACTCCTTGTCATTGTGACATTGTGATTCACACCACTGCCCACAACGAAATGCGACCTCTGTACTTGACCCATCACCAAAGTGAACAGTGTTCAGCTTTGAGCGCCCGGGGAGCTGTGAGTGGGGACGGTGCCATGCTCAGTGGACCTCAGTGGACCTCAGTGGTAACTAGGGGGATTCGAAACCGGGGGCCTTGCGGACCCAGGTCCACTTTGTTAACCATTAGGCCCCCAACTGCCCATCTGTCATGGGAATATCATTACTTTTAGAAAATTATAACATGGTAAGTAAAAAAGAGAGAAAACACTGCAAATGATTAGAAGTTGTGTCGTTATGAACATTGTGTTGATTCACCATCATAGAACAGTTTATATGGTCCTTTAGTCTCTAACCAGTGGGACACAATCTGGGCAACACACCCTAACTTCAAGGGAAATGTGGGGCTAGAAAAACAGGAAGCCGCATTCACGTGGTCTGATTACCTAACATGGGCCACTACATTTTTTAAGTGGTCAGCTTGACTACATGTGATGGCTACGTTCATTTCCGGTCCACAGTCTGTCCTGGTGTCTCTGCCATCTTAGTCGTCCATGTCCCTGGGGTCAGAGGAACCTATAGGGAAGAGCATGTCGCTCTCCAATGACAGGTTACTGCCCAGTCCAGCCATTCGGCTGCGCAGCAGGAAGTGAGTCCTCCTCTGCAGCAGCCTCTGCTGCTCCTGCTTCAGTTCCACGTATGAGCGAGAAAAGGTGTGAAAGATGGAGGTAACTGGGAAGGCCATGAGCAGGATCCCACTCAGGATGCTGCTCAGAGCCACCACTTGGCCCGGGATGCTCCTTGGAACCATGTCCCCGTAGCCCACCGTCGTCATGGTGATCACAGCCCACCAGTAGGTGGCAGGAATACTGGTGAACTCCTGCGTGGAGGCCATTTCATTTTCAATTAAATACAGTAATGGGGAGTATAGTGCTATGGCCACACAGAGAAACAGGAGGAGCAGTCCAAACTCCCGGGTGCACCTCCTAGCTGTCAAGCCCAGAGTCCTCAGACCAAGGGAGTGTCGGGCCAGCCTCATCACATAGAGGATACGGAGGGCCCGCAGGACGCGCAGCACCAAGCCCACCTTGTCCAAGTAGCTGCTGCCAGAGCCCAGCCGCTTCTCCCCCTCAGAGGTGCTGTCAACCATGAGAGTGATGTAGTAGGGCAGGATGGCCACCACATCGATCAAGTTCAGGGGCTGTCGAAGGAAGACCAGCTTCCTGCGATCCTGTATGAAACGCAGGGTGAATTCCAGGGAGAACCAGGCCACACACACGGTCTCCACGATGAAGATATTGTAGCACATTTGTGAGCACGTGCCCTGATGAAGACGAAAGAAACATGTTGTAGTACTCAACATCACCACGAGATGAAGCTGTTTGCACATTGACTCAACTCAACAGGAGTACACGCTGCTATGGTTCTTCTACAGTCCTTTGATAGGCTTGAAGGAGCATAACAATAACAACAAAAAGAGCTCACCAGAGTTTAACTCCAGAGCTAATATCAAGCCATTCTCCCTTCATCAAAAGCTCTGGAATTGTAATGTGATTTTAGGTACTCCATGTTTTCAACTTCAACTTGATCATAACAAATCCCAAGTTATCCCAAGGCACTTTACAAACAAACATGCATGAAAACAAGAATAAGAATATAAGAATATATGGAGATACCCCCTGCCCTTTATGACCCTCTGCATGTTCACTGTATTCTTCAGGCGCCTGTAGCAGTACCAAGCATTGAAATAAACAAACTGAAAAGAAGAATTTCTATACTATACTATAAATATATATACGCTACACGAGATTTGAGCTCACTCACCGCCTCCTCCTCCTCCCTCATAGCCGGCATGGTGCTGATGGAGAGGTTGACCGCAGTGATTGTTACAAACAGCACGGACAAACAGGCAAAGACCTTTCCCGGCAGGCCCGAGTGAGGCCTCTCCACCATGTCTCTCAGTTTGCCCATACACCTGCTTAGCCTGGACTCAGCTCCTTGTTCCCTGTCTCCACTCTCTGAGTCCAACAGGTCCTCCAGGAGCTCCTCCTCCTCCTCAGCTCTCTCCATGGCCTCAAACTCCTCTACACACTGCAGCAGACGCCGGCGGCAGCACCACTCCAGGTTCTCCTCTGGGACTCCCCAGTACAGCAGCTCTTCTCTAAAGGAGAGGGCACACATCTCCCTTAGGGAGCGCAGCTTGCCAGCCCGCAGGAAAGACAGGATGGTCCTGAAGGCACATGGACTGCGATCGAAAAAGAACTCGTTGTGGACAACGTCGTAGTCGTCACAGATGCTCATGATCTCGTCGAAGCTGCTGCAGAGGTGCAGTTGCCCCAGACGTGATAGCGGGAAGTCCTCCAAGGTGGTCCATGGAAGCTGGTACCGAAGGCCGCCCACGTTGATGATGGCGTGGAGTTTACGGCCGCTGGACAGTGGCACATCACCTCGGACGCTCCTGATCTCAGGAACAGGCTGGGCCCTCCTGTAGAAGGCTCCCTTCTGGGCCTCTTCCTCTTGAAGGGGAGGTCGGTTGATGGAGTTGTCAGAGGCGCAGCTAAGGGCACTGTAGTCGTAGTCGGAGCCATCACCTGCCAACAGGGTCATCTTAACAGCTGCACTTACATCCCTGAGCTCAGTCCAGCACCGGCAACCTCTGACCTCAACATAAAGCAGATGAATACAAATGAATACAAATGTTTTTGAAAAATTACAAAGACATCACTTAACATCCTGTCATTTAACTTTATTGCATCTATCTATCTATCTATCTATCTATCTATCTATCTATCTATCTATCTATCTATCACTGATATAAAATCCTGTAAGCCACAGATTGTTCCTTAAATTTCACTGGCCAACGTCAGCTGTCAAGGTCTAAGGTGCCCCCTGTGGCCCCTAAGAGTTTCTTCAATCCCTAAATAACAGAAAAAAAAAAATATATATATATATATATATATACTGTATAAATATATATAGATATATAGATATATTGAACCAACATGAACTCTCACTATTATATTCAGTTCACTTTAACAAATTGTGTTTCAGAAACATGTCTTTGCTCTTTATTATGCACTCCCCCTGCTCCTCCTCCTATACCACCACCTCCAGCTGCAGAGGCAGAAGAGGGTGTACCCCAGTTTACCCCAGAGATATTTTCTTCTATATATACTGTTGTCTAGTAAATCTAGGTATTTGTACATGTACAAGGCCTGTGTCCAAACTAATTTATTAAATTATATGAATTTAGTGGGAGGAGCTGGAGGTTTCGCTGGTGAGAAAGCATCACCACCATTTGTGGGTCAGGAAGGAGGTCCGTGTTTCTAAAACGGGTTGGCTGAGTGGTTATTAGGCACCTGCGCTGTCAGCCTGTGTCAGGCTGATTACAGTCAGTATCATCTTCCACCCATGAAATTAGAGCAAACCCACTCTGACCCTGACTCTGTGACGCGATGCCTAGTTAACCATAGCATTTACAATAGCAGCCATCAGTGATTGGAGTGCATAGTTTTCATTATACTTGAAAATTGTAACAAAAAGATGTACACTACTGTCTATCTAATTATCTATCTATCTATCTATCTATAGCTTCAACTTACCATTATATTATTTGAATAAAAAAGATAAAAACTAAGAAGACTTTATTAACACAAAAAATAATCTGCGTGTATATATATATATATATACATACATACATTTGTTTTCTTTATGTTAACAAGGATACGATGTTATGCAGAGGTTTACCTAGAACTATTTTATTGACAAATGCGGAGAGTGGGTGGTGGGGTCAGGGGGCGCGAATTGTTTTCTTCTTGCTAGGGGGGGCATAGCAGAAAATAAATGAGAAGCACTGATATATATACACATACCTACAAACATCTGTTTTTTTTTCTGTACAGTATATCTATCTATCTATTACTGATGCACAATCTTCTGTCACATTATTAGTTACTAGCTTTGTCAGAACAACAACACTATACATAAATATATTATAAAAATATTGTCGTGCTCCTCCTTTTTGTTTGCCTCAAGTCAAACCCGTCTTCCTCAATGTGTTGAAGGTTACCAATACGCCTACAGTACATCAACAGTACTGTGTGTGTGTGCGCAGGCCTCCACTGCTCACACCTCACCCTTCCAGGCTGTTGGACTCCTCCCCTTGCCTTAAATACCAATCTGTAAATTTCACTTTTTTCCCTGCATCTCTCTCTCTCATCTCTGCTTGCTCATGTGTTGGACCTCAGAAGCTCCCTCCAGGGAAACAAGGTCTATCTCAGAAGCAGATATAAAGCACACAGCAAAGGCTTTTCTCCTCACCAGATTGGCTGAGGTCTGGCCTCTCTCTTTGCCAGTGTTATCACAGCTCTGCCACAGGCCATGTTCTCCAGACTGCCTGGTGACTCAGTGGTTTGTGAGTCTCTTTCTGTAGCTTGGACTGTATTGTCGATACATTCCCCACTGTGATGGCCCCTCGAGACTCTGTGGAGATGCTTGACTAACCACCAACGGTTGATGAAGACAATTTTACTGACAATGATGACAATAATCACCGCAGCAGAGAGGTAAAAATAAAGTTTTTAGTTTTAGAATTTTTTTTTCAATTCTCTACATGACTCCTGTCAACAACAGATAATGGATTCCCTGAAGAAACTGCCAGGTCATTAATAAAATTCTATCTGTCTACTTAACATGATAATAATAATAATACTAATAATAACAGTGTCGACACTGATGGATTGAACAGCATCTATTTAGTAAGTAGTTTAATATGCTATATTTTGTTCATGTCTGAACTCTGGGGAACTTGGACGGATCTGTCCAATCTGACTATGAATACAGTATGAATTGCCAATCAGCTTGACTCAGCCTGTGAAAGTCAAACACATGGTAACTGAATTAGGGATTTGAGTGTTTGTGATGAAAATCCAGACAGAGCAGCAGACTAACAATCTCATTTGTTCCTAATGGTAGAGCTCTGGTGCCCATTTAAGTAATGTTTTGGGATTTTTTTTTTAAGAATGGCCTAAAATGACTCCATCTTCTCAGGATTTCTAAATGGCTGATCATATTTTGTTCCCCTCCAACAGCTCACACTCTTCTAACCTCAAAAGCCAGTGTTCAGTGATCTCTAATGGACTATTAGGGTTAGATATTTCCGGAAATGGACATAAAAACAAAAGACCCGTCTCTCTCTCTCACACCCTCTCTCTATCTCGCCGTAATGTCTGAATCTGATTGAATCATGTTGAATCAGTCAAACACATCATCTCTGTCCCTCAAGACCTCATCTTTACAGCCAACTCAAAAAGGAATGCTTGTAAAAATCAATGTCTCCTTTTTCCTCAAAGGTTGGTGTATACACAAAACAACAAGAGCAGCGCCCCCTCCAGGACGGTAATCTCCTGCTGCGGTTGACCATGTGGTGCAGCACAGGGAAGAGCAGATCATAAAACCATTAAATGAGGAGCTGTGTTAACATTAATGGCTGTTTGTTTTCTACTCTGTCCTGCAGTCAGTGGAAACCTTACAGGCGTTGAATGGTTTAATTGAACAATTGAACACATTTGTCATGTACCTGACAATGACACATTTGAACAGGCTGCATTTCTTCATGGAGTTGAACATCATACCCCTTTTCTGTACTCCTACAGTTTATCTAAAACTCTCTCCGCTGACCTGCACAGAAAGAGCTCTGTAACCTTTGCTACACAGAAAACTATATTGTCTTATTCTCATGTTTCTTATATTTTTCTTTCCATATATGTGTATATATATATATATATATATATATACTGTATATATATAAATACACACAAACTTAAACACTGTACAGATATACCTAAACATCTAGCCCAAGAAGCAAGATTAAGATAATCTCCAATACAAACTATTCAGAGATACTTCTAAAACACCAGTTGATGTAAGTCCAGAAAATGGAAAATGTCTCTTTGACGTTGATGTCTCAAATAGGAACTCTCGCTAACTTTTCCAGCTCTGATGTTAAGTTACATCCCTCACAGTCATGTCAAGTATTTCTTTTTCTGAAGCTCTGTGAGCCGGGAGTCTCAGCCTCCGACTCAAGTAGCCCTGTCTGTTTGTCACTGCAGACAAAGTGCTACAGAAGAGCTGCTCAAGTCCCCAATGGACTGAGGTGACAGAAAATACAGAGAAATATCGATCCAAGAGAGAAGAAAGAAAAGAGAAATCCACTCCAAACCGGGTTACATTACCAAGTGTTTCAGAGAGCAGACAAACAGCCACTCAGGGCTTTTTCTTTTGGTGAAGTTGATGGATGTGATTTCACCCATAAGTAGGAAATAAGATAGATTGCTGGATGGCCCATTGATACTAATAGTTACAGCTTTTCTGTCATAGGAAATGACCCACCATGCCTTAAAGGGAAGTGATAGTAGACACTTAGTAAATTCCCCCATGACTCCAGATTGCATTCGACAGCAGCAGGAGATTTCTCTAGTTCATGCTTGCAGCAGCAATGTTTCTGAAATCCTAGTTCTGAAAAGGAACAAAGGAATGTCTGGAGTCCGTGCCATGACTGAAGAAGAAACGTTGCCACTGCAGCCTCACTTCTTGATTGGCTGTAATGAAGTATCCATCATTAACACCTTACGCACCAAGACTCATGGGAAAAGTAGATTTTAATTACAGCTTTGTGGAGAAAATTCAGACAAGCACTATTAAATGTTAGAACAGAAGAACCCATTAGTTCATCTCATTATCAACGCAATTACCTGGAGGACAGTGAAGGTAATCTATTACATCTCATACATCACTGATGCAAGGGAGGCATTTGCATTGTCAGCATGAAGTTCATTAAAATTTTACATCACAATGACCTGTACCACATTTAAAAGAACAAAAATATCTGCCAAAATCTGCAGTTTGAGAATGACCAGTGCACAGTGTCACTATTCTCTCAAACATAAATCAGACACTGAAATAATAATTTAAAAATGGTCCATGCACTGAATCCCAGGTCTTAATCAGATTAAAATGGAGAAACTGTCTCTGCTCAATTATGGGTGAATGTTGACAGACCATAACACTCTGTAATCTGGCTGCAGCCTGGTTACCATGGTGTACAAGCGTGGCATCCAGTATGTTAATCACTGTCATCTGTCCGTGTCACTACATTTGGGTTGATTGATAAAATAATTAGACACTTTCCATGGAGGTTGCACTTCCCACTCCGGTTCTTATAATGTAGGTCATTAACTATAAACACAGGTGGAGATTTAGATTTGTCTCTATCCACAACCACTCACAATGCAGCTGCAGCTACTGTGTCTGATGTCTTCTGATGTCTGTGTCTGCTTCAGGTGGTAAATAATGTTACAAGTTAAGACAAGGAGACAAACAAAAAGCAATACAGAAAAGAATTTACTCACTGTAATATGAATCACCGTAGGAGTAGCTGCTAAGTTTCCTGAATCTGCTGAAGAGTAAAATAAAATAAAATAAAATAAAATGTGAGAAGACCCAGTGCTGCTGTGGCTGAGCGAGTCCTGCTGATGCACTCGGACGGTGAGAATGCCAGGAGCTCATTTGATGATCAGGAGCAACAGGCAGCTTCTCCTCCTCTTCTGTGCTTCTCTTTCTTCCCTCCTCTCTGCCTCTTTCCCGTTGCCTGAGCACTGACATCAGAAGTGGGATGTGCATTATGCCAAACCTTTTGAGAGAAATCCATGGCAACCAACAGCCAGGAAGCCGTGCCCTCCATTCATCTCTCCCGCTTATCCCCCACACCCTCTTCACCTTTAAATGAGAATAATCACTGTCATTTGATTGTGGAGTATAAGAACAGGTTATGGAAAAAGGCTGGAGGGGACGGGAGGGGGGTGGCTGACTGTGGGCTGGACCAGTCCTACCAGAATGTTTAAATATTAGTTAAGGAGTCGTAAAATGCACAGTGATGGTGAGGAGTTCATCACCAACACTGATGGAGATTCTCGACTGGTGGAGGTGAGACCAGACAGACAGCCACAGGGGTAAAGAAGAAAGGAACAGGTGTAACACTCTTCATGGAATAGTGTGGAAGAGGACAAAGTGTTTAGAGAGTGCGGTTTCAAAGAGTGCGGTTCTGTTATTCACTGACATGGCCAAGTAACCCAGCTCCTTGAACCGGACAGCACAGGAAAAAGATGGAAAGAATGGCTGAAAAAAATGACAGAGCAAGATAAGAGAAAGAAAAAACACAAAAAAGAGAAAGAAAAAAAATGGAAAAACAAAAAAGAAAAACATTACAAGAATAAACAGAGACAAAAGGGACAGAATGAAACTGAAAAAACTGAAAAAAAGACAGACAGAAGACAAAAAACACTAAAAAAAATGAAAGATTTAGTAAATAAAAACAGGCAATGTAAAAGAACAGAACGGAATAAACAGACAAATGGGAATATTAAAATGATTAAAAGACTCAAAGATGCAAAGAAAAAGGCACAAAGAAACTCAAACAAGAAAGATCTTCTACAGTTGACTCAAACATGCTGAAGACCAGAGCTGAGCTGAGCAAAAGAAAGAACAAAAACCTACTAAACACCGTTAAGTTATTACCCCTATTCCAATTACAGCCAGTGAACTTCACGCAGTGACTGCTGGAAAGAAGGAGCAAACTGTAAACACAACCATGTTATTAACAAAAAAAGAATAAGGCAGAGAAGAACAGGAGTTTCAGATGCATCAGTAACTTTGAAGCCATATGTGTGGAAATGTTGTAAATTATACACATGATTTCTTTTGAGAAACCTTTTGCAATATGTTGTCATAATTTCAAATGAAAATTTGTAAAATTTATTTCTTATTATTATTATTTATTCATTTATTACATCAATATCCTAATCAGCAACACTTCCCTTTGTCAGTTTTCTTTCTTTTGCAAGTGATCTGTAGTCTTCAAATTAGGGCTGGGCAACGATCAAAATTTTAAATCCAGATTAATACCACAATTTCCCCGATTAATTGCGATTGTTTGCACTGTTTACACAAAATTTTATAATTAATTCAAAAGGAGTAGAAAGTGCACTTTTATTTAAATATTGTTTTGCCATATGTATGTGCAGTGCAGTAATATTTGTTGCACAAACACATTTAACATCTGTTTGTAAATCTGAAATTAGAAAATAATCAAATAAAACTAAATAAAAGCTCTCCATTACGTGCTCATTTGCCCAGCCCCACTCCGTTTATAAATAAACCCAGTATGTAGGTATGTAGACAGACAGACAGACAGACAGACAGACAGGTAATGTAGTATAGAATCATGAAAACTCAGCCAATTCCAACTCCACCCGGTGGAAGCCCAAACAGTGGTTTCAACCAACCAATAGTTTGACCAATTAGCTGTCTGATTAGACTTGTCAACTCTGGTGTTCTACTGCTTGGTTGGCTCAAAAAGCTGCAGCCACAGTGGTCCTTTGAGGAGCAGCATGAGGATGTGCAGTGTCCCTGCACTCCACCAAGGATGTCACTAGTGGATACAAATTAAAAAAGAGCCTCACCGTTCAATATGACGGAGGCCAGAGCAAACGTCCACCACTTTGGTGCTCCACTTGTACATGTGGTGTGAAACCAGTCACATGTTATTGATTATTGATCACAAATCACTGCTTGAACAGAGCATCCGCAATGGCGATTTAAAAAGGTCAACTCTTATGTCTCTACCCAAGTCAATGGAGCTATAGCCTTGTAACTGTGCTAGCTTTTCTATGCTCTGAAAAAAGGAAATATTTGTGTGTGTGTGTGTGTGTGTGTGTTCATATGTGACAAGGAAACAAATACGTACAGGTAAATATCCTATTAGAGTGGCAATGCTTGATCAACATTATTACAATTCAGTAGAAAACCTGTCAGACAAAGTTGTGGCTTTGATTTCCTAGATGGTATCACTTACAACTCTGAACAAATGCAATTTACAACCACAATCGCTACTCATTTGGATGCAGTCCACGTATGTGTCATTGTATGTGCTGTCTGACATTTTTAAATTGAAGCTGGATAGATTGCACTAATGACTTGTGTGATCAGACCTCATTAGTCAATGCTACGTCTGTGGGTTTGTACCACAGAAATCTGACAGGAAAACTTTAGAGTGAGAATAAGAAAAGATCCAGGAGCGTGACGTATGCAAATACTCACTTTTGTTCATGTTCAAGTATCATTTCTTCAGTCTTATTGCACAGGGCAAATGTCTTTATGGTCTTTAGTTTGCAAAAAACATCTGATCTTCAATACACACTAAGGTGTAGACCAGGGGTGGGCAAACTAAGGCCCGGGGGCCACATGCGGCCCGTTGAGCCTTTTAATGCAGCCCGCCATCCCTGTCCTAATGAAATAATTTATTTATATTATAATTAAACTTCCGACTTTTCCCTACAATGCCTGCGTTTTCCCAGTAGATGGCATTAAAAAAGCCAATAAGAAATTTAGTATTTTGGGTTTGATGCATGACTTTTACTTGCCATTTATCTTAGCTTACACGAACGCTCCATCTCTCTGCTCTTGACTCGGCCCCGTGTCCAATTTTAGGAGAAATTGTGGCCCGCAGGTCAAAAAGTTTGCCCACCCCTGGTGTAGACGGTGGGCTCTTCAAGTGGGTTATATACAGCTATGTGCGGTCGGGGGAGGCAAGTGAGGCAGAGCCTCCCCTGCCTTGAATGGAAATATATTTAATTAAAAATAAATCAAATGATTACTTTTTATTTGGAGCTAAGTTTCTTATTCATGTCATTTCATAACGTCACCATTTATTTTTTGGTCGATGTCTGAGGGAACACTAGTAGTTCTACTCCTCTACACCTCCTTCTTTAGAAGGGAGTGATCTAGAGGAGTACTACTACTCTACAACTACTAGTGTTCCCTCTGTGTCTTCATCTAATTTAACAAAATACGTAAAATATTGTCAATCAAATCATTGGAATGAGCTGCTCCGTAACACAGCGTTCCTCCAACCTTTGTGTGCAACAGAGTGGTAAAATGTCTGCTCCATTTTTCATGGACCTTTCATTGAGGTGTGGCAGATAAATACCCCTAAATAAAATGAAACATCCAGCATATAACTGGTATTTTACAAACATACGGTTCTCAATGTAAAACTTCATCAGCAGTGAAACACAGTGTTTGGCTCTTAATGCAGGACTCTTCACATCCAAGTGGGGGGTTATTTTTAAGGGCTTCATGAATTTACAGTTATCTGGCTGAGTGATTTATTTTCATAATGGCAAAGAAGAAGATAGTATTATGGTCTGTTTTGGTCTGATTTGGTCTGGAAAGGGTGAAAGGAACAACAGAAAAATCTTATTTCCCACCAAATATCCTCGCAAACATCACACAAGTCCTGGGTAAATGAATTACAAAACACAGTGACAGACATAGTGACAAAAGCCTTGATGTTTAGACAGAATATTGACAATAAGATCCATGCTGGAAGTTGGAGCTGGGCAGTATGACCAAAAATTGATATCATGGTCTTTTTCAAAATCATATTGGTGTCACTGTGTTTTGACTGTAGTTTTTTATGCATGACTACACGTTAACCCCGTTTCCTAATAATTTACAGAATAAATACTGCAGTAAAGTGGCTGAGAATGACCAGGCTCCCATTGACCCAGGTTTAAGTGCTGCTCTGATCATAGCACTGTCCCAACCCACATCACTTCATGTGAGCTCACCACCCACAGGAAGGCTCACTATATGGTACAATGTGAATTGGGTGGCGCCCGCTGCCCCTGCGACCTGGCAACGGACAAGCAGAAGATGAATGAATGAATGATAATGTTCCACCATTTGTTTTTCTTTGTGTCACTTCATAATATATATAATATTTTGTTATATATAATATTTTTGTTCAGCATCCGATTTCTAAAGCTATCTTTCAATGCAGCTCCTTTTTTATTTGGTACAAGTTCATCTGTGTCTGTGATTTTCTACCACCTTATCGTTTAACACCACCTTTCATGAAACCAAATACAGCTTGTTTGTTGCCACTACAAAACAGTCCTCCCACCAAACAAAGTGCCGTGCAATGTTCCGTCATTATGGGTTCCATATATGTGTGTGTTTTGGCACAAATAAACATTTATGCCTCATCACAAAGAAAATGATTCCTCATCTTGTTGATGATAGAACAGCGGTTCTCTGGCAAAGTCTTGAATCCATCTTTCATCCAGGACGAGGAGCTCCATGATTTTTGTCTGAACAGTCCGGGCTATTCTTAACGTATTCAACCTGGACTCATTGAGAAACAGCTACGTTGTATTTCGTCGTTTTGCTCTACTTCGCTGCATGAAAATGTAACGATTTCATGAAGTATTTGCCATCAGTGGCAGACTCCATATTTGCTGAGACATGGGTTTTGGAGAATAAGATATTCAATAACAAACAACAGCAAACAATAGCGATTTGTTCTGATATTATAATCTGATATATATATGCTGGAATTGAAAAATATTTTAGCACAAGAAACCCATGTTAGAGCAAAAGAATCTGCATTACAACAGCACATCTAAAATATCAAAAACCCTTGGAGCAACTAAGGAAGCAACAGCTGAATCACAATATAGGGAAAGACAACTGCAGCACTCACTAAAGTCCAAATAACTTTTTATTAACTACTCTGAGACCAAAGATCAGGATAATAAAACCAAACCAAACAGAACTTTAGTGTCACCCAGACGCAGCTGTGTTTGGGCACAGACCTAACCTGAGTGACGCAGGAAACAGTTTAGCACCAATGTTTAATTTCTCTGGCAGCAAGCGAAGAATAAATATAAAGTTTGCATGTGTGGAATAAAAGGAGAGAAAAAAGAGAATGAGGGAGTCAGAGCACACTGTAGGAGAGCATGCAAATGTGTGGGAGGCATCTGTGACCTCAGTCTATTCTCGTCTGTTTCCAGGTCTATGTTATCTTCATGTGAAAAACAAGAAATTGAAGTCTTTATGTATGTAGGCTCCTATATGTTCCTATATACACACAGATATACTGTGTCTATAGCCAATATATTATTACAATATTTATATATATATATATAACTACAGTATATACAACTATATATTTGTGATATGGATAATATTAGTTTGTAGTGGTAGCCTAGTGGTTAAGGAACTGAACTTGGTTCCATGTTTGAACTTCCTCTTTGAGGTCACATTTTATTCATTTTGTGGAGCAGTATCACAAGGATAAGGAGTTTGATTTCCGCATTCCATCCTTGTCCTATTACTAGTATTATTGCAGCAGTGCCTGTCCTACAATTAACACCAAGAACACTACTTTATTTGTCACCACAGAGTAAAAGATATTCTTCAGTTGTTAAATGTTGAACCTCATGGACTCATTCAGTCTTAACATCAGTAAAGAGTCTCCACCTGGTCACTGTGGCAAGGGCATCTCCAAGAAGTAGAGAAGAGAGGGAGAGTGTTTCAAATCCCCAGGGACTCTCTCCCACCTGCTGGAATAAAATGTTTGGATGTTAAGAAAAACTCGAGCAGAAACTGAAAATGTTCTCTTTGTAATACAGCTCAATAAGCAGCTGTAAAACGACATCGGCAGCTGAGGGAGTCATGAGGTTAGAAAGCGTTTGACTGGAGAGGCTGAGGGTGGAGCTGCCAACAGTTATCTACTTCAAGAGCAGGGGTTGAACACTCCACTTATGCAACAGATGTACAGTATTTGGTACAGTATAAGAGTGCAGAATAGAACGGAATATAAGAAAAAACACAATTGTTAAATACTAAATTAAAGTAAATATTGTTATGTAGATAGTAACAAAAACAGAATAGCTGACAAAAAGGTTATAACATCTAAATAATATTGAACAATTGAATATTTATTGATTTTATTTATTCACCTCTGAATATGCAATAAATAAATAATGAAGCAATGTGTGGCAGGAAGTATCACAATGTGTATATTTATTATTTAAAAAGATTGATGGATGCAGTGAGGGAGGACATGGAGGTAGTTGGAGTTAGAGTTGGGGATACAGAAAACAGTGTCAGATGAAATTGTTGTTTCGCCGTGGAAAACATCAGAAAAAGGGAAGAGCCGAAAGGAGAAGAAGATATTTGTGAATAAAACCAAAATGTTTTTACAAAGACACAGAGAAATTGGTTTGTAAATTCCAGTTACTTTTTGAATGGTTCCAGCTGTTTTACCGTACAGTGTTCTTGGGGGACAGAAAAAATGCCTAAAATAAAATGTATTATTGTAATAGTTTGACATTGTTCTCTCACTTTGTAAGAGACACAAAAAGTATTACAGTATTATCTCAAAAAACATCCCCACAAATACAGCAATGCGAGGAACCCACTCTGATAATCTGATATCCCCCTGTGTGGAGCTGCAGTATCAGACACACACACATGTCAGGAGTTCACATGACTCCATACAAAAATAGCATGAGGTCTGGGCTGATCACAGGCTGGAGCTTCAGCAGCAGAATAATGATTTCTCTGTTCATCTCTCTTATCTCTTATCAGTGGTCTTGTTGCTACGGACAATATATACACTAAATATATACAACTTCTCTTCCAGTCAGAAATACGAGGAAATCAAGGTAGTGAACACAGACTGGAGTATTTTATCAGCAGGTTCCACTGGTGGTAGTAGGGCCGTATCAATACTTGAGGCCTGATCACTACTATAGAGTTTATGGCCAGTTAAAGAACAGGAAATAATAGGAGAACTCCTTCTTATGGATTGAAATTTTAATGACAGGCGTACAATTCTTACCTTATGTATGAAAGCAATGGTTTTCATGTTAATCTCGCTAAGTTGACATGACTCATGTTGCTGTTACGGGCTCTTTAATCCGGCCATTATCTAACAGGTGCTTTGAGTTACAGCAGGGTCAGTCTTTCTTTATAAAAATTTTCATGTCCTCCCTGTGTGAGCAGGACAAATATAAAATGTGAAATGCCATCGTTAAGGTGAATTATAACAACCAAAGCCTTATAGAGTCTATTTGGCCCAACCACCTCACCATAGAAATCCTGGCAATTTACTCAAGGATTTCACATCTGCCTGCCAAACTGCACATGTGCAATTGTGTGGAAGAGAAAACAAGTCAACAACAGGAAGCGTCATGGCAGAACTGACAGACCAGACCGTCCACGAGAGATTGACTTGTCCATAGATGTCTTCTTCGGCTTTTTTTTTTTTCTTTTTTTTTCTTTTCCGTGTCTGTGTAATGAGTTCTTGTCTGCTGAGCCTTTTTCTCATGGTATCAGGGAGAAACTCATAGATTTCACTGTGTATTCATCATTATTTTTATTTGCTATATATAATAATACAACTTACAAATGCTTTAATCCATAACAGTGGCTGTAGGAGTTAGACGTGTGGTATGGTTGGTATGGTATGATCACACATGATCACATGACACAACACGTGATCAACATCTGCTGCAAAACCCTGCATTCACACCTGTAGTATGAGCAGAACCTGGTGTCTTTTTAATAACTTTATTAAGAGAATACATTTAAAAATTAATGAATATAATGCTCTTAATGTATTCATATGTAGTTCATGATTGTACACACAATCAACCTACTTTTTATTAGGTGATCTGACCCTGTTAAGTGATACTTTAATTCTTTCCACAAATGTTACTGCTCTATCTGATAGTTCTTGTAGTTCTGGTATCTTTCCCAACTGGAAATACACACATATGTCAACTAGGTAAATCCATTGGAACAAAATGTAAAAAACCAATCAAATTCTCTACAGCTATTTCTTCAAACATCATTTCATCATCATTCCAACGCCACCAAGTTGACACTGATTCACCGACTTATTTTCCCAACACTTTCACACCTGCCAGATTCATGCCACACCCAGGTTTAATACCTTTATTGTCATTGTTACATTTCTTTCCAAATATATTTGCTGTTACACATTGGTTGCCAATGAATATTAGACACCACTGAAGCAGGCAGTAAGGGATTTGATATAAAACTGCAACAGGCAGTTTTGTTAATGAAAGTTTTGTTCTGTTAAAGAAAACAATATCACTTCAGACCAATGACTAAACTGGTCATTTTGTTCCCTCTTTTTTATTTACTGATCTTTCTACTGTTGATCATTGAAACAAATATGTATATTCCCTTTTCTGTTCTAAAAGCCTTATATTTTACATATTTCAGATCACCAAAATAGAACAACTCATGGAGCAGGCGTTGGCAGAGCAAATGAGCTTTTCCCGACATATCCATTCCTATTTAGAGAATTCTTCATGCCGAAGAACTAACCCTTTTGTTTTAAGCTAAATTCAGTTTCTATGGATACAACAGTGTTGCTACGTAACAAAAGTGTACCACATGTTTCACATGATTGCATGTCAACCTGCAAACCATGTACTTCTATAAATGTATTTTTCCTTTTTTTAAGTTTAGTTTTTTAAAGGTCAATAAACTTAACAAAAAGGGTTAGGGTTAGGGTTAGGGTTAAATAAAATAAATAAAAAAAGATATTTAAAAGTATTTAATAATTGCTTTGGACATGTGATCGAATGGTTATCCAGAGACTGTGTAAAGGAAATGATGCACTGTATATTCTATACAAAGTCCTCTGTAAAAAGGATAAATATCTTACTTTGGAGTCCATGGGCCCAGAGTGCAGCAATCATCAAACTTATCTTACATATAACAAGAAAAATTATCTTCGGTTTGAGTCTCAGCGGAACCATTCTCTGCTGGTACAATATACTTCTCCTATTCTTTTATACCTCTCTTAAAACTATTTTGCTACATGTTCTTGTTCCTACCAGAAGATATGTATCTTCACACAGTACAGTCACCAAAATTGGAGCATGCATATTCCTGCACTTTTCTAAATGCTATTAAATTTTGACATAAGTTCAATTATGATTAGACTCAGATTAAATTAGATTAGACTTAGATTAGTCTTAGATTAAATCTGCCCTGTGGGCTGGATTAACAGCTTTACCAACAGTTTAAACCTGGGGGGTCAATTAATTGGTCTAGCCCGTTCAGTGATAAAAGTCAACATCTGCCGTCATGTTAGAGACATGTCACTCACAAGGTCTGTTGATAATATATATTAATATGGCTCTGATGATAGCTGTGCAAAACAACCGTGCCTTCACTGTGAGCCTCTCTCTCCTCTCTCTCAGGTCTGGTTGTTTCTCTGATAACAGTTATTACATGTCGTGTATTATTGTTACGTCAGTGTTCATGATGCTTGGTTGAATTTTAGCATAAAAAGGTTTAAGTTCTTCACATCTATTCTTACACCTGCCAGTTGGACTGCTTTCCTGGTATCAGATGCTCCCTGGATGTTAATGAGCTCTTGGCCACAACCTATAAGTGAGATGAAGAAACAGGAGGCCTCAGTGTCTGTTCTCGACTCCACAGATGGGGGGTTTTTTTCAGCCTTTTCTCCAAGACAATATGGAAGGAACGAACAGAGTAATAAAAAACACACACAAAAAAAAACACATGCTTCCTCAGCTAATACAATCTCCCAAATACTAATTTAACAATGATTACAACTATATACTGTAGGTATAATTAAAATATATTAAAAATATATGGCCAGATTCTAATAGTAAGAATGGAACGATGACATACAAGTGGAAGTATGGAAGTGCTTAGGGGAAGAAGCGGTAAAATTTTGGACTTTGTTGTTCTATAGAATTCTAGAGACAGACAAGATGCCGGATGAGTGGAGGAAAAGTGTTCTTGCCAATTTACAAGAAATGTGATGAGCACAGTTGTAGTAATTACAGAGGGATAAAGTTGATGAGCCATACCATGAAGATTTGGGAAAGAGTAGTTGAGGCTAAGTTGAGGAAAGAGGTAGAGATTTGCGAACAACAGTATGGTTTTATGACGAGAATGAGTTCTACAGACGCAATATTTGCCTTGAGGATGAAGTACAGATGATGCAGTACAGAGATGGTCAGAAGGAGCTTCAATGTGTTTTTGTAGATTCAGAAAAGGCCTCTGACAAGGACACAATGGCGAAAGTGTAGTTTTGTATGAGGAAGTCAGGAGTGGCAGAGAAGTATGTTACACTGGTGCAGGGTATAACCATAACTCACTTCATTCAGTGGTGCACAAACAACTTCAAAAAACATATTAGATTTATTTGACAGGGACAATGTATGTTAAACTTTTTTTGATTGATTTTTGATTGCATTATCTCAACTGGAAATTGATTCCAAGTTTTCCCTATTACTGTTTTTTGTTTTGATATGGAACGTGGAACCACTGACTAAAGACTTTGAAAGTGGTGGAGATGACAAATAATGAGTTTGGATAGCAATTTCAGATCAGCTGGATTAATTATGTTTCCAAAATTAAGAACTTCAAGGTTTCACTGTAGTTTTGTTGGGTTGCGATCAACAAGAATCCCAACTTTAAATGTGTAACAATCATGGTGTTTAAGTCAGACTTGGCTGCCTGTCTGGTTAATGAGTTTTGGACATAGTGTGGGAAGTGGACAGATTATATTTCAGCTTGTTGCATACTTTCTATAGCTGTGTGTTGAATATTAGCCAAGATATTTAAACTCAATGTTTTTGATCATTTCTTCTTTGACTGTAATTGCGAGGTATTGTCTAACACTTTGTTTTTGGGTTGGGAAGAACATTGTCTGTCAGGACTGTGAAGTGCCTAAACGCACAGGGAGGAGGAGACTTGGTTCTGTCTTTACTTTGGCAAATCAAAATAAAGTCCATTAACATAAAGCATACCACTGATCCGATTCATATCTCGATTCACAGGCTATGATCTGATCCATAAAAAATGAAACGATCGATCCAGTATGATCCAATTCGGTTCAGTTCGATTCGTTTTTTGAATCTTGAATAAAAATTTGCAACTCAGCTTTCAACAACACTATACAGCTGCCAGTCTTTTTTGGTTTTAGTTTAGTTTATTTAAAGGGGGAAAATGCAATTTGATAAACTCATGGTTAAATAAGAAAGAATTGGCCAAATGCTACTTTTCATCTCTAGTCCCTTGGCCCTGATGTAAAAAGGCAAGAAGCCCACAATACGTATACAATAGAAAATACACATGCAAACACTTTTTTACAATTAAGACATTTTTTATTTCAGCTTCATCTGGCATCTCATTTCGAATTGCATGAACACTTGCAAGATTGAACTGGATTTTCTTTTTTACACAATTTGTCTTTAAAGGAGAGCTGTGAATCGAATATTAACCGGAGATATTTATATTGATTGAATATTTGTATTTAATCTCCATTAACAAATAAGGTGACACGCACATGCCTACAGTTTTAGAAAGGTTTATCTGTATCACATCACTCCTCTAACCAGATTGTCTCACACAGGACATTGTTTTGTAATATAAAGAGCGATAGATTCAATCATTGCCTTGGACTTTGTCAAGTTATTGTCGAACTGCGTGAAACCAAACTCTTGAAACCAGTTCTAAAAATCAACAAACACAGTTAACATAACAAAGAAGCAAGTAAGGAAAAATGTAAAAACTCTGATTTCATCACGATTAAATTGTGATTACCTAAATCAGAAGTGTTCTTACCTTCACTGATCTATGCTGTACTTCTGGAAACATCTCTCCGCAGAATGTGTCTGTATTCCATCAACAACAACAACCACATCTCCCAAGATGCTTTCTCCTCCGACTGTCATTTTTATACCCGAAAGGTGTGAAGTCATCCGTCCAGTGTTCCGTATTTCCATCCTGGTAAACTTGAACTTTATTACGTTCTGAGATCCAGTGAACGGAATAATAAAAAGTTCAATTACATTTGATAATGAAGTGTGTGTGTGATAATTGATACGAAGTCAAACTACATTTCTCTGGGCCCGCCCTCTAGTGAGAGCTTCTGTACTGAGCTCTGCCAGAATGTAGAGTAAAACTGATAAGGCAACAGAAAAATGGAAGAGCGATTTTCTTTCTAAACTTGACTCGCACGTGCGTTAAAGCGTTGTCATCAGCAGAAGAAACACAGGCATGGTAATTGTCTCCCTCTGCAGGTCATAAATGGAACTTTGTTACCTGATAGCTTTTTTGACAACTAAAGACATTTATACGTTTCTTGGAAAAATATTTGTAGTTCTTTTCCCCAGTTCAAAGCAATGTAACATTCCACATTTTGAGCTGCTCAGAACATATATTTGTGTCTTTAAAAACCAAAGTAAGACGATCAAGATTAATTACAGCCTACGTTCAACTCCTTTTAAAAGAAAATGTTTTTAAGTGTTTTATGAAAATGAAGAGTTATCTCTACTTTTTGTAGCTTTATCTCTGTGTGACAATATTGATTTAGGATGAGCTTAAAATAAAAAATGAAATTAGGTTTTTTTTTTAACTGTGAGTAACATTTTATCCCTAATAATAACAATCATTTAAGGATAGTTACTAAAACACTCAAAATTAAAGTGGAAAAACAAACTACAGTCTGATCCAACTTTGATGTAATGTCCTTTAAACAAGTCAAAATGAGGCTCAGTATAGTGGGTGTGGCCTCCGCGAGCCTGTATGACCTCCCTACAACACCGGGGCGTGCTCCTCATGAGGCAGCAGATGTTCTCCTGAGGATTTCCTCCCAGACCTGAACTAAAGCCTCTAGCAACTGTGGTGCAACTTGGCGTTGGTGGATGGAGGGGAACATGACGTCCCAGCTGTGCTCAATTGGATCCAGGTCTGGGGAACGGGCGGACCAGTCCATAACATCAATGCCTTAGTGTTGCTAGAACTGCTGACACATGAGGTCTGGCATTGTCTTGAAGAACCCAGCTCTCACAGGGCGTCTGAGGATCCAAACTTGGTACCTACTGGCAGTCAGGCTTCCTCTGGCCAGCACATAGGGGACTGTGTGGCCCTCCACAGAGATGTCACCACACACCATTACTGACCCGCTGTCATGCTGGATGTTGCAACAGAACGTGTCTCCAGACTCTGTCACGTCTGTCTCACGTGCTGAGTGTCAACCTGCTTTCATCTGTGAAGAGCCCAGGACGCCGCTGGCAAATTTGCCAAACTTTGTCTTAATGCCAAACGTCCTACACGGTGTTGGGCTGTAAGTTGTGACGTTATAAGATGTGCTGCGGCTTCGAAGCGTGTGTCGAGCAAAAGGGGCGTTTCCGCGAAGCGCGTATCGAAGCTTGCTACATTTAGAGGAGGAGCCAAAATTATGACGTCCGAAGCCTCACCGCCCGGCTGTGTCACGTGATTGCTTCGAGAAGTGGTTCAGATTTTGCCGCAAGGTTTTGCAGCTACGTAGACCTTCAGGCTCTGGACCAAAATGTGTGTTTTTGGAGGAGAGTTGAGATCAACCGGTAGTTTGTATAACGTTAATATAGATCAGAGATAGTTTGGCGATATAAGGCGAGGGAGAGAAAAAAAAAAACTAAAAACAGTTGAAAAACTCTTGTATCTGAATAAAAATAAATAAAATTCTTCTTGTACATCCCAGTTACATGAGCATAATATGTGTCCTTTCACTGTCCACTGCCTCATCCATTCAGAAAAATATTGTATCTCCTGCAATAATATGATATTACTATTTAAGGAAAATTTACACACAGAATACATTCCAAAATGTTATTACACACATATGATCATTTATGTACAGGAATTTGGCAATACACGTTTTGTAATTAATAGTTGATCCAAACAAACATAACAGACTGACAAATATCAATGCATCACACATTATGTGCTTCCGGCTATAGAGTTGCCTGTAATTATACTTTTGGCCTGTAGGTGTTGTGAGCACATGAAGCTTCGAGACAAGAACCCTTTCGAATCCTCATAAGGCTTCATCTCACCATTACTAACCCGACCCGTGGACGTAGGGCCCTCCTAGCACAATCATGGAGTCTGTTTCCGACTGTTTGAGCAGACACATGGACATTTGTGTCCTGCCAACCTGGATGAGCTGCACTACCTGAGCCACTTATAATTTCCACCTGTTGTCTGTTCCATTTGCACAACAGCGTGTGGAATTGATTGTCAATAAGTGTTGCTTTCTAAGTGGACAGTAGGATTTCACAGAAATGTGATTGACCTGGAGTTACATTGTGTTGTTTAAAATTGTGTTGCAAAATATTTAACTTTGAACAAAAAAAAACACATAAATGATTAGTGCAACACATCAGCCTGATATGAGATTAAAAGAAAAAAAAGTAAAATGAGTAAAATAATAAAAAATTTAAAATATTACCTACTAAAGTAATAAAAATGTAGTCAAAAATGATATATATATATATATTAGCTTGTGATTAATTATACTTACACAATAAATATATGGAAAATAAAAAATAATTAAAACTTTGATTGGACTTTGATTGGATAATTAAAAATTAAGATTGGACTTTAAGGACTCACCAGTCATTCTCAGTGAGAGTCATTTTTCTCGCTTTCTTGCTGCCCTTTGGATTACCGAGGAGCTCAGTCCTTTATTATGGTTTGTGAAAAAGCACAAAAAGTGAGCTGAATGAAATGCCAGGCTCATCACACATTTCATTTTTCTATGATTGGACAAAGCGAATGAGAATACATTCTGACCTCATTACATCTCGGAGCGTTAAAGGCCACGTGAGTCACACTGGCATATCTGGAAGTGTGGGCTGGAGACGGCACAAACACAGTTGCCCACGTGCTGAGTCTCTGCCCGTGGTGATGTCATCACCAGAGACTTCCTGAACACAAGGTTCATTGACAGAGACCGTGCACCACCCTCATCCCAAAACAGATCACAGCCCAGGCACCAAGCTAGCCGTCTCCATGGCAACTGTGGCCCGCAGCCTTGTGAGTAGCTTCACTTGTTAAAGACTCCAATTGGTCACAAAGGCCACATGCTGTAAAGTTAAATATCTGCTCCTGTAAACATGACAACATCCCCAAGGTCAGCGTTATGTTCTGGAAGTCTCTACACTGTGACTACTGTGTTTGTACCAGTTTCCCTCTTCTATTCAACACTGAGAAGAACCCGTCAACCTTGTTTCAGCTGCCTTTATTGCACACCTTCAATCTGATGATGATTGAAGCTCAGCTCATCAAACATATCATACAACCCTAAAAAAGAGAACCAATGTGTTTTCATCAGGAAACTGGATTTGTAACATACAAAAACTTAGCATTTCTCAGAATTACAAGGAATCAAGTTTAAACCCCATTTCAAGACATTCCTGAGTGAATTTGACAAATGAAAACTGACTATTTCTGAGTGTCAAAACAACTGTTTTGAATCCATTAGTCGTAGAAGACTTGGACAATTCCTCTTTATCAAAACTCTCTCCTAAGGGTTTGAACTTAATATTTCAAAGCAAGGACCACAGCCATGTTTATGTATTTGTGGTTATTATTTATTTCGACTTTTTAAGGATACAAAACAGCATGGAAGTGACCTTTAAGAGGAAACAATGAAATCTAGAAGAAACAAACACAAGACAACTATGGACAATGCAAAGACAGTAATAAAAGACAATGTTGTTTTGTGTGTGATATAATAGGAACAGCGTATCATTATCCCTTTGAACAAAACGGTGATAAAATGTGAAAGATAAAATGGTGAAATTATTAACAGGTAAATGATATCTTCATGTCCATCTCCTTTAACTGCATCATGGCAAAAATGAAAAATTATTTACAAAAACCAGGGATAATATTGACTTCAGACCTCACCTGTGCTCTACTGGCTCAATCTGAAATGGCATCAAATGGCTTTAATATTGTTATAAAATATAATAATCTCAAAGATTTGGTCTATATCAAATATTCAAGTCTATTTTTCAAACTGTGAATAATTTTTTTGCAATAATAAAAATGGCACAGTACGAAGGTCTAGTTCACCCAGTGAAACTCAGGCATCTTGCATATTAAACAGCAGTAAAGTGAACTGTCTGATGGCAGCAGGACGGAGCTGACGCTGTCAAAGGCACTGGTTTGAAGAAGAAAACAAAGGATCAACTATAGAGTCTATCAAAGATACTGAACATCCGACAAGATTGAACGTAGCCATCTGAAGTTATGTAGGAGGAATTAGATCTGGGCTTTCTCGTCCTGTTTTTAGGACTTCCGTCATGTCTATGGCCTCAAGTCCAGTTTATGGACAGCAATCAAGTTAAAAGACTTTGGAAACGACTGTGATGTCATGTTTAATCAATTAAGTCAGGAATCAAGTCATGTTCAATGACTAAAGTCCATTTGAAAGACTAAAGTACAATGAAATGAAAAAGTCTTTTCAATTCTATGTGTAGCTCTTGAAAGATGACTTTTTCAATGACATTTAATGCGACTTTTAATCACTACTCCCAAACCATGGTTAACTCATTGGCTACGTCCATTGTGCATTTAGAGTCCATGTTCCAGACACTGTTCCAGACCCATGCACAGTGATTCCTTTACATGTCACTTGAATCGTAGGCAGTATATATTTCAGGAATGTCTAATATTGCATTTTATACACAAGGCAAGCAAATAGGAAACATGTAGCGACACGGAGCCTGTGAACAATAGAAACAGTGCATGTAAGGAGGCGTCCACTTGGCATGTGTGTATTTTACATATATGCTGTATGTGTGCTCAGTTCTATCTCACAAAAACTGCTGATAAGGTGAAATGATCGACTTGTTTCATGTAAAAACAACAATCAAATAGTATAAATAGACAAACTATATTCCGTTTTTAAAAAGATAAAAATCCTCAAATGATTCGCTTTGGTGGATATGAAAACAAATCGCCTTCTTGACACTTATCCTCCAACATTTGGCCATTTTATTGTCTGAATCAGCTGATTACATTGTTTTTTTCACTAAATTATAAAAGATATATATCAGATTTTTATATATATATATATATATATAAATAAAAGCTTTATATCAGCTGACTCAGATTTCAGGTCTGATATCTTTCCCGAATTCCCCGAAACCATCTCTGATGTTTCTGAAACAGACTGGAAAAACAGCCTGGAAAAACAGCTAGAACCCTTTGGTATTGCATGTTCACTGTACCAGGAATGTAAGGAAGAAAAGGGTTGATTGTCAGTGGAACTACGTCACCTTCTTTTACACTATGTGTGTGTGTGTGTGTGGCTGGTGTTGTGTTTGTGTGTTTTGTTGTCGTCTGCTGCTCATGTCTGTTCTCTATGAATGTCCTCTGGCAACTCCAGTCAGATCTTTTCTGATGATTTCATTCACTGCAAAGAGAAGAAAAAGAGAGGAAAAAAAAGACAGTCATTAGAAATGGAACACAATAACACATACACAATACGGATTGCCATATTAAGTTTTGCTGATATCTAATATTGCAGATTATTGTCAAAACACCAAATTTCCCACAATGAAATTAAGCGATACCAATAAATGCAGGTGATTTCCCCTGCATCATTGTGATGTCTGACTAAAGGCGTTCTACAAAATCTGTCTGTGTACAAAATCACTACTTCAACAGAAGTTATAGAAAAGTGTCTGTATGTCTAAATGTCTATACTAGCCAACCCAATTGGCCTGACACATAGACACGGCTCCAGAAACTCCACACACTCAGTGAATGCAGTGTGTTGAACTGTGATTTTTGTCTGATCTATTTTACACTTAATTGTTTTTTATCATAATAAACTTGATGAAACTTGATTTTTGTGTGCATAAAAACGCCTAGTGAGGGGGTTAAAGTCAATCAACAGGTTACTTGCCAAAGAAAAAGAAGATCTGAACAGAAGAGGAAGATGTGAACAGAAGAAAGATTACTGACAGATGATGAGAGTGTTTTGTACAGTTGTTTTGTGAAAAAAAAAATGTTGGTGTGACAAGTTTAGGCTGAGTATAACTACAATTGTACTGTGAGGTTAAAAAAAAAAATCAACATGAAGAAATTTTTCCAGTTCAGTTTCATTCAGTTTATAAACAAAATTGTGTTGCACTTAAACAGAGTGACCACTAGAGGGAAAGCTACACAAGGGCAATTTAAGACACTACTTCCTGCTGTTTGGGCAAAGCTGTAGTGGAATGGAAACTGACACTTTCAAAGTTTGAGAAACACAAACCAGTTTTGTTGTTGCCTTGTTTTTTTATTTTAACGTTTTTTTAAACATATTTTCACAAAAACACACATAAGATCAGTCCAGAGGAGTAGAACTACTAGAGTTCAACCAGACACTGAAGAAGTTCCTCAGTTGGAGACTGACATGTCTTTCAATCAAAGAGTAAGAAGTTCAGCTGCTGAAAACCAAACTTTTTGGACACATCAGACCAGAAAGTGGTGATGAGTGAAGTGCGCTCCCACGGACACTTTCTACTGCAGACAGGTGGTTTTTCTGCATTATGCATTTATGTGAAACATGTCACCTCTCCAGATAAGCCACACCATCTGTGCACAGATCTGCCGTTGTCTGGAGCCTCAGCCTGGAAGCAGACTTGGTGACGGACTGTGTGCACTGGTGCTGTGGAGAATTGACAGCCTGGTGCCACCACTTCCAGCGGGCCTCTGGGAACTCATTAGAATGATGACTAATACAAGTATTTCAAAGACGGCCAAAAAAGCTCTTCGTCTGAGACACCAACATTTTGGGGGCATACAGTTAATGCTTGTGATTTTGTAACCATGGTGAACGGCAACATTGGCCCAGTGCTGAGCTAAAACTGGGATGCATGTAAAGGTGTGTAATTCTGGGCAGTGGTGGCTTAGAGGTTAAGGAACTGCACTGGGATCGGGAGGGTTACCACTGAGGTCCAATGATCATGGCCCCATCCCCACTCACTGCTCCCCAGGTTAAATACAGAGGTGACATTTCATTGTGTCCAGTGGTGTGAATCACAATGTCACAATGATAAGTCTGCAGACTGTGGATGATGTCTCCATCTCTAATCAGATTGAGGTTGAAAAATAATTATGAGAAAAGCAGCATTTGATGGAAATGCTGATCTATTTTGCAAAAATGTCCTTCAGAAGGCGAGGGGGGGTGAAAGTAATTTTAGACAGGCGGCAGACGTCAAAGAACGTCCACTGTACTTCAAAGATTGAATGTATGTGTCCACTTCTGTGTTGGAAAGAGGAAGAGCTGCAAAATTTCACAGGAATCAGAAAACCGGAAATTTGCTGAGGCTTAAACCTGTTTGACCGAGAGTTGCTTCAGGAATGTCATCTGGTGTCAAACTACTGAAATGACTAGGTAGACTAGCACTGGGGGTCGTGAGAGAGCGGACTTGGGTCCACAAAGCTTCAGATCTGAGTCCACTGATCAGAGCAAAGCACCAGCCCGACCCATGCAGTGTAATTTGGGGGGCAGTCGTGAAGACTGCTCCCCATGAAGCCCAGTACCGATTAAGAGGATGAAGATGAATGAGATGAATCAGTGTCTAGCGCTGTAGTGACCCAAGAAAAAAACAAAAACGAATAACCATGCATTCAAATGGATTTAAAAAAACATTTCAAAGGAGCGCCCCCTGGCTGTGGGAAAGAAAATGATGCTAATAATAAATGTATAGTCAACGCCAAACTTCACCAAACACTGAGAGACCTGACGGGTTTGAACAGGCGACACAGCGAAAAGATGTGATGTCACAATACATCACTACGATCGCTCAGTCTGCTCTATCCTGTGGATCTCCAGAGCATTACTGTTGCTACATCTTGTCCGACAAGTGAGTGAAGAAATGACAGCAGCACTTCACACAGTCTTATTTACATGTTGGTGAGTCCAAAGGTGCTACTGTTAACAGGCGTCCAATGTCAAGTCAGATGCATCTCCCTCCCACACAACAAACTGTAGAAATGTTTGAACAAATAACCAACTGTAAAGGCCAACACTTGCAACCGCAATGAACGCTGAAAGAGGAAGTGCTGTGAGGTGACAGAATATTCAAATCCTCTGTGTGTGTGGGTCGTAATCAGCGCCCGATTCCAACTTCAAATGATTCAAGCAGCACCTGCCACTACTGTCAGGGCCAATGAAATCCAACAAAGAAACCCAAGATGCTGCATTGGCCAACATACCAGTCTTTGTCTGTCTCCCTGTTTCTGCCACTCCCTGTCTAATCATCTGATCATTTACAGATGTGGAAGAGCGACGGCCTCTTCCGCCAGCTCAACACTGAGTGTATTTTACAGCCAGCGCGGTGTCTGAGGGCTGAGGAACGGTTGCTCAGCTGTCATCACAACATCAGCATCCCTGTTTATTTTAGTTTCTCCTGGAATTCTCTCTGACACCCTGAATGCCTCAGAGAAAACTTTCATCTCCTCTGTGGTGCCACCGACTTTTTACCCAGATGCAGCAGCAGCAGCAGCAGCAGCAGCAGCAGCAGCAGCGGCGGCACCACCACGGTTCATCATACAGTAGGGGCTTTACTGCTGCTGATGAAGGGTTGGCACGGAGTGGCTGTTTGAGGCCGGCCTGGGGAACACTTGAGCTACTCTCCTTAGTAGTTGAATGTCTGACTCCTGAGTTCATCGAGTGAATGACTAGCTTATCCCTAATTATCATGGTTAATGCCATGTTCTGTTCAACCCTGATGTAACCAATTTCTATTGGTTAGCAAACTTTGAACTACAAAGTTATAGATTTAAGAAATAATTTTAAATAATGGTTTATTTTTAATTGCTAGGCGTTGGTGTTGTTCTTCACAGAAATTTAAAACATTTTGTGCTCTTAAAACAAGACCAAGCTGCACTACAATCCCCATTTGTCACAGTTCAGTTAAATATCAATGAAAAATAAAGTTGGAGAAAAGTAAGCACTGACATTTGTCTAACTTTTTGGTGGTATTTCGTGATAGATATTGTGATATGTGAAATATTTCATATCGCCCAGCACTACATTCAAATACTGACAGTATGGCTCACAAGCAGCACAACTGTAATGGCTAACTTGCTAAAGGAACATTATGGCATTGGTAACCAATAGGGATGTCCCCTGAATTAGTGTGATAACAGACTAAAGGTATTGTATAAATAATTGTGTACAACATAAACACACTACTTCAATAAAAGTTATAGACCAATGACACATTTATTTTTTACCATTTTGTCTGAAACAGTCCTATGGTTCTTTGTGCAGCATTTAATGTAAAGTGGAAATGTCTAGTGTTGCACAGAAGAACTTTCCAAAAACATTGATTAACATTATAAACTGGGCTCATTCAGCCTCACAACAATAGTCAATATAAATGGGCACACAAACAGCTGCAGTATAAGAGTAAAAAGCCTCTTTAATGAGAGCATTGTCACAATGTAAACGACTCTGCTCGATGATGACATGAGAGACGACACCGAACGGCGTTTCACTGGCCACGGTCATCAACTGTGGCATCGATCATTGTTGTTGTCCCATTAAATAACATCTTTAATCACGTGCTAAAGTGTCAGTAGTGTTCCCCATGAGGAAGTCCAGCGCGTTTGCATAGCGCATTCTGACTATTTGTTAATGTACATGCTAAGGCTAGTATTTAGCTCACACTGTCACTGGAGGAGTTTTAACTCACAGAGGAACAGCAGAGTACACACAAACAACTCATCACCGAAGCTGCAGTTCCATCTGGATTAGGCCTAACTGTGTATTTGTCCAAGCCTTTCAAACGGGATGGAAGTGAGCTGAGACTAATGTGTATCCACCGGGCTGTTGCTATGTGCTTTATCTCTCCGGCTGTGATCTCTACCTGCTGGAACAATTTCACCTGCTCCACTGCCTCTGGGCTTAATTCCACACCCACTAAATCTGTCACTCTGGGCCTTCGTTGGCCGTTCCAGTCCCTGTTTTCTCCTGTTTTTTCACAAGCGACGTGGCAGGTTTTGAGCCGTGCCAGGACTTTTTGGGCTTTGCAGTCAAATGGCGTGATGTGGTTCTACATTCATCGCAATTTCTACCATTCAGAGACTGAACAAACAGGGAGCAAACAAACACAGCTGAAGGCATGGGAAACAGTCAAAGGGTTGAAGGTAAAAACCTGTGGGTGTTATTTATAAAGGTTTAGTAAGAAATGGATTCTAAGCTTCATTTGGCAGCTAAAGATGACACAGTTCTGACACCCCTGCAATGTGACAATTGTTGACCACAACACTGCCGTGATACCAGGATGTGGCATCAAGTATGACTACACACTGAAGCGCATCTCCTGATGAGTAATGGTGATAGTTTTACTTTTGCCTGAACTGTGTCTGATGGTTGACAATCTTGTGGCAGGGACTGTAGTTCGACGTTGTTGCAGCGAAACACAGGAAATTTTCTGATCTCATTTATCTTTTCTCCGTTTGAAATAAAAAGTCAAATGTCAATGAGGGAAGTCCCTTATCTGAGTTCTTTGGTAAAACTGGGCCTGTTACAACAGCAATGCTGGTGGGTGGATGACTGGCTTTTGGGGCAACATAAAGGGGGGGGGATGGGGGGGTCGGCATATACTGTATATAATCATATGCCGGGCATACACTGTGCAATTTCAGTTCAGTTATGTGACTACTTATGGCTGATGTTTGCCTCAAATGTGCACCTAGCAATAAGTGCTAATCGCCTCACGATTGCCTCTCAACCACGTTCGTAGTGGCTTCACAAATGGCCAGTTGAGGGAAACTTTTCTGTTTCTCGTCTGTGTTAAATCCACAACACACAAATCTGTTGATTTTTATGGAAACATTGGACATGACATCCGAAAAAAACAAATTCCACTGCTGGCCTGTTGTTTCTTCATTTATGTTTCTAATTTCTTTTTCCATTAAAACACGGACACACACAGACTCTCTTTCCTGTTCCTGCACACCCTCCACCCTGCTGCTATCTCACACAGATCAGCCTGGATTTTTTTTTTTTTTTTTTTTTTTTTACTGTCATAACAAATCTCCCACAGATCAGCCTGGATTTTTTTTTTTTTTTTTTTTTTTTTTTGGAGGAAAGCAGCTGCAAATAAGAATTTCTTTCACCAGATTGGCAGTATCCCGTAGACGGAAAAAAGCTGATCCTCTGGTGGGTTCTTCCACAGTATTACAGGGCATAAGGCCAAGGAGAAGCCCCAGCCAACTACAACAAACAAAGAGGCTTTCCCCAGCTCTCCCAGGCAGCCGGTTCCAGTGCTTGACAATGGTTGCCATGGAAGTTGTTTTTAAACTTCATAACAGTGTCAACATACCCAGGCCATCAGGAGAGCGACACATTTTTCACCCTCCCCTTCATGTCTCTACTACCAGCAACGGAAGGATAAAAAAAGAATAAAAATGAGTGGTACAAGGCCGAATGTAGTCATGAAAAACCTTCTTCTTGCACCGGCTAAATAAAAAGAATGTTTGAAGGAAATGAATTTGAAATACGTGATTATATGAAACATAATCCCTGTTATATCTGCGGGCAATGGTTGTTTAATAGTAAGTAAGACAATAGTAATTTGCGGATTTAGCTTTGGTCATAGGGTTTGACGCTCCGTACTCCGTACTGGATATGTGTCGAGGGGATGATGGAAATATGTTCTAAGAAACAGTCGGAACGCTGAATCGACCATCTCCTCCTTTAGGGTTATGACAAATATACCTGACATTTCTGACTTCCTGTTTCCTTGACGCTGCAGGAGGACCTACTGTAAGCACCCATACCACTTTCTTACAACAACAGAGTACAACAAAAGCAAAAACAACTTACACTCACCATCATCTAGGTAGGCCTGATCCAGGTTCTCCTCCTTTACCAGAACTCTCCTTTCTCCCGGAGCCTCCATATGCCCCCGTCCAGGGGAAGCCTGACTTTTCTGTTGCCCCTTTTGGTCGTAGGACTGCTGCTGGATCACCGTGGGGTAGTGCTCCGGATGGGTCACCCCGGCCTGGGCCTGGGGGGATGTGGGTGAGTGTGCTGAAGCTGTCTGCGGGGAGAAGCCGTCACAGTAGATGATCTGCTCAGGGTCTGGATGAGCAGCACTGAGGGGTTGTGGGTCTCCTGCTCGAACCATGTGGTGGTTGGTGGGTGAAAACTGTATGATGGAAGGATGTTGCCCGTCACTAATGGGACCTACGGACTGAGACAGGGAGCCGGTGTGGGCTAGTACAGACCGGTGCGGGTCAAACATCGTAGCTCCAGTCTGCTGATAAAGGCTGGGGCTGCCGCTCAGACTCTTGCCTCCCCGAGGGTAGACGACGGTGGTGCCCTGTGGCTGGAAACGACTGTCGTGGCCCGGAAGGCTTGAGCCTAGACGCTGGCAGGGGGCCACGCTGGAGACAAGGCAATTGTCTGGGTGTTGGACACTGCGAGGGTTGTGGTAGTAAGAGTGAGGCAGTAAGCCTAAGATCTGGGGCATGGCCAAGCCCATGTGGTCAGCTTCATACTCATCTATAGGTTCTGTTTTGATGGACGGGGCTGCAAGGAGATGAGAGTGTTGTTTGTCAGTAGAGTGAAGTACCGTAGTAGGGACTGACTGCAAATTTAGGTGCCAAGTGCTAAGAGGTTCTGTCATAAAGACATGCAACGATATCCACATATCTGAACTATCTTTTTAGCTCCAACTAGCCAAAGAATGCCAAGAATTGTTTGATTACTATGAAAAAATTTGACTACAGCTGAGCACCAGCAGGCTAAGACTGAAAATAAATCAAGATAGCATAGGAATATCTAGAATGTGCCATAAGCAAAACCAATTACAAAGTAGCAAAAATAGTTAGCCATCAACCCTGTCTGGTCAGCCTAGAGCTAGCTAACAAGTTACGTTGTGAACATAATTCACTAGAGGTCAGCCTGAAACATAACAACATATGACAAGCATAGGAATATGCTTTGGATTATAATAAATGTAAGGAGAAAAGTGAAAAATGAAAAGATGGAACAGGGTGATCTTACACGCCAGTGGAGTGTAGATGAAATGTTGGGGCTGACTGCGCTTCCTTTTGCCGTTGATGACGTAAAAGTTGACTTTAACCGAGTGGCACACAGATGTATCACGGTAGGTCGGCACCTCCACAAACAGCATACTCTAAATGAGAGTGCATTGGAACAGACATGTTATCTCCAGGCAGCAGATTAAGATGAAGAAATCCTTTTTTTGTCCCACAGTGGGGAAAAGTATTAGAGAGCTACACACCGGCTGACTCTTGTCTTTGTCCACCGTTGCTTCCATTTCCCAAATCTGATGCCCGTCTACGGGGAAGTGAAATTTAAAAAAGCATAAGCTCAGCAGTAAATAAATGTTTAATCGGTTCCAGATTTTACTGACATGTTTGTATACCTAAAATCCGGAGAAATTCTTTATAGCAGCTGATGGACACATCTGATGATTAGGGTGAGTCAAGATTGGTTGTATTTTCAACACAGACAATGTTTTGTTGATCTTAGATATTTCTAAGTGAAGCCCCAGATAAGCAAAGGTTATTAGTTAGATTAGTTAGCTGCAGCTCTATTGTCACAGGAAATATAATAGCTGCCATAGGAAATAGACAGAATTGAAACTGCCCTAAAACATCTTGCTCAGCCTGAAGAAAAATTCTGAGATTTCCACTAAACCTCAGCGGAACGTCAACAGAATGCCATCTGGTAATATAGTAGGGAGCAGTCACACCACTACAGAAGCGTAACAGTCAAAATAGACGACCTGGTAATTTGTGTTGTAGTTGTTAAAGCCTTACTTCAACATGCACTCTGCACTCCTGCAAACACTAGGCTTGACACAACAGAGTTGGGTTTTAATGTTTAAACCGGAGGTGGGAAACCTTCTGTCAAATGTCAATTAGAAACACATGGTCTAAATGAGTCAGTAGGAACAGGGGGGATTCCACGCATCATGTTTATGATCAACTTTCTCCATGTCTCAAGCAAAACATGATCACTACAGCTTTCTTGGCATCACATATGCATTTGTTTGTTTTTTTGTTGCATATCTACTCCAAGGGAAACCCCCGACTCAAGAGATAATTGTGTTTGGACGAGTAAAACAAAGGGAGGAGGAGGAGGAGTAGGACAGGCTGGACAGGCAGCCTAAAAAAGACTTGACTTGGCTGAGGAAGCTTTCCTCTCCTACAACATCCCTCTGCATCTGGGCTGAGGAGCCAGAGAAGCTCCAGCCAGGGGACACTCAGGCTAATTCTCAAGGATTTCACAGCTGCCTCAGTCCAGAATTCTGTGTCATAGAGTATCTCTCCAAAACAATGACAAACCCTAAAAGAGAAGAGTTCTTTTCCATCTCCGTCTTCCATCCATTACAGTGCTGTATCCTAACGCAGTGGCAGGGAAGCCCATTCGCAACCAAAAAAATAAAAGCATCAAGGAAAGCCCAGGACACCACTGTCATAAAGTAGTGGAGTCAGTGAGTCACAACATCAGGCAGCTTTGAAAAGAAGTTTTTTTGTCTTAAGATCGCTGTCTGTCCCAGAGGACAGATGTGAAGCAGATGGAGGAGGAGAACTGCAAATACAGAGATTTTATAAAAAGATGATGTAGAACAATGTATAAGACAAAGTCTCATACAAGACAAGGAAGGGACAAAAATCAGGACAAATCGTTTCAGTTCCAGATTCAAATAAAAACACATATAGACCATATTTTCCAACTTACTCTCAGGCGTGACTTACATTGACATATATAATTCAACACAAGAGGACATCTTACACTACAGACTAGTCTTCGCTACTCTTGTACCGCTGAAAATTTTCACTAATAGTCACTAAAGGTGGTTGGTTCAACTCCAGAGCGACTTGCATATGGTTCTTTCTCTTCTTTGTTACTTTTCATCCAGTGGAACTCAGTAACTCAACACTTCTTTTTTTTTTTTTTTATGGAAAAGGAACTTGTGTGCACACACACTACCAACCACATCCGTGGTCTCCGAAGAGTGAAATGACATCATCAGGACCAAGGTGCTGTTTGAGTGGGAAAGCTGCGATCACTGGAGCTGTGACACCGAGAGACACTAGAGAGACAGAGACCTTTGGTTGAGAGGTTCATACACTTGCTATAGGGGTGCAGGTTCAAATCCACCAGCTGCCAAGTTGCCACTGAGGTGCTCTCCAGACGCACATACTACCTGCAGGACGGCTGACAGTGTGGTGCGGTGTGATTTGGGAGGCAGTCGCGGAGGTAAAGGTAAACCGTTTAAAGAACAAATGAACAAATGCTCTGGGTTTGAACAAACACGCAAAAGTCATGCGCATCATGTGACCATGCCTTTACCTTGAGTCTTTTCTGTGAAGATGACCTTGGAGTCTGAGCTGAAGTTCTGCCCAGTCAGGATCATCTGCTGGCCTCCCAGTACAGAGCAGCTGTCCATGTCCTGCTTCTCCACCATGGGCAGCTCGTGAGCCGAACGCTGAGCTGAAGAGAAATTGATGGAAGTTTTATGAGTGTAAATGTCATTCTATAAAAAAAAAAGGAAAAACATTACATTTCCATCAATATCAAACTAATACAAAACTGCATCGTGCAGACTTCACCTTCTTTTAAACCTGACACATTGTGACTTTGTGATGGTCTTCAACAGCTGGTTCCTGAGCCCTAAACCAGTGGATCATTTCCTTTTTAAAAACCAGACAATATGTTCAATATTCCTTATATTTTAACATGTGTTGTAACAAAAGTTCTAACTATACATTGTCTTTGGAGGTTTTGTTCAAAGTTAGACATATATTATGTCTACATTGTCTTTTTGATTCGTATACAGCAAATGAACTTTTGTAATACTAAGTATCTGATTCATTCATGGTGCCTTTGTTTCTCTGACAAACTATTGAACATTTTCATTTTCAGACCATTTCAATATTTGCTGCTGCACCACAGTTTATGCAAATTAAAAACAAAAAATCCCTTTTTCATCAGCAACAGGAAGAGGTGATGGGGGGTGTAGATGGTACAGTAAAGAGTGAGAAGAAATGACCCAGTCAAGTGAAGACAAAATACTCTATATGGTGCAATATTTCAATATGACGCAGCAATAATGGTTTGCTGTTTTAGCAACATTGCTAGGTGGGTATTTATATTTATCTGTGATAGAAGAGTCAGCTGAGGTGAAGGTAAAGGTTCACAGGACGATGGTGAGAGCAGTCATGATGGATGGGTTAGAGACGCTAGGAATAGACAGAAGACAGGAGACAGAGCTGGAGGTGGAGGAGTTAAAGATGCTGCTGATGTTCTCTTTAGGAGAGACAAGGATGGACGGGATCAGGAATGAGGTGATTAGAGGGACAAGACAGACAGGAAGGTTTGGAGAAGAAGAAGCTGGAGAAGACAGATTGAGATGGTTTGGACATGTTCAGAGGAGGGACAGTGGATACGCGTTGGGAGAAGAATGATCCTAGAGATGGAGCTACCAGGTAGGAGACAAAGAGGAGATTGATGGAGGACATGGATGTAGTCAGAGTAGAAGATACAGAGGACGGGGGAGATGGAAAAGTGTGTGTTTAACTGTGTTTTTTGACCAGGTCTTTGACTGTTGTACTTATCTTCACTCTTTGCTCTTTCTGCGTCTGTTCTGTCAAACATTTAACTGTTCAATCTTAGCTCTTACCCTAGAATTTAAGCCAAAAGGTGCAGATGTGACCTGCTGTGGTGCTAAAGAAGCAATCCTCCTGAAGATATTCTAAATATTTTACAATTATAATTTACAATAGTTCTGTGGATTAAACAACAGTAATGATCAGCACTGACACACAAGCAGAAGTGACGTCTGTGTCAGTTCTGTGATAAACTCTCTGCTGCCTTGATGACGGGAAATAACGGCTATGAAAATATTATACGTCACAATCCATTTGAGCACGACAGCGTGGAGCCGCCTGTGAGCTCCTGCTGCTCCTGTGAATATGACTGATGACATATTCTGTCCGGAGATGAAGAGAGCTTCTTGTTTGAGCCGTGATTACGCCAGGTGCTTTAATAACACTGTGTACACATGCAGTAATGTTCACAAACACAGACTTTACTACCGCACGCACACAGACAGGTACACAGACACTGACACGGGCCCGACCCACCCAGTGGACAGAAGCCCTGTTTGCACAGAGAAGTCTTTGTGCACCAGCGTCTGGACTATCGACCCAGCACCACACTGATTTGAATGCAGGTTCCACTTTTGAAATGATGTTGTGATTCGGTGAATGTTTTAGTTTGGAACTTCATCAGGAGTGCAGAACAAGGTTAACAAAGAAGACACTGTTTGATGACGACAAGAAAAACAAGGAGCAAAGGTGGTGAAGGTGCAAGAGTTAGGAGACACGTTGGTAGATTCATGATCCTAGAGATGGAGCTACCAGGTAGGAGACAAAGACGACATTGGTGGATGCAGTGAGGGAGGACATGGACATAGTTGGAGTAGAAGATACACAGGACAGGTGGAGATGGAAAAGGATGATTCTCCATGGAAGCCCCGAAATAAGGGACAAGCAAGAAGGAAATGAAGAAGATGTAATATTGTTAAGATTGTTATCAGATTTTCCTCTGATAATGGAAATTTGATAACACATTGCTTGGGTTTTACCAAATTTGGTGGATTTGAAGTGGAGTCCTGAGACGTCTGCCTCAGTTTTAGGGGCAAACAACTGCATCGGTATCAGATGATACCTGGTTCTTTTTCAATGATCATTTGTCACTTGTCAATCACTTGACTTTTCAGGTGAGCACATGCAATATGAGAGGAGAAAACTGTTCCCAAAAATGACCCTAAGAATTAATAGAGGTCATTATATGTGGCCCTGAGAGGAACTGCTCTCACCCCGACCCAGTGAAGCAGGGCTTTGGACCAAATTCAAAACTGGAAATTTGGGCATTTTGCTTGGCAAAACCAGAAACATTTTGGTTTTTTTTTGTTCCAGAAGAGAAATTGATATATATGACCACATATATATATTAGGGGTGTGCAAATTAATTGTTTTGATTAAGTGTGGATCGAACTTAACCGAATCGGATCCAACTGGATCAATCGTTTAATATTTTTTATAAATCGTTCCTGAATTGGACCGTAGCCTATGAATTGAGATATGAATCAGATTGTTATGTGAGTGAATCGTCACACCCCTAATATATATATATATATATTTATATATATATACATATACTGTACATATATCTGTTTATATGCCTATTGTTATTGTTGTTATTTAACTCATCAAACAGCTGACAAGGAACATTATTTACCA
>JAFBJS010000466.1:137842-146027 GCA_016785265.1 Paraplagusia blochii
TGGGGCTCGCGGTAGGCGAGGTTTTCATGACCTGGAACGGTGAGGGTGGGTCTGGGGCTTATGTTCAGGTGCTGGTTCTGCAGGGAGTCCCGAACATGGTTGTAGTGCTCACGGGAGGGTGTGATCTCGATCCGCGGGCTCAGAGCCAGGCCTGCGGGGCGGGTACTGTCCAGGTAGTGCCGGGCCTCCTGGTGTTCATATCCTGACAGAACCTGTGTGCCGTGTTCACCGTAGGACGGGCTGCAGGACTTGAGGCCAAATGGTGAGGCCTCCTCCAGAGAGAAGGTCTGCTCCGACTCAGGGCTGAGGACTTTGTGTGGTGCGAGATTTGGGTCATCTGTAAACAAAGATTTTTTAACAAAGGTCAGAGTTCTGACGACATCTTTTCATGACAACAAAACAAGGTACTATGAAATATTAGGAGAGTTTGATGATGATGATGATGTCACCTTTGTTAATCATGAAAATGAAATGACTCTGGTCTTGGCCACAGAGACTTTGGACAGTACTTCTTTTGTTACAACAAAACCAGGCATCAAACCTTTAACATTGTTCACAGGTCTGACTCCAGCCTGTGGTGTGTCAAGAAGACAGCAAAAATTCCCGAGCTCCCGGGCCACTCCTGAAAGAACCGCCTCTTTACTACAAATAGTATGAATGGCAGTGAAGAACTTTGTTCTGATTGGACAAGTGTTAATCACCATAGACGAAACAAACAAACAAACATGTGATTTATCTATCGTTTGTAAGGCAAGCTCTTCAACCGCTTTTCCACCTGATGGTCTGATAAAGAGGATGTGATTTCACTGAAAATCGCTGAATTTTACTGACTGATACAAATGCAACTTTGTCATCCGACCGATCTGCACTCTTGATGTCAAACTCAGCATAAATGGATCAAATCCATGTTGCAAAGTCAAACAAACATTGATCAAAGGTGATCAACAACAAATTGTTCACAGAAGTCAGTTCACATTTTCCTCCACCCTTCTGCTCGACTTGACAACATCCTCACGTGCTTTTGACACTTGACGTTAATTCACTTCCTGTGTCGTTGAGTTTCACCTTAAACCACAATGACAACACACAGAGTCAGTGTCCACGGTCAGGGAACCTGAGGAACCTGAGGAACCTGAGAGGGACACGTGGCCCCGACAGCAGCCACGGGCCCGGGAACCAAAGCAAAGCCTCGGACAAACCTTGGTTTCCGGCATCGAAGTCACTACCAGGTGGTTCATACTCGAACAAGTAGTCGAACTCCAGGTCTTCATCCGGGATGGTCCCTCTACTCAGGTCTACTTCTAAATCTCTGTCGCCGTAAAAAGATGTCATCTGTCTGATGTTGTGGGGAGAGGCACCGGACCCCTGTCTCACTGACTGATGCTGCTGCTGCTGCTGCTGCCGCTGCGCCAGAGCCAAGTGAGACATGGGTGACAGTTTGCTGTTTCCTGGTTCACTTCTGAAGGCGGGACGTTTTTCGGAATGAATGCGCGACTGTGTTTAGAGCGCGAACGCGACCGACAGTAAAGAGGAGCAGAGGAGCAGGTGGGTGGGTGTGGGCGGCAGGAGGGAGGACAGGAGACGAGAGGAGAGGAGACGAGAGGACAGGAGACGAGAGGAGAGGACAGGAGAGGACAGGAGAGGAGACGAGAGGACAGGAGACGAGAGGAGAGGAGAGGACAGGAGAGGAGACGAGAGGACAGGAGAGGAGGCGGCCCGTGTTGAGTCGCGTCGTGTGTTCAGAAAACGCGCACACGATCAGCGTGGGTTTACTGTATGTCGAACTTTTGAATAGAACTGCCCTGAGTACCTGAGCTCTCCCGATAAACCCTATATCCGCGTGCATCATGGGTAATGTGGTTCATTTAGACGACATATAACATTAATCTCCATCTCTCTATAGATACACATAGGCATACCACAGAAAAAGGCCATATTGAGCCATTTTTTTTCTCCAAACCTTCCCGTCTGTGTTGTCCCTCTAATGTCCCTCATTTCTGATCCTGTCCATCCTTGTCTCTCCTGAAGAGAATCTCAGCAGCATCTTTAACTCCTCCACCTCCAGCTCTGTCTCCGGTCTTCTGACTATTCCTATCATGGCTGGTCTGACCACCGTCCCTTCACCTCAGCTGGCACTCTTCTTCTCGTCTCGGATCACAATCTCACACAAACTCACACCGTCATTGTTATTTGTTATTAACACCAATACATTTGCATGGACAAATCGCAGGTCCGTTTTCTGCCCGACTGCAGCCTGATGCTGCCCCCGGGTGTTGGACACGTCGCAGTGACACAGCTGAAGAGCAAGAGCTGCTGCTGCTGCTGCTGCTGCTGCTGCTCCCTCTTCACTGCCACATGTGGATCCAGACACACGGACTTGAGGGTCCGTTTGTAGTCCGGTTTCCATCTGAGGGATTCCCCCGTGTTCAGGCCCGAGGCAGTGCGTGAACACGGGGGTGTTCCTCCTCAGCTGTAGCCTGACACCCGCCCTGCACCGTCGGCAGCACAGACACGGTCCTGCTGTGGACCGTGTAGAAACAGTTTCACGCGGTCAACGGACGTTCTTGGTAACTGACGGACAGACAGACAGACAGACAGACAGACAGACAGACAGACAGACGAATCTTAATCGTAATGTCGAAATACATGTCACGTGTCAGAGAATTCCCCTAATTCCCTCGTTCTACGTTTCTAAACTTCACATTTGGATTGAATTGAACTATGAACCCGGGTCCATCACAAACAAACTAACTCTCTGCTCCATTCAATCTGTCACATTCACTAACACGACTCATGCCATTAGAGATCAAATGGGTTGATTACCAGATAATCACAACACTTCAGCAGTACCTTGATCCATCGACCTCATGCTGTGGTACTGTGCCAACCTCCAAGTTTCCCTAAACATCTGGAGAAAAGGGAAGAGTGGAGAAAAATAATACAAAAATGTGAAATAAAAATCTCTCTCTCTCTCTATACCTATATATATAAATATATATACATATGTCTATATGTATATTTATATATATAGTGAAAAAAGGAAAAAAAAATCTCAATGAAAAATTACTCTTCTCTCACAAACATATCCTTAAAAAAATAGTCTGGAAAAGATAAATAAATATGAAGGCAGTCGTAGACGGAGCAGCTGCGCCTGTTCTGCTGCTCCTCCAGTTTCAGTTCTCTCACTTCTCCTCCTTCCTACAGCTCTAGAAGGATCACTTGATGCATCAAGAGCGGCTTCCTTCCCCACTCTGGGTGTTTATAATGGTCCAACGCTGTAAAATAACGGGATTCCCTCAGTGTTTCCTCCTGTTTGTGCGCCTTTGCCATGGAAACCTGGAGCAGCTCCATGTCGGAGACTCAGGGCTTTCCTGCAAAGCCCCACACTCAGGAATCCATGACGTCTCCGGCTCCTGCGCCAAGGCATTTCTGCGGCTTCTCCCAGACAGTAGCACACAAGAACCTCATTGTGGAGATGAAGGAATGACTGAGGGAGAGAGAGAGAGAGAGAAATGAAGTCTGATGACAGGACACTCTACCGTGCTGTGAAGACCAGTATACTTCTCATTTTAAGAGACAGTTGACCAGACAGTTGTAAAAAGTTCATGTGGAGATTTTCATTCAGATGTTCAGTGTTCAAACATGGAAATAAAGGAAACATTTAATTCCGTTGTCGTTTCCATCGAGGGAAGTTTGATGCCCTAATGGAAATGGCCAGTGTGTGGTGTGTTGAGTTAGGAGGCTGATCCAGGGTAGAGTAGACTGACCCCACCATGTGTTCATTTTTATTGTGCTGTGCTTTTCTGCGTCCCATGCCGTGATGATGGACTGCTGGGTCGTTGATTTAACATGCTCGCAGTAAATATATTTTCCTCACCCAGTGTAAGGTAAGGTTCCAGGTTTGAATCTACCAGCTGCCAAGTTACCACTGATGTCCTCTGAGCAAGGCACCATGCCCACACACATGGATCTCCGTGATAAGCCACATTATTCCCTAATATTGTTGATTACAAACTAGAGTTTTGGCTTTAACTAACTTTCCATTTGCATCTACCCATTGATTTTAAAGCCTTTCAACCAGGCAGAGGGCCAACTATTTGTTCTGTATGTAGAACAACTCCATATATACTGTAGATGAAGGAGAACAGTCTTTGTCTTTATACGTGACATTTGTCTTAGTTGACAGAAATGCAGCATTTAACTGTTTCTGACACAAACTTTAGGACCGGATGTGGTCCACGAGTCAATTATATACATGGCTGATTTTGAAGGAAGAAGTTCTGCTGATCTCCTTGATTTTCTTCGGATCGTCTTTACAGTTGGCCATGTTTGGCTGTGACCGTCGCTGTGTCCAGTGCCTCTGTTGAACAAGTTCACTTTAAGAACAATGCTCAACTCACCGAGTTGTTCACCGGGCTTTGGGTGTTACTGCAGTGTCGGCAGACGTCGGCCTGAGGATTCTCCACAGACCAGTATTAACTGGATACAATTGTTTTATTCTTTGTTCCGTTTTTATTCTGGATCAAAAAAAGGATAATGTTTGGGGTTCTGTTTCTGTCTCTGAAGTCTCTGGTTTTTGTTTCCTTTCCTGGAACTGGTTCGAAGCCCTGATTTACACAGATGTGAGCAGCTGACATCAGATCATTTCCAGATAATCCTCAAGAATTCATCCCTAAACAACAGAAAGACATTTTAACTAAAATAAAAATCAACTTTACATTCCTCACCCCTCCAGGCTGAGTACTCCAGTCCAACTACTATAGTGACACCAGTGACAGTGAGGACAAGTCAAAGCCTGCTGTACAGTGAAGTCTCTGCACGGCCATTCATAGGAAAATGTTTGTTTGGGTGAGGGAGGGCGGTTGGGGGAGTTAATCAGGGGGATACGGACTAGTCTGCTGTGGACTCTTTGGAGAACAAGGTAAAAGTAGTGAGTGGGAACCGCAGCAGACAGAGGCCACGTGTTGGAGGCAGCCGTCCAGTAGATGCTAATTCCTCTGCTTTGACGGAACAAATACGCAACCCTCAAATTATGAATGAACCAATGACTGTGGCACACGCTTGGGAAGGGAAAACTGCCTCTATCCAGACATCCCAGTTTGTACTTCCGTCTTTTTTTCCACTTATTCCAAATTCAAGCAGGATTTTCCATCACTGTTAAACAGCTTTTTGAGCGTTGCCAAGGTTGAGTTTCCCAAGTGTAATGTTTGCGATTGGATTTAAGACTGAGCAGTGGAACTCTGATATGGAAATGGTAAATTATGCAGTGTTTCATGGAAAGATTTTCACGGAGGTTGTCGGGGCAAGAAGCAGCAGCATTTTTTTTTTGACTAGTGTGATCTGCTCTAAAACTGTGACAGGTTTGGTTTATTTTGCTGGAACTACATTTTTTCCAGCAAACAGATCAAAGGATTTATCCATGAACAACTTTCTACAACTTTTATTTCCATTGGAGTCACAGTCAAAGTCTTAACCTTGGGAAAATATCAGATTTCACTTTAGAAAAGGTAGAACTTTTTTTTTCAGTTTCCAAAGTGCAAGGTTTTAAAATGATGCTGGTTGGGTGAAGTAAGACAAATACATTTCAATATTTTACTAACATTTTTAAAAATGTGATAAAAACCTATTTATTTATATAAGCACTATTATTATTTTTAATTATTACATAAGGATTTAGTTCCACATTTCCTAATTTTGTAGGAAACAGTATCCTGAAACGTTAGCCTTGGTTTTCTGTAGGTCGGAGAAACACGGTGAGACTGAGAGAGCAGCCACGGGTGAACCTTTGAATCCAGGTCACCACAAAAAATCTTCAACTACAGCCTAACTTTTGGACTCCCAAACTTTATTTCCTAGGGGTTTGTACAATAAACTTTAATTTTTTTTTTGGTTGTTTCTGGCCACATTCAGTGTTAACCATTAAATACATTGAATACATCGTAAAGGTGCCAGGGCTGAGACGTGCTTTAGTGTTACTGACAAAATAATGTTTGGATTAAAGTGAGTCACATTTGTGGAACTGGAGAACTCACAGTTCATTTGTTCATTTTAATGTTGTTATATTGTGTTGTGTTGTGTCATCATTGCCAATAACTGTTAGACAAGCAGAGCGGTGACTGCTAAGTCCTCACACTGACATTGTGCTCCGAGGAATCTTATTTCCTTCCTTCCACTAGTTGAAGTCCCTGGAAAACATTTTGCCTCTTTTTCCAAATAGTTTCAATGAACTAATATGTTCCATTTACATGGAAACCACACATGGACCCACCACCCCCTCGACCCCCTTTCTATCCCCCAACCTCTCTGCACACCCGGCCATCCCATTTATGTAATACAAATCTGATCAATACTCAAATGTTTGTAGAAAGAATGTTAAGTGCCTGGAGTCCAGTGGAAAAGTGGTGGACTACCTCATGGATTTTTCCTTATTTAGCTCAGCTCTACGGAGTCACAAAAAAACAATACCTCCTCCTTGCCCCCCTCGCTCCCTGTCTCCCTGCATTTCTCCCGTACCCATCCAGAAAATAAAAATGATAAAGGCCAACATCTTCAGATTTGAGTCCAGTGCCAGGTTGCCACTGCGGTGCTCTGAGCACAGCACCATCCCCACCCACATCTCTTCCAGTGTGCTCACCACCCACAGGAAAAATCACAGTATGACGCAGTGTCATTTGGGTGGCAGTGGTGGAGACTGCTGCTACAGCAATGGATAAGAGGATGAAGATGCAGCACCATGAAGAAGCCAAAGACAGGCTAAACTTTGTCATATTAGAAAAGTCTTGATAAAAACCTATACATTCTGTGACTCTGGACCAGACTAGAAACATATTTCTCTACAGGGAGAGTCAAGGAGACACGTCTGCAGTCTGTCTTTAAACCCATCTGGGTGTTGAGAAAAAAAATAAAAATAAAATAAATCAAAGCATTCCAGGCCCAGAGAGCTATGAATATCTCCAGAGGAGGGTGTGTGTTCAAGTCCATCACTGACAAACTACACTTTTCAAACATGAACCAAAAACAAAGCCAAGAGCAGAGCTTTGAACTAGAACTTTTGCCAATGTATTCATTTGTTCAGAGGTTATTTACCCCTGATCAAAAGTCCAAGACCTTCTTTTCCTTTTGGCTTGTCCCTTTTTCAGGGGTTGCCACAGTGAATCCTCCTTCTCCATCTCCCCCCGTTCTCTTCATCTTCTACTCTACTCCAACTACCTCCATGTCTCCTACCTGGTAGCTCCATCTCCATCGATCGTTCATCTACCACTGTCCCTCCTGTGAACATTTCCAAACCATCTCCACCCATCTTCTCTAGATTCTTCTTCTCCAAACCTTCCTGTTTGTGCTGTCCCTCTAATGTCCCTCATTCCTGATCCTGTCCATCCTTGTCTCTCCTAAAGACAATCTCAGCAGCATCTTTAACTCCTCCACCTCCAGCTCTGTCTCCTGTCGAGTGTCTCTAATCCATCCATCATGGCTGGTCTCTCCACCGTCCCTCCACCTTAGCTGACTCTCTTCTATCACAGATCACTCCTGACTCTTTTCTCCAGATGTTCCATCCTGACTCCACTCTATTCTTCTCCTCAGTCTCTTCTACAGTCTCCACTGCTCTGGACATTTGATCCTCACTATCTAAACTCCAGGTCTCCTTCTCCTCCTCTGCTCCTTGTCACCTCCCTTTCATTCACACTCATATAGACAAAGAAAACCTCCACCTCTCTAGGTTCCATTCTAGTTGCTGCCTACCCTCACTGCTTTCATCTTCAAACATCATGGTCCATGGAGACTCCTGTAATTGCTACAACTCTGAACATCACCCTGAACATTTTTCCTCAGGTATCTTCTCTGTCTCTCAACTGAGTAAAAATCTACAGCGTCTTCTCCTCAGCTCTTCCACAGGTATGTCATTGGTACCAACTGCTTTTCCACTCTTCCTTCTCTTCGGGCCTATTCTAACTTCATCCTTTCTAATCTGATCTACCTTCTCCCTGGATCTGGCTCTCTCATTCTTACGCTCCCTCCCTGTCATTTTCACTCAACTCCTCAAAGTTCTCCCTCCATCTTCCCAGCACACCTTCCTCACTGGTAAGAACCCTTCCATCGTACTCCAGTCTATTCTCCTCTGTTCCTGTCTCTTATACACATCTAGATGTGTATAAGAGACAGAGGTCAAAACAAACTGATCCCCTTA